>OY856188.1:154259541-154277976 GCA_963693315.1 Diogma glabrata | reverse complement strand
CTACATGAAATATGACTATTGATGACGAAGGGATGAGAATCTATTACAAGTGGTACAGATTAATACAAGGAACAACAACCAAGGAAACTGCGACTGTAATACACTGCGTTCTGACATTATGCCAGACTATCCATTACAATCACCTCTGCAGTCTGATGAAATGTGTCCAAACTGATTACATTTATAGCATTTCGGACCTTTTCCCTTATTTGGGCAATTTTTTGCAGAGTGGCCAGCATCTCCACATGCAAAACACCTTAATTTCTGCATCCAACGTGTGCCAGCTCTTAACCTATTATTATTTAGTGAAGAAGAATCTGTTGCTATCGAATCCCTAGGTTTAGGTTTGTCTTTTGAAATTCTGGTCTTAATTTCAGCGTAAATATCTAATTTCTTTTTAAAGTCAGCTAAATCAGACCACCCATATAGAATTTGTTTATTTGGCTCATAGTCAACAATTCCATCCACACACTGCTGAATAATAGAATTATCATCCATATCGACAGAGCTACCAATTTCTCTTAATGAAATCAAATAACTTCTAAAAGTTTCATTAGGAAGCTTTCTTCTTTCGCTCATTCTTTTATGGACCTGAGTTTCATTAAGGGTCATTTGATATTCGGAAATCAAGAAATTTGATAATTTTAACCAAGTATCAAGATTCTTTTCGGTACGTATTGAATCTTTGGCAGAACCTACTAATAGACGTTTGGCATAAATTGTTTTTAAAACATCTCTCCACCCAACGCACAGAGCCATTTCATCCACTTCAGATAACCATTTTCTTATTGGATACCCATCATCACCAGAGAATTTAATCATTGATTATTCTACGTCTTTAAATAAGATTGGTAGCGCAGGAACTGTATGATTTGGAACTCTATGATTATGTAATCGTGATTTTTCTTTGATTAACTCGTTCTCCATTTTTAGCAGTTGAATTTCTTTATTCTTTAAAATAATTTCTTTTTTAAACAACTCATTATCTGCTTCTTTTGTTTGGTAAGGATTTTGAACCGACTTTGATGAACCTGCTACGCCCAGTCCTGATGGTCCTGGATATATATTCTTTATTCTATCTGTCGCACTACTAAATTCCTCATTGACTGTTCTTGAGTTTTCATCTGAATCATTAATGCCTTGAACTTCTCTCGCAGCATTCTCTGTAACCCGTGTCGGTAGTAGAGAGCTTGACAAGTTCATTCCATCTATTGCTTTACAAAATCGTTCCATCATCTTTTCATAGAATTCTTCGTCCATATGTTTTGACGGTCTCCTTTTCTTTCCACCCATTGTAAAAATTATCAAAAACAGTAGTTAGATTAAAAACTCTACAATACAGAATTCCTTAATAATCTGTTAACATTCTAGAAGAAAAAACAAATTGAATATTATTTCTAAACAAATAATTTTATAAAAAAAGGTTCCGTTGTAAAATTTATCTATTTTATTTTACTTAGTTGTAACAAACCGAAACACAAACAAATATTAAACATTTTTTATAAATGTTATTTCAAAATTTGATTCACCAATACTTCTTATTTAATGTTTAGTTTGTAAGAATTATATTGATTAAATGTACCGTTGTTACAAATCAAATCACAATTTGTGTTAAATCAGTAAAATGTTTACTGATTTGTACACACCCAATGTTACAACTGTAAGACAATCACAACAAATATTGCATTTTTAAACATATTTTATATAATATCACTAATTTTCAGTTTCATTCACATTCACATTCACTTAATGCACTTCACCGTACCCCATCCCCCAACCGATATAGTTCTTAACTGTTCAAAACACTAAACACTATATACAGATTCTGACTCCGGTTTTCGATCGCGTCTTTATTAAAAACATTCACCTTGACAAAAATATTTTTAAATACCGAGTCCCAACTTTGGTTTTCGATCGCGTCTTCATCAAAAATATTCACATCCGACAGAAATGTTTTTAAGTACCGAATCCCGGTTGAGCCCCCATATGTGGGATTTCAATTAAACTTTAGTTTAACACACGGCTAATGCAAATAATAAATACAAAAATAATTAAATCGAATAGAAAATAGGTTACTTTATTGTTTAAAAATCACAATTCGAATGAATAATTCTTTTATTTGATTACAATATATAGGCATCATTTTATTACATCTACCCGTTATATTTTAGTGGTTCTCAAACTTCACATATATATATATATATATATATATATATGTATATATATATATATATATATATATATATATATATATATATATATATATATATATATATATAGATAGATAGATATATATATATATATATATATATATATATATATATATATATATATATATATATATATATATATATATATATATATATATATATATATATATATATATATATATATATATATATATATATATATATATATATAGATAGATAGATATATATATATATATATATATATATATATATATATATATATATATATATATATATATATATATATATATATATATATATATATATATATATATATATATATATATATATATATATATACATATATATATATATATATATATATATATATATATATATATATATATATATATATATATATATATATATATATATATATATATATATATATATATATATATATATATATATATATATATATATATATATATATATATATATATATATAACGTTATGAGGTATAACGGAATTAACCGGCACTCTCACGGTCGCAATTTTCGACCTACACCAAAAATATTTTCTGTGTATGTTGCGGCAAACATTTTATTGGACGAACGAAGTTCGCGAACTGGCCATATCGGGGTACCGTTTAAGCGGCTAGAGTCTTAAAAGTCGAATAATCTAAGGCGTTATAACTCCCATTTGAAACATAAAGTTTAAATAAAATTGATAAATATTGAATACATAAACCTTTTTTTATCATTTTTTCTCAGATGACAACCTTGGCATTTAGGATTCCTGAAAAATAAGCTGTTTTAAAAGTTTACTAAACTTTGTTGTCCTTGATCTAAAAGAAAATGACCAAGCTCAAAAATGAAAACTTTTGCACACTTAGATACCAACTTATATCTATCCAAAACTTAAAAAACAAATTGTTTCAGTTCAGAGGTTGAGACCCTGGGGCTATTAAAACGAAAACAAACGCAAACGGCCGTGCCTTCATCATTTTCGAGTCTGTTCTGATTAAACTAACACTTTTCAACTATAACATCAGAAATGTTTAGCTTTCTAACCCTAAAAGCTCCAATGCAATTAACGTTATACTAACCTAATGCAAGCCACTAAAACGCTATATATTTACAAACAAATCCCAAAAATATCCCATAGAAATATTAAATAAATTTTCTTTTGTTTTTTTTTTTTGTTTTTATTCTTTTTTTCGCGAAAAGTTAAAAAATGTTGTTTCGAATGTTTGTTGTTGTTGTTTTGAAGATTTATTATTGTTTTGAATTAGGGAATAGTTTCTTTGGAATATTTGGTAGTGGTTTAGTTGAAATAAATATATGTATATTGATTACATATTTACAATTGATAGATATTTGTATTATATTTGAGGTGTAAAAGTTGTTTGATGTTGTTGTTGATTATAAATTATAGTATGGCAGTTGTGATGTAGTTAGAACGTTAATCCACCAAAGGGTTTAATTTGTTATTAAGGAGTTTTAACCAAATTAAACAAAACTATTCGAAATTGCATTTATAAAGTAGTTTCCGTTTATGTATATAGTTTGGTTGGTTTGATAAATTTGTTGGATTATTCTGTTTCTAGTTAAATTTTTTATTGCCTATTGCATTTAGTGCCTGTTTGTAAAGCTCTGCAGATTCGTTACATATCCATTCATCATTCGGAGTCACACGAGTCGACGTCTCCTAAATTTTAAAAGAAAAAGAACAAAAAAACAAAAATAACTGAAAATAGATAAATGATAGTGTTATAAGTGTTAATAAGTGTTAGTAAGTGTAGTAGCTAATAAGTTAATAAGTGTTATAGTGTTTGTGTTAATGTTTATGAAAAATAAAAGTGTTGAAGAACGGACGCGTACAATTATATAATTGGTGAGATTGTTCTTTATTAAAAAATTATTTGGTATTTTGTGTTCACTATTACCAAAAGGTAGGCAGGTAAAATTTTACCTTTTATTGCTTTGAAGTAATAAATTTATTTATTATTTTAAAGCATAAATTTGTCTTGGTAACAGAAACCTAAAAATGTTGTTTTAGTTGTTAGTGATTTTTTTTTTGGATTGATTTTTTTTTGTGAAGTTTTTTGACATGATCTAGCTCCTCCCACCTCGGACTTATTTTAGGAGTTGGAAAATATTAGTGTGAAATGTTTTTTTTTGACAAAAGTTAGGAATTTCGAATTTAACCCTTTATTTGTACTCTTCAATTTTGTTAGTGTATTTTGTGTCCCCATTTTTTTTTGCTTTTCTCTTATCGTGCTACTGTTGCATGAAATCTGCTATCGTGTTTTTGTGACAGAGATACCCAGTTTCATATGTACTGTTAAGTGTTGAAATTTAGGCCTGGCCGGATTTCAGTAGCTATGCCTGCAATGTCAAAGGGTCTTTGTCTCAACAAAATGGCCGCAGAGTGAACCAACAGCTTAGCATTGACTTCACCAACATAAGAGGTCTCAATTCAAATCTAAACGAGGTTCATCACTATCGAAAAAAATAAACCTGACATATTGTTTCTTACTGAAACAATTGTTAGTGGCAAAGCATCGAAATTGGAGCCCGATAAATACTGGATACCTAGTTACGAATTGGAACATTCCTTTTATAACAAGCATGGTGTCTGTGTATTTGTTCGAGATTCTCTTTCATGTATGAGAATTAAGGCCTACGAATTGAACTCTAAGCACCATAATTCTCTAGCAATGAAGATCTCAGGTATTGATGAAACTATGTTTATAATGGGATTATACAGATCCCCGGATTCCCCCCAGGATGTCCATTTTTCGATCAAATATCGGCTAATCTAGACAAGTTTACCACGGACTACCCCAAAGCAAGACTGGCCATTCTTGAAGACTTTAATATTCATAATAAAGAATAGCTTAAGTATTCATCGCGCACTGACGACGTAGGAAGACAAGCCGAACTGAGACTCGCAGATTATCACGGTTTGACGCAAATGATAGAGTGTCCCACTAGAATCGCAGACAATTCACATCATAACAATAATTTGCTGGATCTGTTTTTGACAAACGAACCAGATACTACGAAGACAATAGTTGAACAACCCCTCGGAACATCGGACCATTTACTAATATCAGCAATAGTGCAATTTACATCACCGACACAAATTAAAGCAAATCCTCGCCGGGTTTGGAACTATAAACGCGCTGACTGGGAGGGACTGAGAAACTTTTATGACGAAACACCTTGGAAAACTATTTGTTGTGTTGATCAAGATCCTAGCACATCGGTAATAAGAATTTCTGAAATCATAAAATAAGATTTTAAAAATTATATAATTTTCTTGTGTGAACTACTTGAATTGATTGCAATAAAACAGAGTAAAACAACGCCTTTTTTCACTTCAAAAACTTTTTATTGTAACACCAAATATTTTCTGTCTCTAAGAGACCTTCTTCTTGGGTTAATTGTTTTCTAAACTGAGTTTAGAAAACAATTAACCCAAGAAGAAGGTCTCTTAGAGACAGAAAATATTTGGTGTTACAATAAAAGTTTTTGAAGTGAAAAAAGACGTTGTTTTACTCTGTATTATCATAAAACAAGGAATGTGGCGGTTTATTTCAAATCGATTAATCTAAAACTGAGCCTTGGTTCACACGGGATGTTGATGAGGCAGTGAGGAATAAACGCAAAGCATTCAAGACGTATAACGCTAATAAAACACCTGAAACCCATCGCGCCTATAAGAAAGCCAGAAATATTAGTAAATTCAAAATAGACTTGGACAAAGACGCGTTTATCCAGAAGAAAGCAAAGAAATTCGCCGAGCACCCATCTGGCTCACGTAGTTTCTTACCGGCAGTTAAATCAGTCCAGAGCAATTTTACTCGATCCTCTATTCCAACCTTAGTTCTGAATGACATTCCCGTGAGCGACACGAAAGAGAAAGCGGATCTTTTGGGTCGTATTTTCGCAGAAAACTCAAACATAGTTGAACCCCCCCAATTCTCCTACACTCATTCCACCAGTTAAAACGAAAATGAAACCAATTATTTTTCGTTGCAATATTGTACGGAAAATGCTTCTTTCTATCAATATCAATAAATCTGCTGGACATGACGGTATTCCACCAATTGCAATTCTGTCGGTTTTAGCTAAAATATTTGAAAAATATGTTAACTACAATTTGATAGATTATTTGGAAATGTCGCGAATTATTGATGATAAACAGTATGGTTTTCGTAGAAGTCATGCAGCAGGTGATCTGTTAGCCTACGTATCCCATCTCTGGAACAAATCGCTGGAAAACCATGGTGAAACATTCAGTATTTCACTTGACATTTCTAAAGCATTTGATAAAGTGTGGTATAAAAATCTTATAGCTAAATTAAAATCTTATGGCATAGACCATCTCACTGTCTCATGGATTCATAGCTTTCTTATAGGTCGCCAATTTCATGTTAATTTAGATGGTATCACATCCAATATTTTCACAACCAATATTTTCCCCCAAGGTTCGGCACTCTCACCAACCTTGTTTCTTCTATACATTAATGACTTACTTATTTCCACAGTGCACCCAATCCATAGTTTTGCTGATGACAGCACATTGCATGCATCACATGCATCTCCTAAATTTCGATCTCATACTGCAGTTACCACTGATAGAGAGCTGCTAATTGATTCCGTCAACAAAGATTTGGAGCGTATAATGGAATGGGGTGATCGTAATCTTGTTTCATTTAATCCAACCAAAACCAAATTATGCCGTCTTTCACGAATAGAGCGACATAAAAATTTTCCTATTAAAATAAACCATGAGGGATTGCGTGAGGTTGAATCAGTTAGACTTCTTGGAGTGGATATTCAATATAACCTGAAATGGAATAAACATGTGTTCAACCTCGCTAAATCTGCAATGCAAAAATTAGGATTCTTGAGTCGATGTAAAAAGTATTTCAAGCCCGAGCAAATTTTGCTAGTCTTCAAGTCCTTTATTCGTCCATGTATGGAGTACTGCTGTCATGTTTGGGGAGGTGTTTGTCAGTCAACAATATATTGTTTAGACTCTGTACAGAGAAAAGCAATACGGTTGATTGGTAATACCGAACTAACGGACCAGCTTGATTCACTCCAGCATAGAAGAAATGTGGCTGAATTGTCAATCTACTATAAATATAACTTTAGCGAATTCTCCTCAAAGGAAATTCAAAATATTCTTCCATCGTGTGCGCAGTATAATCGATAAACAAGAGCTGCCGAGTGATCCCATCCATTTGTTGTACAAATACCTCGTTGTAGAACTGTGTCCTTCCAAAACGACTATTTTAATAGAGTGGCCAAATTATGGAACTCATTGCCCTCCTCTGTATTTCCCGATGAATTTTCCCCTCAGGCATTTAAAGAAAATGTCCATCATCATTTAAAAAAATTAGTATAGTTATCCCTATATCCCCATTCCTTCCATTCCTCTATAGTTGACATGGTATCTTCGGATATTGAAAGAGCCTAAATAATGAATATTTCATATTTAGTGTGCTAAACATGTCTAACTGATTAATAAAAAAAAAAAAAATATTAGTGCCAAATGCATACACAAGTTAGACATAGCGTGTACATATTTTACTACTCTTATAAGACCATATTTTTATGTTATTATTAAATTAAATTTTCTATAAATTTGAGATTAACAATTTATTTATTGCGTGAACTTTGTTAAAAAAAATAATTTGTTCATAAATTTTGTTTATATTGCTTAAGAAATATAAATATTTAATTGTACACATTGTAATGTTTCTGATTTCAAAAAATATATAAAAACAAACATTCAAAAAAAAAATGATCAAAATCGGACCTGTCCCTGCGGACTTAGAAGTTTTAAGGATTTTGAAGCTAATTTGACTCGACTATGCCAAAAAAATCCGAATTTTAAAAATCTTTTATTAAAATACAGTTAGAATTGTTTAAGAGCGAATTATCAAAAAGCATTATGTAATATTTAATGGTATGTGATACCTTGATCACATTCCTTGATGAGAAGAACAAATCCAATATACGGTCGTTGATGTTGTATATATCCTATTAAGTTGATTTGTGCCCAAAGCCCAAAAAACTATCCACAACGAAACTAGGCACAGCATCAAGGGAGATTGGGAAAAAATCATCCCCGATTTATCATCGATTTTGAGGAAATTAAAATAAACCAATGACGAAATTGATATATTATCTGTTATTTGGGGTAATAAATTACAGTGGTTAGACTCCACAAATTTGCAGCACATGCTTTTAGTTAATTTTGCATCCAACGCAAATGTTGCTGATGAAGATCCATTTGCTACTACATGTAACTTTAACAAATGTAATTTGGCATGATTCTTTACTGAATAGACAAGTTATCTTTCAAAAATATTTCTCCTACTCCAGCAAGACCACTTCATTTTAATACTAGATTATCTATACGACAAAACATTGTGTAGTCCCATTGGAAAAATTCTTTTAAATGCTTGCACATGTCAACCACGTCCCTGAAAAAAGAAATGAAATCAAAATCGTTACACAGAATTGAGTTGAGAGTTACAACGCTAGCTGCGACGATTGCTGTGGTTACACAATTTCTAAAAATATGGTATCATTTCCAGATGTCTCGAATTCAACCGCAATTCACTCAAACAGGTCCAATCGGTCCAATATTATTCTTAGAAAGCTACTAAGCTACGTAAATGCTTCTTTTAAAGTAAACGTGCATGACACTTTCAACATTACATCCTAATATTTGTTATGATGCAATAAATTAGACCACCACTGTGGCATATACAATTTCGGTTTGTCTAATAGTCGAATAATTAATTCATCCAACATTTTATTTTTGATTATCCCTTCAATAAATCTGATATAAAGCAGTGTTTTAAATTCGTATTAACATCATCGAATCATTTATTATAGAATTCATTCATTTTCTTTGAAAAGAAACATATTCAAATTCCTTATCGGTAAAAAAATATAAATAAATAGAAAAAACTGATCGTTTCCTGCTACTGTGTATGCCTACCTTTATTTTGGTTATAAATACCCAAGCTCAACGCTAGAGGGTCGCTTAGTCTATTAATTTTCTGATTGGAGCATTCTAACTTGGAGCTGCCAGTCGGTGTTTATTTCCAAAAGACAAATGGATTTTTGATAATGGCGATTCTAAAATACCGATTTCTTGGGTATAATCCAAATTTTCGTTTTCTTTTCTTCATAAATTTGTGAGTACAATTTGTAGTAAATTCAATAACAGTAACCACAAGAAACCAAAACAAAAAATTATTATCTGTTCAGTGGTGTGAATTTCGATTTTCAAGTGTGATCATTTTTTTTGTAAATATCAAATACTTATTCCAAGATGAGTTAATCAACATTAAAACTTAGATAAGTAGCCCAATTTATTTGTTCTATATATGTTCAATACGAGTAAAAGTAATTAGAATAATTTAGTTGATCTGTAATGATTTGGTCATTTTGAATTAAATAAGTGTGATATAGCTGTAGACAAACTCATAAATTTAGTGAGGTTATATTAGCCCAATTAGATTAATGATAAATAAACTTAAAAATAAATTTTTTTAAGTAGTGTTGATACAGTAATAAAATTTAAGTAAACTAAAATAAATTAGAAACAGTAATTTCATGCCCATAAATGAAACCAATACGGTTAATTGTTACCAAAGTAAGGAAAATAAATTAAGAGAAAATGATTATGTTTTTGTGTTGATAAGACGCCGGCGGAATGCATATTATATTCCTCTTCAATAGGGTGAATTGAAATTACAAATAACTGTCTTCGTGCTAATAAATAACAGTGGTTTCCTTAAACTATTTCGTGATAAGTGTATTGTTGGAAGATGAGTCATCAATGAAGTACAGTTAATACAGTGTGGTGAATTTGGTGAAGTACTGGAAATTCAATCGGTGTATCGCTCAAAAGTGGCTTAGATTGTTTGGAACGAGCAGATACCGCGAAGTTATTTGATATTACATTGGAGATTATCCAAATACCAGTGGTATATGAATTCGACAGTTACTCAATTTTTTTGTCATTTACCCGCATTCCACGTTCAACCACGTGTACTGGGTTCAACAGTTGTATAGTTTTATTGATATCTACTGGACATCAGACCATATTCACTGGGATCTACGACGCGATAAATTTGGTTGTCATATATTTCCCCCAGTACACGTGGTCATATATTTCTACCAGTAGACCAGTACTTACCTCTAACGATTCAATAGTTGGATAATTTTCACGTACAAAGTTTTCCATCTTCATCCACCCTGTCATGAATTAATAGTATGATATTGCGACCATCGCTCATCAATCATCTGCTTCCACCGTAATCAACAATAATAAAAATTGTACATGTCAACCGTTCTACATTGGTTTACTTGCATGAAGCAATAGTTCTATATTCCGAAAATCCCTTAACTTTTATCTACAATCATTTGAGTCAACCGTTCTATTCTACGTATACTTGAGCGACGGTCAACCGCCTGCGCTAGATTCGACGGTTATACGAAGTTCATACAGTAATTCAAGAGTCAAATTATTATCACTCGATTACCAATGCTGATGTTTATTACTATTTGATCACTGTTGAGTGTTAAAATTTGATTATTGTAGATCGTTCCTTTTAATTATTATCACTGGATTACCAATGCTGATGTTTAACTATTTGATTACTGTGGAGTGTTAAAAGTTGATTATTGAAGATTATTATTTTGATTCATGCTGATTATTGGAGATCCTTACATTTAATTATTATCAACCAATGCTGATGTTTATTATACTGTTTGATTACTGTTGAGTGTTAAAATTTGATTATTGAAGATTATTATTTTGATTCAAGCTGATAATTGAAGATCGTTCCTTTTAATTATTACCACGGGATTACCAATGCTGATGTTTAACTATTTGATTACTGTGGAGTGTTAAAATTTGATTATTGAACATTATTTTTGATTCATGCTGATTATTGGAGATCCTTACATTTAAGTATTTTAACTGGATTACCAACGCTGATGTTTATTATACTATGTGATTACTGATGAGTGTTAAAATTTGATTATTATTTTGATTCAAGCTGATAATTAAAGATCGTTCATTTAATTATTACCACGGGATTACCAATGCTGATGTTTATTACTATATGATCACTGTTGAGTTTGAAAAATTGATTACTGAGGATTATTTGATTGACACTGATGATTGAGAGCCGGTACCCGTTAAGCGAAGAATATCACCATTCTTGCATTCGATATTTGACCTTATGATGACCCGCTAATTGGAGGACAGGGAGTATGGGATTATACATTGTTATGGGGTGAGTCCAATTATATTTTTTTTTAATATGTAGGTGGATGTGGTAGTGTGAGTGTGTGTGTGCGTGTGCGTGTGTGTGTATGGAGGTATATGGATGTGCATGGGTGACTGTGTATGAGTGTGTAGGTGTACGGGCATGAGCGTGGGTGGTGCATGGGCGTATGTATATCGAAAATAATAATGGGTTGACGTGACGGTAGCGGTTCCTTCGCGAATGGGGTCGCCAGATCCATTTCATTTTCCATTTGTTTTTATCTCATCTCCACAAACGGATTGAAACGTTTACGAACTACGCGCACACAGCTTAATTTGTGCTGGGGCAGCAGGATATTCTTCTTGAACCCATAAACTGAAGCTAGCTGTGGGAGGATAACATCACTAGGTGCGCGGCCTGCTAAACTGCCCCGTTGGAAATTCCAACTACATTACATATTTTGAGCCTTCCTCTTCGTATAGGTTTAAAAACTTTAGCTACGTCTAAATAACTACATCTTTGGTAAAAAAAACCTACATTTAACTTGACAATACCTAATTTTTTCTGGTCTATCTGTTCCTATCAGTCCAGAAAACTTAGCAGACACTTTCCATCTGTACCTCCTAGTTTTTAGTAACCATATTTGGATTCACTCAGAAAACTTTTTCGTTTAGCATTAATCCATTTTTCAATAATACCTACTTTTGTGGAACTGATGGTACGATTGGTAGAATGGTATAATTTATGCCATCAAAATAACTACTTTAAGTGTCAAATGAATGTAGCCAAACATGTATGTTTGTCAAAAAATAATAGGAATCAAATTATATGAAAATCATTCTTTTGACTCACTTGACGATTTTTTTGGCACCCTTAAATTTCGATGACCAAACTACTTGTCTCACATACAGATTACAGATGTAAATCATCAACATAATCCTACATTCAAATTACTACTCATTATCACTCCATAAAAAAACAACTGTAAACTGCCCTCTCGTTCTGAAATACGTTATTTTCAGGATCGTTGAAGAATATACTATTATATTTCAAAACAAAGTAATATGAAGAAATTTTTCACTTTTTGTAAGGGTATTAGAATTTGATTTTAATTTAGCTTTTGGTTTTGTTTATTTAAGAAGTCGGTTTTGGTATTAGTTTTGTTCAATTTATAAATTTTTATGGTTTTCGCGATTTTGGTTTTTTTTTTTTGAATATTTTGTTAGATGTTTGAAGACATGTGAAGGAGTCGATTACAAATGTATTGTCCAAAAGCTAACTTAACAACGTTGAATATAAAATATAAAATTCTGAGAGATCACTGGAGTTGAATGTTGGTTATAAGCAATAATAATATAACAAGCTTTTAATGTTTACTATTTTGAGAAAACGTTTTAGTTCCCATTATATTTTACAATCCTTATATGAACGATTACTAATGCTATAACGTACCTAACGATACTTTAAGATGTTTAGTCAAGTAAAAACATTTAGGTTAAACATGTCAACTTGATTTATATAAATCGAAATTAAAAAAAGGAGAGTGACTGAATCTCAAAAACAGTGGTAAAACAAGGATAAAAACCATAAATCCATTAATTATTTCAAAAGAAAACATAAAGAAAACACCTGAATCTGTTTGATAAATTTTATTTGTAACTCAAAAATATTTAGTGTTTAAAGCTGAATGAAAAATGTGGGTTTACTACTTTAAAGTTTTAAAGAGTTTTCCAAACTAATATCAACGTTTCACTTGATTGAAAAGGATTAAAACTTTTAAAAACAATTTTTTTTTCAAATTCACCCTTTATGTTTAAGAAAATCTCTTTTTCATTGGATAAAATTTTTATGTTTTATTGATTTTGTGTTGTCGTCAATGCAGGGAATACAAATAACTTTTGTAGCTTTCTTTTAAACAAAAGACAATTTGAGATTTGAGATCTATTTAATTATTAATTAATATAAATTTAGAGTAATGCTATTTTTAAAGTCATAAGCCATTTACTAATAAAGATTTTTCTAGAACTGGCCAAGACCAAAGAACCTACATGAACTACGAAGCTTCCATAGATTGTGCACATATTGCAGAAGGTTTGTCCCAGGATCCGCCAACGTTGCATGAGTTAACCAAAAAAGATAAAGCATTTAAATGGAATCAACTTCAGGAACACGCATTAGTGGAGCTCCGAATAAGATTATGTCCGGCTCCAAGTCTGTCCTATCCTATACCTAATGTGCAGTTTATTTTGGATACTGATGCCAGTAATTAAGGAAAAGGAGGAGTCCTGTTGCAGAAAAAAGATGATCAGAAAAAGGTGATAGTTTATTTTTCTAAAATGCTATCCAAGCTGGAGTCGGATAACTCAGAAAGGATTTATTGGCTATTATGGAATGCGTCAAACATTTCCATAAATGCTTGTTTGAAATTTCATCTCAGAACTGATCATGGTGCATTAAGATGGTTACTCCAGTTCCAGAGGGATAAGTAGCACGTTAAATCGAACGACGGCAGGCATACGATATGGACATTGAGCATCAAAAAGGTACTGCACATGGGAACACTGATGCATTATCGAAGCGACCCTGTCAAGTTAAATGTAAGCATTGCAGTCGACAAGAAAGTAAGGAGAACGTCATCGATGTACGATTACTACAAGTGCTACCTGATAATGAGTGGACTGCTGAAGCCATAAGGAGGGATCAATAAGAAGATACGGATCTCGGACCCATCATCGAGTTCAAATAAAAGGGTTGCAAACCTGTATGGGGAGAAATTGCTGATAAAATTCCAACTTTGAAGGCATACTGGGCGCAATGAGAGAGTGTGGAAGAGATCAGATTGCAAAATAAAGCAGTCCCTTATATTGGTACCAAATGGGAAAATACCAGCAGTATTGAAGGAGTATCAAGAAGGGACGAGTGAAGGTCATCTTGGAAGCAATAAAACTCTTGCAAAAATACGACAACGGTTTTATTGGTCAGAAAAACGGCAATCAATTGTGGAGTGATGTCAAAAATGCGATAAATGTGCGGTGGTAAAAGGACCAGGACGAAGAAGCCATGGGAAAATGAAGCAATGCACAAAAAAATACCATCGAAGTAAGGCAAAACTGGTACATTTGGAAAGGTTGGCAAAGGAGATTTAGATCCTGTTCGGGACGAAAAAGGCCTTAGGTGGAGGTATTGATACGATTATAACAAAATATATCGTAAAAAAACGTAGAACTCAATTCAATTCAACATAAATGAAACACCCTATAGGATCTTCATAACGATGATCATTGATTAATGATTAACAAAACAAAGCAAAATACATCAACAATCGAAAGAAATGAATATAATTTTTGTTGTATTAACAGTTAAGGGACAATAAAAAAATTATTTTTATTTTGTTAATGGAAAGTTCCGGACTAAAGAGGATAGATTTTTCTAGATTGTACGGAATTCAGTATTTAAGCAGGCATAATAAATTAAAAGAAGTTACTTTTAAATTAGTTTTTGTAAATAAAGTTTTAAGTGTTATTAAGAGAAAATATTTTGTGAATTATTTTGAGAGCTGTGTACTGGAAATTTTTGCAAAAAACAGTTTGAGTTTCATAGGCTAGTGAAGAATATTCTAGTTAGGAATATTGCTTGCTGTATTGTTTTCCTGTTGACGTGGAACAATGAAGGAGTAGAATACTTTATAAAACCTGGTGTTTGTGTTTTCTAATCAGTGATCGAACTCGAATGAGATTTGGGAATTACTTTTATCGAATTAAGAGTAAGCAAAAAACGTATTAATATTTTTATATATATATTATATACATATATATATATATATATATATATATATATATATATATATATATATATATATATATATATATATATATATATATATATATATATATCTATATATATATATATATATATATATATATATATATATATATATGTATATATATATATATATATATATATATATATATATATATATATATATATATATATATATATATAAATATATATATATATATATATATATATATATATATATATATATATATATATATATATATATATATATATATATATATATATATATATATATGTATATATATATATATATATATATATATATATATATATATATATATATATATATATATATATATATATATATATATATATATATATATATATATATATATATATATATAATATATATATATATATATATATATATATATATATATATATATATATATATATATATATATATATATATATATATATATATATATATATATATATATATATATATATATATATATATATATATATATATATATATATATATATGAGCAATTTCACGCAAGTTCAACAAATTTTTGGGAAATTTTGATTTGACCACTTTTAATTTTGATTATTTTTTGTTTATAGATAGTCTTTCATAAATAAAAAATACAAGTTCTCTTAGAATTTTTTTTTCGACCAGGGGTTTTCACAGGGTGCCCCTCAATTTTTTTGTTATTTTGTGATGTGAGTGCATTTTGACGAGCGATTGTAGAAAAACTACACGATCGATTTTCATAAGTAATATGTCGTTGAATAGGTATTAAAAAAATGTTTTTAAAAATGAACACTGTTAATTATTTGAAATAATTTTTAACGGTGTAACATAAGAAAAAAACGGTGTAATTGAAGAAAAGATGGCGCTACACCTTTTTTTTTTAGCTTAATTGAAGCTTATTTTATATCTAACTACTTATGAAAGTTTAGGACTAGTGATATTTTTTGTTTTAAAGATAAAATTCGTTGTGCATATGACTGTCGGGAATCAGTTTTTCTGTTCTGAAGGAAAATTATAAAAATGGCGTTATAAACAAAGAGATTTTTTTTACGTTAAATACCAAACATTTTATTATTAAATTAACTTTTTAAAGTATTATAAAAATTATATATGCACAATAAAGAAAATATGAGCAATTTCAGCATAAATCCACAAAAGCGCTTATTGCTATGTACATTAAATGAAGCATATGTGGAGTTTAAAAATAAGTTTCCTGATGTGAAAATAGGATTTAATAAATTCACGTCCCTTCGACTACAAGAATGTATAAAATTATCCCAAGGAGTTCATAATGTGTGCGTGTGTACCATACATCAAAATATGAAACTAATGATTCAACACTCTAAGATGTCTTGGATTACTGATGCTGCTTTCCAGAATTATTAAACATTAATTGACATTGTTTCATGTGGTGAATTAACAGAAGATTGTCATACTTTGAAGTGCAATGAATGTTCAAAAAAACTTCAACAACTGGAAGAAAGATTACTAAATGATTTTGACGTTAAAGGAATCCTTCAAGTCAAATATTAATAATGGATTACCACTGATCGATGCAATTTGGATACTTTAATAGAAACTGTAGAAGAATTTATGAAAAAATTCGTTTACCGTTTACAAATTTTGATACCACACAACTTTTTAGCAAAACAGTGATCTACATTCATTGAGGAAAAACAAAATTAGAACCAGGAGAGTGCTTCGTTCAAGGGGATTTTTCTGAAAACTACGCCTTCATAATTCAGGATTCGTTTCAAGGTTATCATTATAATAATTCACAAGCTACTATTCATCCATTTGTCATTTATTTTAAAAGTGCCGCAAGTGAATATATACTGCACCGAAGTTTTATACTCATTTCGGATATAAACGATCACAACAGTACTACAGTCCATCTTTTCATTACAAAAGTTATTGAATTCATCAGAACGCATATAAATTCTAATATTTTTTTTTTTAATAAAATGTGCTGTGTAACAGGGTTTAGAATATGTTTCACAACAACACATAAATACCTTTTAAGACCTAGGTCTAGACCTGGGTCCCACAACAACTGGCGTTCTAAGGTGTAGATTAACGCTTTTTTTAAACATCTGTGGGTTGAAGCCACCTGAGACTAAGTGTTCCGGAAAACTATTCCATTTGTACGCAGTTCGGACAAAGAAGTCTCTCTGCGATCTGCCAGTATGACAGCGCGGGATCTTTACCGTTTCACTGGTTGCGGCAGCCGATTGCCGAGTGAAACGGGGGTAAGAATAAGTTTGAGGCATGATGCCGCTGATTTCATCTGAGCACTGCTGATGACGATATTTGTAAAAAACAACGAGGTCAGCAACAGTGCGACGATGTTGTAGGGAATCAAGTTTTGATGTCAAAGTTCGATCACCTACAATTCGTATAGCTCGCTTTTGAACAGAGTCCAAGAGGGCCAAGATGGAAACAGAGGCAGCACCCCAAACTTGACAGCAGTACTCCATAAAGGGCCGAATATAGGACTTATAAACATGGAGCAATTGGTATGGAGTGAAAAATTTTTTGCATCTATTTAGAGGCCGAGTTTTTTAGACGCGCTTTTTGCCTTCGCCATTACATGATCGTTCCAGAGTAGGTCATTTGAAACTGTGACACCCAATAAACGAATGTTTTTACATTCACCTATTGGTTCATCACACATACTAAATAAAATATCTTTGGGGAACTCAGTCTTTAATCTGGAAACAATCAACAGCTGTGTTTTGGTGGAGTTGAAATTGACAAGGTTTTGGTCACCCCAGTCGGCGACTTTATTCAGATCTTTGTTCACGTTTATGGCAGCGTCTCTCCGGGCAGGATTAATTCGTTCGTGCATTTTACCTTTTGAAGGAAGGGGCTCGAACGACTTGTGCAGAGTACTATCATCTGCAAAACTATTTATTGGGTTACTTTGATTTTCAACAATTCGTTGATATAAATCAAAAATAGGGTTGGGGACAATACTGAGCCTTGGGGTACACCAGCGTTAATTAGTTTAGACTCAGAAGAAAATCCGTCTAAGGTTACCGAAATGTATCGGTTGGATAGAACATTTTGAATCAGCCTCACAACATTGGGATGAA
>OY856188.1:154254541-154257041 GCA_963693315.1 Diogma glabrata | reverse complement strand
AGAAGCTGCTGCAAAATTGATGATAAAATTCAACCCAACACAACTGTCAAATCTCAAGTTAGATAAAAGTGTGTTAAACAGAACTGACTATTTTAAAACGGGATGCTGCTCATGGAAAGAATATCAGTTCTGCACTGAAAACTGTACCATCTTTAAATGGTGAAAGTCATCTTTCTAATAAATCGCCTCTCAGAGTAGATAAAAATTTAAAACAATTGTATTTTTGCTAAAAATAAAAAGCCGTTGAAAATCATTATTTATTTATTGAAGTTTTAAATTTTTTGTTTATCTTTTAAGCTGATTAGTGGATGAAAAGAGCTTTTATAACAAACTTTAAATTCCTGTTCAGCAACGGTTCCGGCACCGAGACCCGGTTTTGAAGCTCTCTAGCACCGAAATTCCGAGTCTGAAAAAATGTCTCGCTTTCAGTCTTGCTCAGATATAATGGAGAGAACGAAACGGACCTTGCAAATTGTGTTAGAATTATGTAAGTTTTTTTTAAATAATAAAGGTATTAAGGATGGTTATTTGCTTTACAAAATGAAAGACGGCATAAAAAAATGTTGGTATATGCAGAAAATTGAAGGTTGAAGTTTTAGACAATCCATCATTAAATTTTTTATAATTAATAATTCATTTCATTTTACTATAACATTTTTCAAATTTACATTTCAAAAACACTTACGGCATGGCATATTGAATGGAAAAAAATATTGGCAGCTTACCTAGAAATAAAAAAAAAGAAATGTTAATCCTATATATTAATAATTTAAAATTCGTTTAAACTGTTGGGGCTCAGACCGATGAGCGTCGTTGTAAATGCTGTGCGTTTATTCCCTCGTTCATGTGTAGATGTTATATAAAAAAATCCTTTTTCTTATTATTAAATTATAATTTTACTATTTATCAATTTTTATGTTTGTTTTTTGTACTTGTTTTGTTTGAGATGAAACTGGCAATTGAATTGAATTTATATAATACAAAATTCTACCTTTCAAAAACAATAAAAAATTGATTATTCATCATCGGTAGAGAAATTCCTGTATGTTATAACAAGTATCGAAGAATGGAATACCTTTTAGTACAAAATAAACATCATACAAGAATTCATCTACCATAAGTAATACTGTTATGATTGTTAATAATGATTACACTGTGCGACAGCCAAAATCCGCTGGGGTTCTGACTAACGTGAAAGGTTATATCGGTAAAAAAAAAGTTATACGTGTCCCGTTTCACTGGGTCACGTCTAGAAATCGAGATATATCGATTTGAAGTTAGTAAGTATCATATAGGAGAAATTGTCACGTTTGGGGTCCTTTTTTTGACATAACTCGAGAACGACTAGTCCGATTTTGCTGAAACAAATTTAGAAATTAAGAATTACAATTCCTTTAATCTACTGATATACTATACTGAAAAAGTAACTAAAAGATAACAAATGAAAATTAAATAAATAAGAAATACAAAAAAAAATAAAATAAATAAATAAATGAAATAAAAATAATAAAGTAAAATAAAAAAATAATAAAAATAATAAAATAAAAATATAATAAAAATATAAAATAAAAAAAATTTAATAAATACATAAAATAAATAATAAATAAATAATAAATAAATAATGTATAAATAATAAAAAAATAATAAATAAATAATAAATAATAAATAAACAATAAAAAATAATAATAAATAATAATAACAAACAATGAATAATAAAAAATAATAATAATAATAGTAATAAATAATAATAAACAATAATAATAAATAATAATGATAATAAATAATAATAATAATAAACAATAATAATAATAATAATAATAATAAATAATAATAATAATATAATAAAATATGATAAAATATAATAAAAATATAAAATAAAATTATACTAAAAACAATAAAATAAAATAATATTATAAAATAAATAAATAAAAAATAAAAAATTAAAAAATAGAAAATAATAAATAAAAAAGTAAAAAAAAAATAAAATTAATACACAAAGACACATAGACACATGTCCAAATACATTTAAAACAATAAATTTTGGAGTTTATTCCAGTAAAAATATTAAAAAAAAATTTCTATGAAACATCAATATTCTTGTCAAAATGAGATATCTTTAGTTAATTGTGAATAAAAGCTAAATGCGTTCATCGATTTTCGTGGTCTATGTCTTGTTTTGTGCACAGATTATGTGACTTTATGTCAAAGTAATAAGACTTGACACTTTTTTCCGTTTTGAATTTTTCATGATATTTTAAAATACAGTTTTTTTATTTTTTAAGCAAAAAATAATTTTTTTTCTTCATAAATTTATTTATAACTGCGAAACTGTTGATTGTGTAAGGAAATAGTGTATTGGTAGATTAAAAGAATTGTAATTTTTAATTTTTCTAAATTTGTTTCAGTAAAATAGGACTAGTCGTTCTCGAGTTATGTCCCCAAAACGTGACTATAACACACATAACTTTTTTTTTACCGATATAACTTTTCCCGGTAGTCA
>OY856188.1:154142246-154254341 GCA_963693315.1 Diogma glabrata | reverse complement strand
ACAATTTTAAAAATATTGTTTTATTTATTGGCTTTAACCAAAAAACTTAATATTTATATTTGTATATATGTATATATTTTTGTATATATTATATATATTTTTGTATATAAAATTGTATATATTTTTGTATATAAAATGTGTTGTGTAGTAGGAATTACAATATGTGTCACAATAACACATAAAAACCTTTTAAGACCAAGGTCCCACAACAACATACGTTCAAAGGTGTTGATGGACGTAAATCTTTCTTATTTTGTATTTTTATATTTTTTGTTATAGAATGGATAACTAAAGAAAAAATTCTATCACTGACAAAAATATGACATAGGCCAATATTTTATGATAGAATAGAGAAAATAAAAGTAAATTAAAAAGTAAATAGCAAATTGTTACAAACATTTACTGCAACAAAACAAAAATGTAGTTGCCAATAATCCAGCCGGTTCCATATTCCTTGATCCTGTGATGCACTCTCTTTCTTAAAGATTAAAGCCCACACATAATTATATGAAGGCTCATTTCTTCAACGAAGCAATAGCGTCTCATCATCAAGGATTATTTAAGAGCTAAGATTGAGGGTGCTACCGTTGACTGAATACAGTTCATCCGCCACCACCCCTAAGATGTCACCTTGGCTAGTGATATCTCACTGCAATTGCCAGTGGTGTATGATATCTCACGTCAACTCGTATGTCAATAGCAGGGACTGGAGCACGCGGGGTTGTCACACCCGTAGATCAAAAATAAAAAATAAATGTCAAAACAATAAAAACTGATCCCTCCATGCGGGAGATATATATATATATATATATATATATATATATATATATATATATATATATATATATATATATATATATATATATATATATATATATATATATATATATATATATAATATACATATAAACGACAACGACCGGCACTTTCACGGTCGCATTTGTTGAGGTAGATCAAAAACATTTTTGTACATGTGTGTTCCATTAATATCTTGGACAAGTTCGTGAATCAGCAAAATCCGACACGTGGTTAAGAAACTAGAGGCTTTTTACTAAAAAAAATTAAGTTTTTAAAACCGTTATAACGGCCGTTTTGATACTAATATTTTAAAAATATTAACAAAATTAGAATCTTTGGAACTTTTTTTATCAATTTTTTCTAAAAACAGACCTCTGCAATTAGATGTTCCTGAGTGAGCAGCCCCAACAAAAAACCTTGCAAAAAAATTTTGATCAACTGGCACACCCATGGTCGCATTTGTGGAGCCAGGTCAAAAGGCTTTTTCTAAAAATGTATGTTTTATTAATATCTTGGACAAATTTATTAATCAGCAAAATCCGACACATGGTTTATACTAGAAAAAGTCTTTTTTTAAGTCCATTGTAACGGCCGTTTGGATACTAATATTTTTAAAAACTTTATAAATTTAGAACCTTTGGAACCTTTTTTATTAATTTCTTTTAAAAATAGACCTCCACAATTAGAGGTTCCCGAGTGAGCGGCTCCAACGAAAAAGCTTGTAAAACACAAAATGCGTTTGAATCAACCGACACTTTCACGGTCGCATTTGTGGAGCCAGATCAGATCTTTTTTTTAAAATGTGTGTTTTATTGATAATTTGGACAAGTTTGTATATCAGCAAAATCCGACACATGGTTAAGAAACTAGAGGCTTTATACTAGAAATAAAGTTGGTTGGTTTGGATACTAATATTTTTAAAAACTTCTTAAATTTTGAATCTTTGGAACCTTTTCTATCAATTTCTTCTAAAATAGACCTCTGCAATTAAAGGTTCCTGAGTGAGCGGCTCCAACAAAAAAGCTTATAAAACACCAATTGCTTCTGAAACAACCGGCACTCTCACGGTCGCATTTGTGAAGCCAGATCAAAAAGATGTTTCCAAAATGTGCGCTTTATTGATATCTTGAACAAGTTCGTAAATCAGCAAAATCCGACTCGTGGTTAAGAAAAAAGAGGCTTTTTACTAAAAACAAAGTTTATTTTTTAAACAGTTATAACTGCCTTTTGGATACTAATATTTTTTAAAACTTCATAAATTTAGAATCTGTGTAACAATTTTAATCCGTTTCTTTTAAATATAAACCGCTGCAGTTAGAGGTTTTTGACTTATCGGCTTCAACAAAAAAGTTTGTATCAATCCCCAACAATCCCCTTATAACAATCAACGAAAAAAAAAAATAAAAAGAGATGAATAAAAGAAATTAATTTTTTTTCTTAGAAATAATGTATTACGATATTTCGCAGTATTTACACGACGTATTGATAAGGAGCAGGTTTGTCGTGTTTTTTATATAGTGTCAAACATTGTCTCTTATATGTTCTGTGGTAGATTTGATATTTGTTTGTTGCAAAATTGCATAGATGTAGTTATGCTTATATGTAGCTAATTTTCTTTTTAAAATTTGTTCGATATCTGTTTGTAATTAGTTTTTTTTGTTTAAACTAATATGATACATTAGATTCCACTTGTACAGTTGTCTGATCTCGAAATCTACCTATTTCTAACGGACATCCTGCCGCTCATACTTTTTTTTATTATAAAGTTTCAATTTCTTTTGTTAATTGAGTTTTTATTTTTGAATCATACAATTAATCCAGTTTTTTTCTTAATAACGATGTTTTGTTTTAATTGGAATTTCTCTGTTTTCGTTTTGGAAATTAAAAGGTTTTAAAAAAGATAATCATAATGTCATCAAGGTAACGGAGCTAGATCGTGTAGGTATAGATTACATCGTGTCCTTATGAATTCCTCCTGGTTAGAAATTCAAGTTCTTAATGTCAAATTTTCGAGGAAGGTATCACTCCTTTTAAAAACCCACAAAACTGCTCCTGAGCATTAGTCACGGAAAAATACGATCGCACACGGTGGTGACCTTTTAATAAATGAATATTCAGAAATATAAAATGGCTGCTACTATCTGCCACAAATGTTTTGTGTAGTTGGAATTTCAATATGTGTCACAACAACAAATATAAACCTTTTTAGACCTACAATAACATACTTTCTAAGGTGTCCATGGTAATAAATTTTTGTTTTGTTTATTAATTTTTTTATTTTAAATAATGGACAACTATGCAATGATTAAATAAATAAAATATAGGTCGATATTTCATGATAAGATGGAGGAAATTAAAATAAAATGAGAGGTTAAAAGCAAAATTGTTTTAACAAATTTGCAGAAATAAATCTAGAATCTAATTGTCAATATTCCAGCTATAAGCTTTATCATGTGGCGCACTGTATTTCTTAATGCTTAAATCCCAAAAACAGTTATACGAGGCTCATTTCTTCGAGCGATCAAAGAATCCTCCATAACTAAGATTGAGAGTTGTACCGTGGTATGAATAGAGTTCATTCGCCAGATCCACTATGATATCAAATTGATAAGCGGACAGTGATATTTCACTGATATGGTCAGTGGCATGTGATATCTCATGTTAAATCGTATTTCAATAACAATGACAAGGACGTATTTTAAGTACGCGGCGGGGCTGTCACACCCTTAGATCGAAAAAATAAAAATATTACAAATCAACCAAAACTGATCCCTCCCCTCCATGCGTACAATTGCTACAAATGTAGTTTCTTCTCACTAGCACTGAACATTTTCATTGCAAAACGCTTGCTAGAATTTTTAACACACAAGTTCATGTTACAAAACTTTTTATAATATAATTTTTGTGTTTATTAGTAAATCATAAAATATAGTAAAACCAATTACTGTACTATAATTCTGAATTGATAAAGTGGAATGGGTTAACAGGATTTTAATCTCAAAACTTTACTATAAAACATATATTACCTTACATTGCGGTAACAAATCATTATCGTTTCTATCTACATTCCATCCTAATAATGGTGGAATACAAACGACTGCAGAAACAATCCATACAGTTGTTATCATAAAAGCTGCTCTCGCTGGTGTTCTAGTTTTTAAATATTCCACTGCCTTTGTAATACTCCAGTATCGATCTAGCGATATTAAGCACAAATTATTTATAGATGCTGTGCATAATAAAACATCCATTGCAGAATGAAAATCACACCACCATGTACCAAATATCCAATACCCCATTAATTCATTGGCCAATGAAAATGGCATAATTACAAGGCCCAAGAAAAAATCTGCAACAGCCAAAGATGCAATAAACCAATTTTGTATGTTTTTAAGTGATTTTTCCGTTGATATTGCAATTATGACTAGCATATTTCCAATAATAATAATAACCATCAGTATTATAACTATTATCGAAGTAATTATTATTTCTGTTAACGTGTATCCACTTGGTAAATTATTTGAATAATATGTTAGGTTGTTGTCAATGCAATTATTGTTGAAGTAGTTTAGTTCTAAAGTTTGATTATTGCCAATTAACGGATAAATGGATGCAGAAAAACTTACATTTTCTAGTTCTTTTGGTAATTCCATTATTACGGTTAAATGAGTTTTGTTTACTCGCACATATTAGTGCGTAATACCAATTTTCATGTTTAAAACTAATATACTAAGAACCATGATAAATGTGCTAAATGGTTAAGTTCTTGTTCTTTTTTGTAAATGAAATTATTCAAACTCAGTTGAACATTAAGTGATTCTTATGCTCTCAACGGTTTAATTATTATATTACGTTCTGTTTTATTTTTAGAATTTCTTCATCAAATTTAAGTGCGGCATATCCATTGTTTTAGCTGTAAATACAAAATATTAAATTTACATATTATTAATTTTGCAAAGTGTGTTTTACAGGAAAAAAGTAAAAAGTAAAAGAAGAAGAAAAGTAAGCAAAAATTAAAAAATATATATGTATTCGAATAAATTTAAAAAGCTAATATAAAAAAGAATTACTATTACTTCAGTTTGAAAGACCTAAGTATTGCATTCGCGAGCCAAAAGTGAAATTTTTACCCCCACTTTTTGGCCATTTCTCGACTGATTCTAAAAACGCAAAAAAAACGGCCGGCTGTCCGTCACAACCGACAAAATCTAGAAAACCCCTGAAGGGATTTCAAAAATGTTTGTTTCTAAAATAGGTATACGCAACGGTAAGAGCCGTAAAGACAATGTGATCGATAACTGTACCGGAAGTGGGTCAAAAAAATCGTCAAGTGTCAAACGAGAAACTAGAAAAAGTCAACGATTGGAGTGACAAAAATTTGCTCAACTTTAATTCCACCAGAAACAAACAACGATATTTTAATTAGTATGTGTTGCGAACACATAGATAAAATTGAAAGCGATAAAATTGAAAGTGACAGTTACTTACCCAGCAAGCACATAGTCGCACAATTCAGTATCACGATGGTTTCATAATAGTAACATGTCGGTAGCTTGCAATTTTAGTTACATAATAGTAGCACAATGGTAATTTTTTCGTATTGGTAGCACAAGCTGTCACACAATAGTGGCATAATGTTGTGCGGTCGTGTGAAAAAATTTGGAGTAGCATAACCGGTAGCACAAGAGTAGCATAATGGTAAAAAATATTGTCAGCATAAGACAGTAGAACAACAGTTACATTTCAGTAGGCTAACAACGGTCGCACAACCAGAGTAGCACATGGGTTGCATATCGGCAGGACAACAACGATCGCACAACAGAGTCGCATCAGTCGTATATCGTTAGGACATAAACGGTCGCACAATAGAGTGGCACATAAGTTGCCTATCAGCAGGATAACAACGATCGCACAACAGAGTAGCACATCATTCGCAAATCGATAAAACAACAATGGCTTGCAACCGCCTTCGCTGATTTGTATTTGGAAAACTCTAAATAATTGTTATTTCTGTGTTACTATAGTTACATTATTATTTTTATTGGAATAAATTTTAAATGTTTGGGGATAAAGATCTATAAATTTAGAAAAAACTATATCATCGATAAATTGAAATGCTGTAAAATGCAATTTTCATGAATAATTTATAAATAAAAAGGAATCATTTTTATGTTATTTAAAAATGATAAAAAAACAATAAAAAAAATTGTGTTCGGTCCGGGAATTGAACCCTCGACCGTTCTCAAATCTCAAATACATGGAAACCAGATACTTGAAATGTTTTTATATAATTTGATATACATTTTCTTATGTAATTGTTTATAAACATTTTAAAAAATTTTAATTTGGTTAAATATATTAAAATAATGATGGTTTGGTCTCCAAGTTGTTTAAATTTGTATAATAATTGATTTAAAATAAATTTATTAAGTTTTGCTTTAACAATTTTTTTTAAATAATATTTTGTTACATGTTTCAACCATAAGTGGTCATTGTCAAACATTTGAAAATATTATTAATTTATTACATAATAAATTTATTTTAGTATTTATTGAGGTTACTGTTGGCACTTGGCGAAACATTATTAATAATAAATTTATTTTAATAAATGAAACACTTGTTTGTATTCCGCAAATTAATTTTTGTTTCTAACTTTATTTATTTTGAAAATAAAATTAAAATTAAAAACAGCTCGACCGGTTTCGGTTTTTACACCATTTTCAAGAGCTTCAAAATTGTTACAAAGAAAAAATAATACAACATGTCATTTATATACAAATAAAATTAAATTAAAAATGAAACTAGATCAAAAATGAATACAAAACAATTTTTAAAATTTAAATGATAGTAAATTCAAAGAGCTGACATTTTTTAAAAACTATTGTTTATCCATTAAATATCAAAATTAATATATGAAATAATGACTGCATCTTGGTATATAACAAAAGGAAATCACAACACAATTTAGAATTTTCTGAAAACAAGTAAAATTTTGTGTTAAAGAAACAGATCTGGGTTGGTTAAAGCCGAATAAATGACATCTGTTTGTAAATTTAATAAACTTTTATTTAAATAAAGAGCTTTACGAATTTCAAACGATTCAAGAATATCAAGTTTGGGGCCTTTAGTTTCAACATGATGAATTTTTAGATTTTCGTTATTAAGAAAACAGCTATTATGGTTTTCGTTAATTAAATGGTTAGAAAAAGTTGAACTTGTATGTCCCAATCTTAATGCCCCAAAATGTTCTGAACATCGCTGCTTGAAATTACGACCAGTTTGACCTATATATATAGCATTACAATCTTCACAACTAAGTTGGTAGACACCAGATTTCAAAATTAAATTTTGTTTAGGTTTGTTGTTAACTAATAAATTATGTAAGTTGAAATTGTTGTAAAATGCACAGCTTAAATTTGTATATTTAGATAATGTATTACCTAGTCTCTGACTTAAATTACCCGAATAATGAATTTTGCGCCAATGTTTAGTATCTTGTAATGAATTTGGATAAATCAAATTGTAAGCAATACGTTTTAACTTTCGTTGAAGGATTTTGTGAACTAATTTTGATTCAAAACCGTTGTTTTTAGCAATTAATAAAATTAAATTTAGTTCTTTTTGAAAATTTTGGTCAGAAAGTGGTGTTTTAACAAGTCTCTCGACGAGTGAAAAGATTGCGGCATTTTTTGCATTAAAAGAATGATTTGATGAAGAATGTATTAAAATATCAGTACATGTAGGCTTACGATATATGTCAAATTCAAAATTAGTTGTAATATGTTTAATTTGAATATCTAGAAAATTTAAAGTTTTATCAATTTCCTTTTCAAAGGTAAATTTAATTGAAGGATGTTTTCCATTAAGTAAAATAAGAAAATTGTCTAACTGTCTTTCTGTACCGCTCCAAAGGCAAAGAATATCGTCTACGTATCTATACCAAAATAAAATATTACTAGCTTCTTGTAAGTTAGCATCTAGGAATTGATGTTCAAACCAATCCATAAAAATTTCGGAAAGTAAGGGTGATAAAGGCGAACCCATAGGGAGTCCGTCAGTGAATTTAAAAAATTGGTTTTCGAAAGTGAAATAATTTTGTTCCACGCAAGTCCTATATATAAGGATTAACTCATCTCTAATATCGGCAGATAATACATTTACGTTTATAATTTGAATTACAATATCATTTAGTATATTTAATGGAATAGAAGTAAACAAACTTGATACGTCAAACGATATTAATTTAGAATTTAGAGGAACTACAACATTTTTAATTTTATTAATGAGATCTAAAGAATTTTTAACTGAATATTTGGAAACAAAACCAGTTTTTTCAATGAAAATATTTTGAAACTTTTTGCAAAGTTTGTAGGCAGGAGCACTACAATATGAAACGATTGGCCTAATTGGTATATTTGGTTTGTGTAATTTTGGTAGTCCGTAAAGGACAGGTGCAAACGGATTCATTTGTTTAAATTGAAATGCTGTCGAAGGTGGTATCAAATTAGTACATGAAGAAAGACAATTTGTAACAGATAGTTTAAATTTATTTGTGGGGTCGGTTCGAAGAATTTCAGCATTGCTATCAAATAAGAAGTCATTAATTTTTTGGATATATAAAAATTTAGGTAAAATTGTGATGGTATTTCCCTTATCAGCTTTACAAAGAATACAGTCATTTAAAAGAAGTTTGGATTTGATAGTTTTAACTAAATTTAAATTTTTAGAATCTAAATGGCTTATACTTAAATTTTGGTTTTTTTCACATCTAATTTCTTCGGCACAAATAGCTTTTAGGTTGTTTTTGTTAATGGAACAGTTAAAACTTCCAGATAAAGCGACTTCCACATCAACAGCCACTTTAAATAAATTGTCGGAAACATTAGTGTTAACTGGTGCAAACTTCAGTCCTTTATTCAACAAATTTGTTTCTTCTATTGTAAAATTAATAGTTGATAAATTTTCAATTTTTTTAAAAAACTCATGAGTCATTAAGTCATTAATTTTTTGGATATATAAAAATTTAGGTAAAATTGTGATGGTATTTCCCTTATCAGCTTTACAAAGAATACAGTCATTTAAAAGAAGTTTGGATTTGATAGTTTTAACTAAATTTAAATTTTTAGAATCTAAATGGCTTATACTTAAATTTTGGTTTTTTTCACATCTAATTTCTTCGGCACAAATAGCTTTTAGGTTGTTTTTGTTAATGGAACAGTTAAAACTTCCAGATAAAGCGACTTCCACATCAACAGCCACTTTAAATAAATTGTCGGAAACATTAGTGTTAACTGGTGCAAACTTCAGTCCTTTATTCAACAAATTTGTTTCTTCTATTGTAAAATTAATAGTTGATAAATTTTCAATTTTTTTAAAAAACTCATGAGATGTTTCTTGTGGAATTGTTTCAGGAAAATTAATGATCAAAAGTTGTTCCAACTTCTTTTTTTGTAGTAAATATTGTTGATGTGCAATTTCATTTACTTCATTTCTTAAATAAATATCAATTACATGAAATTCTGTAGGATGTAATCTATACAACATTTCAGTATGTGCAACTTTTAGGTGTGTTGAAATATTGTTCCGTGTAGCATATAAATAATTTATTTCAGCCTGGAGCCACGCTGCTTGTCCTATGTGAATAGCTTTCAATGCACGATCATTTTTAATTGGGGTATAAATTTGAATATAGTTTGGTATAATTTTGAATTTTTTACAGCGTGTATTAAACCATAAATGATTGTTGGTAAGTTCTTTTTTCTTTAATAACTTTTTATAAATAACAGTGAGAGTGGCTAGATCTGCCAATTTAATAGTATTTATTGAGGTTACTGTTGGCACTTGGCGAAACATTATTAATAATAAATTTATTTTAATAAATGAAACACTTGTTTGTATTCCGCAAATTAATTTTTGTTTCTAACTTTATTTATTTTAAAAATAAAATTAAAATTAAAAACAGCTCGACCGGTTTCGGTTTTTACACCATTTTCAAGAGCTTCAAAATTGTTACAAAGAAAAAATAATACAACATGTCATTTATATACAAATAAAATTAAATTAAAAATGAAACTAGATCAAAAATGAATACAAAACAATGTTTAAAATTTAAATGATAGTAAATTCAAAGAGCTGACATTTTTTAAAAACTATTGTTTATCCATTAAATATCAAAATTAATATATGAAATAATGACTGCATCTTGGTATATAACAAAAGGAAATCACAACACAATTTAGAATTTTCTGAAAACAAGTAAAATTTTGTGTTAAAGAAACAGATCTGGGTTGGTTAAAGCCGAATAAATGACATCTGTTTGTAAATTTAATAAACTTTTATTTAAATAAAGAGCTTTACGAATTTCAAACGATTCAAGAATATCAAGTTTGGGGCCTTTAGTTTCAACATGATGAATTTTTAGATTTTCGTTATTAAGAAAACAGCTATTATGGTTTTCGTTAATTAAATGGTTAGAAAAAGTTGAACTTGTATGTCCCAATCTTAATGCCCCAAAATGTTCTGAACATCGCTGCTTGAAATTACGACCAGTTTGACCTATATATATAGCATTACAATCTTCACAACTAAGTTGGTAGACACCAGATTTCAAAATTAAATTTTGTTTAGGTTTGTTGTTAACTAATAAATTATGTAAGTTGAAATTGTTGTAAAATGCACAGCTTAAATTTGTATATTTAGATAATGTATTACCTAGTCTCTGACTTAAATTACCCGAATAATGAATTTTGCGCCAATGTTTAGTATCTTGTAACTAAAGGCCTTGTAAACTAAAGGCCCCAAACTTGATATTCTTGAATCGTTTGAAATTCGTAAAGCTCTTTATTTAAATAAAAGTTTATTAAATTTACAAACAGATGTCATTTATTCGGCTTTAACCAACCCAGATCTGTTTCTTTAACACAAAATTTTACTTGTTTTCAGAAAATTCTAAATTGTGTTGTGATTTCCTTTTGTTATATACCAAGATGCAGTCATTATTTCATATATTAATTTTGATATTTAATGGATAAACAATAGTTTTTAAAAAATGTCAGCTCTTTGAATTTACTATCATTTAAATTTTAAAAATTGTTTTGTATTCATTTTTGATCTAGTTTCATTTTTAATTTAATTTTATTTGTATATAAATGACATGTTGTATTATTTTTTCTTTGTAACAATTTTGAAGCTCTTGAAAATGGTGTAAAAACCGAAACCGGTCGAGCTGTTTTTAATTTTAATTTTATTTTTAAAATAAATAAAGTTAGAAACAAAAATTAATTTGCGGAATACAAACAAGTGTTTCATTTATTAAAATAAATTTATTAAATTTATTTTAAATAAATTATTATATACAATTGTTTATATGCCAATAAATTAAGTGTACTCGTGACCTTTTCATAAAATCAATGTCTTTTCATTCTCCTAAACTTAAGCATCAAAATAATATTCATAAATAAGTATTAGTAAATGATCATTTCAGATAGACGAATGGTTAAAGTTGCTCCCTTGTACACCGAGGTCTGGGGATCGAATCCGGGTTAAGTCCCAAAAATAATAATAATAGCACTTTATCTTTATAAGTACCTCCATATAACCACCTGTTATCAGTAGTCAATCATTAACTACACACCTCGTGCCTCAGAATTGGTAAAAAAACCACTAATAACTGCAAAAAGTCTTGGTGGGAAAACACGGGAGCACAATAGTAGAATAACAGAACAGCGGTCGCATATTATGGTACCGGTAGGTTAGGGCATCATTTGAATATCAGTAGCATAAGCCCAAGATTTTTACGGTGTGCTTGCTGGGTTAATCTGGAACGATCATATAATGACAATCACTGCGTCATTCATTCAGATCAGGTTCGAGGTTTGATTTTTAACACGTAAAAACAGCAACAACATAACCCATATTTTTATCAAGTTCAAGATTTGTGACCTGAATAAATTTTAGTTACATAAATTTGCAATAGATAGAGCATACATAGATTTCGAAATTTTCAATATTTTTCGAGTTTTAAATTTGCAAAAATTTGTTTTATTTGACCTCATTAACACTGTATATTGATATTTTTTGATGAAATTATAGAAATATGTTATTTAATTTCCTGTTGACTTTCATATTTGAATTGTTATAAAAGTTTTTATTTCGGCTGTTTTTGTTTTTTGAGTAGAGATAATTTATTTTTACACCTTTTTTCAGCCAGTAAACTTTCATATTTATCAAATAAAATGCAATTTACAAGTATAACAAATTAGTAATTCTCATAACATTTGATTTGGACGGTTAAAAAACTAAGTGCAGACTAGATTTCAAAAATGTTTAAAACATTTATTATTTGCATGAACCACATCGTTTTTTTTTTCAAACCTTGAACCTGAACCGAAGGAATAACACGCAGCTAATGTCAAATAACGCGCCAAAAAAACTTGGGCTCATAGATGTAAAAACTATTTCACTTCTATTTCTTTTATTGATACGGGCATTACTCCCCATTAATAAGACCTATATTCGGCCTTGTATGAAGTATTGTCGTAAAGTTTGGGGTGCTGCATCTGCTTCCATCCTAGCTCTTTTCGACATTATTCAAAAGCGTGCTATACGAATTGTGGGTGATCGAAATTTAAGAATAAATATTGATCCCCTACATCATCGTCGCACTGTTGCTGATCTCGTTGTTTTTTATGGATATCGTCACCTGCAGTACTCGTATGAAATCAAATCCGTCATGCCTCAAACACGCTATTTTCCCCGTTTTACACGCCCATCGGTTTGTAAACAGACAAACTGTTGAGATTACTCACTATCATAGTGACAAAATGTAAAGAGACCTTTTGTCCGTACATCGTACAAATGGAATGCTTTGCCCGAATCAGTAGTCTCGAATGCCTTTACTTCACAAAGATTTAAACAAAGCGTCCACCAACACTTCAGAAAGCATATTGATGTGGGACCTAGGTTTTAAAATGTGTCTATGTGTTTAAAAAAGAATTTTTAATTAAACTTTTGTCTTTTCCGCAAAAATTTTTTGAATTTTATTTATTTAGCTCTGTTGAACTCTTTTGAGTTCTATATGAGTTAAATAAATAAAATTCAAAAAAGTTTTTCGGAAAAAGACAAGAACTGCCACTTGGCAGTGGTTTTCTTAATATATATAAAAAAAACCACTGCGAAATTAAAAAGACAAGAACTTAATTTAATTTTTTTTTTAAATTATTAATGATGTCTAACATAAACTTTATATCTGTTGTTGTGACACATATTGTAATCCCTATTATGCACAGCGCTTTTTATCAGAGTTGTGCATTTTCATGTAAAGAATAATTCTTATATTTTTATGTAAAGAATTAGTAAAGAATAGTTGTTTACGTAAAGAATGTAAAGAATGTACAGAATGATTAATAAATCTAAAGAATTTTACTTTCAAGTGATTTTTACAGCTCCTTTAAGGAGTTTTTACTTCTCCTTTTGTCAAGAAGACAAAACTTGTGCCCAATTCCAACAATGGTAATACAAATTTTGAATTGAAAAAAATTATGAATTTCGGTCTCTACAAAATATTTTCCCGCTTTAATCATAGAAAAAGCAAGGATTGGAAACCATAAATTATGTATTAAAATTTAAAACTTATTACAATAAAAGTAACAATTTAACTACAATAACATCAATTAGTTGAATACGACACATATAACAAGCTTGATTTACAATAGCAATTATTTTCAGTATACAAATTATCAAAGACAGGCTTTACCTGTCAATTGATAAAATGAAGAATATCCGAACCCAAGTTTTCAGCCATTCACCTTAAGAATTTAGATTAAAGAAAATGTTTGTTGAGATGTCACATCTATAAGCTATCTTTGTATTAAAAAACAAATCTGTATGTGGGAGGTAAACCACACCAAGTCACATTTTTTTTCAAAATACGTTTTTTTACACTGTTAGAATAAAGATTTTATTCTCTACCGAGAGGTAAATAGCACTGAGTTCTAACTAGTGTAGTTTTCGAGATAGAACAATTTTAAATGACACCCAGTCCAAAGCCCTTAGAGGTAAAGAACGTCTAGTGACTAAATAGTATTGTAGACAACAACAATGTATTTAGAGGTAAATAACACCAAATGCATTTAGCTAATGTGTCTTTAGGTTTTAACGTCTTTCTTTTAATTTCTTAAAAAATGTAAACAATTTTAAACGTTTTTTAACGTTAAACTTACATTGTTTAATAATATATTTTGAAGTAAAGTTTATAAAAAAGTGATAGTCTTTGGAAACACATTTTATGTACAATTGTCTTGGACTTGGTGCTGTATATTTCAAGGGACTTGGAAATACTAAAATACATCATTGTGAGGTAAAGCACACCAAGTACTTTTTAACAAATAACCGTTTCATAATATGACGTAATTTAATTAAGGATATCACGAAAACTAAAAAAAAATTACAGAGCAATGAAAATAGTCGGGGTAAGGGAAGCAGTTAATGGAGACAAAGAAGGGTTTGTGACTTTCAAAAAGTTTTTTGTGATTTTCAAAAAATTTTAAAAATGTGACTTGGTGTAGTTTACTTCTCACACACAGAAATGTTATTTTTAAAATTTTAGTTGTACAAACAAATGATTGATTTCACAAATTCGATATTTCTGGTATCGTGAAATTGTTTATAACAAGTTTGAGATTAAATTTAAAATTTAATTTTAGTATCTAGATCGACTCAAACCAAAACTTGTTAAAATATAAATAAACAATTTCACGACACCAGAAATATCGAATTTGTGAAATCAATCATTTGTTTGTACAACTAAAATTTTAAAAATAACATTTATTCTTTAATCTAAATTCTAAAGATAAATGGTTGCATACTTTGGTTCGGAAATTCTTTATTTTATCAATTGACAGGTATTTGATAATTTGTATACTGAAAATAATTGCTATAGTAAATCAAGCTTGTTATGTGTCGTATTCAACTAATTGATGTTATTGTAGTTAAATTGTTAATTTTATTGTATAAGTTTTGAATTTTAATACATAATTTATGATTTCCAATCCTTGCTTTTTCTATCATTAGAGCGGGAAAATATTTTATAGAGACTGAAATTCGTAATTCTTTTCAATTCAAAATTTGTATTACCATTGTTGGAATTAGGCACAAGTTTTGTCTTAATTCTTAAAGATAGCTCCTACAAATCAGAATTCAAATGATAAATATAACTAAAGACTGACTTAAAACTGTGATTATTTAGGAGTTTGAGTTTCATTTTAAATTATATATTAATCTAATGAGAAAATTGGCACATCTTTTTAGATTTTTTTAGCATTATTTACATTCTTTACATTCTTTACATTCTTTACAATGATTTTTAGTCATGTAAAGAATGAATTCTTTACATGTAAAGAATTACGTAAATTACTTTTTTTAAAGAATTTGCACAAAACTGCTTTTTTTGAAAAATGTGCGCTTTAGAATTTTGGTTTAGAATTTTGATGAACGAAATTTTTTTTTTGTTTTTTTTAACTTCATCATAAATTCTATCACATATAAAATATGACATAGCCCATAGGCCAATGTTTCGTGATAGGATATAGAAATAAAACAAGAGATAAAAAGCAAATTTGTTTTAAACATTTGCAATAAAAAAACTAACATCAGGTTGCCAATAGTTCAGCTAGTGGCAAATTCCTTGATCATATGACACACTGTCTTTCACACTGATTATTTAAAGTATAGCTGTATGGAAGCTCTTTTATTCGAACTAACAAAAGCGTACCGTCATAAGGGATGAGGGTGCTACAGTTAAGATTGAGAAAGCTAAACCGTTGATTGAATAGACTTCATCCACCAGCACCCTTACGATATTATCTTGCAGTTAGTAGTATCTTGCTGCTTCTGTCTGTGGTACCTACGCAATGTCTCATATTAACTTATATGTTAACAGCAGGGACTGCAGTACATGTAGATCAAAGAGTAAAAGAAACATTTACAAATAAACAAAAACTGATCCTCCCATTCGAACAGAGAGAACTTTTTAGCCTAATTATCTTTTTTAAATAAGTTTACACTTCCCAAATCCAGGCATTCCGAAATTCAATCAACGGAAACGTTTTAACATCTCATCATTAAAGAATGTTGAAACAGAAGAGAGATATCAAAACCATATTGCCGAAACATTGGATAAATCAGAAACCATTGATGGAGACGTGGATAAGTCATGGTATTTGCTCAAAGATGCTGTTTTAAGCGCTGCTGAGGGAATAATTGGACGACCACAAAACCACTCCCAAAAACCATGAATAGATCAAGCATGTCTTAACGCTATTCAATACAAGCATGTCTTGACGCTATGCAATTCAATACACAAGCCGCTTCAAAGCTATGTAGACGAACGAAGCGAGAATGGTGGAAGAGGAAGTGTGAGGAGATTGAAAGCTTCAATAAGGAACATCAATCGCGTAACTTCTTTCAACAGGTTAAAACCTTAAAGAAGAGCCCTCAAACTAGATCGACTGCTATTCAAAACGAAGATGAGGAGCTATAAGTAGACCTTAAAAATATTTTAGATACTTGGGCCGCTTATTTTGAAAGTCTTCTCAACTTAAGTGACCAGCAACAAGTCGGGCGACGAGCAAAGCTTATTTGTGCGTCAATAGTCCATGCAGACGAACCAACCAGAGAGAAATTCAAAGTGGCGCTGTGAAAATCAAACGCAATAAAGCACCTGGTATCGACGATATAACATCTGAAATGATTTTACATGGTGGTGAAACTCTATCCTTAAGATTGTATGAACTTGTTCAAATGATCTGGAGGACTGAAACCATGCCACAGGACTGGAACACAGCTATGCTGATACCAATCCATAAAAAAGGTAGTCGCCTACAATGTGCAAACTACAGAGGAATCGCTCTACTCTGCACAGCATATAAGGTCTTTTCTTACATTTTGCTATCAAAATTCAATCCTTTTGCTGAACAACTGTTTGAAGAATATCAGTGTGGCTTCCGGCAGGGCCGAGGTAACCCCGATGCACTTTTCTCGATAAGGATGATTTTGGAAAAGTGCCGAGAGTTCAACATACCTGTGCACCAACTTTTCATTGATTTCAGGCAGGCCTACGACTCTCTCGAACGAGAGACTCTACGGTCTGCTCTGGTGTCAATGGAAATCCCTGGTAAACTGGTATCACTATGCAAAATGACAGTACAGAACTCTCAATGCTGTGGACGAGTAGAGAACGAAATATCAAAGTTTTTTAATGTCGACTCCAGCTTAAGACAAGGTGATGATATTTCTCCTATACTTTTTAATTAAGCCTTGCAATATGTGTGTCGTCAAAAGAAACTACAGACTAACAACAACATCTTGTCAATAAACTCAGTACAGATGATCGCTTACGCTGATGATGTTTTCATCCTCGGCCGAAGTGAAGCTGTTATGAGTAAGACTTTCAAGTCGCTTAAGAGTGGGGTTAGAAAAATTGGTCTTCAAATTAACTACAATAAAATCAAACATTTGAATGTTTCAAGGGAGGCTGAGAAGAAAGATTTGATGTGCGGCGATGAACGAATTGAGGGATTTGAATCTTTTAAGTATTTGGCATCAATACTTGACTCAAACAACAGCATACTTATAGATATAAAAGCTCGGATCGCTGCAGGTAATCGAACTTTCTACTCAATTAAGCCTCTTTTTGAATCACCGTATCTATAAACTAACATCAAGCTCAAGTTATACAAGACATTGATTAGATCGGTTGTGATGTATAGGTCACAAACGTGGACCCTTACACAAAACGACGAATTGCATTTATCTGTATTTGAGCGTAAGATCCAACGCCACATTTTTGGTCCACTTAAGACAGACGATGGAGAGTATAGAACCCGATATAACTTTAAAATCAGAGACCTTCTTGAGGGTCCTGATATAATAGGTTGTATCCGTTCTAATAGGATTGCTTGTTTTGGGCATGTTCTGCGAGCCGATTCACAGTCTGGAATGATTAGAAAAATGTACGTTAGTACCCCAGGGAGTGGGCGACCGCGAGGTAGACCACGACTACAATGGGAGACTGAAGTAATAAACGACCTTAAAAAAATCGGCTGCCATGGTAATTATTTTGAATAATGGGTATTTTTGAAAAAATACAACATTTACACAATTTTGAATTGCCACATAGTCTGACACAAATTTAAAGATAACTGCCCATGTAATGTAAATTTTGAAATAATAAAAGTTCTAATTTACTTTAATATGTACCGTATGTCATAAGATTATATACAAAATAATGTTTCCGGGTATGCAATTACTTTTTCTAAATTTAAAATTTTCAAATTGGCAAAACAGTTTTTTGTTTTGATTGAAAATATAATGGTGTGTTTAACGAACTAATAAAAACGATGTTGATACGGCTAAATTTTTAAATCGGTTTGAGGTGATAATATTTATCACTCCATTTGTGATCTTCCTTTTAACTATCGAATCAAGTTATACAACCTAGATTCTATACCTCTTTATTTTAATAACAAAATCATCCATCGTCATAATAGTTGCATATCACAGGAATTGAATCCATAGTTATGAACTTATTTGTAACGCAATAATAATAAAAGTTTATCAATAGGAATAATCACAAAACTGGCCGGCATTCGACTTGAAATCGAACTTTAACTGGAAACAATAGCAAAGTCATCTAGGACTATGCCACGATTAATCACGTAAAACTAAACTTTAGTTATGGTTTAAATTGTGTTTAACATGATTCTGACTGCTCAAGCTGTGAATCAACTTTATTATTCTACGATTATTTGTTTATGAGTTATAAGCCACTCAAAATGTGCTACACTTGCGTGACGCACTTTTACTCTCTATATAATTGCAGATAGATGTAGTTTAATATCTAAATTGGTTTTTGATGTGAAGTAGAATTAAAATAAAACTTCAACAGTTTATTATCAATTAGAAGAATCGGGTGTTTTATTACTCTTTGCCTAATAAAATACCGGGTTGAGTATTATTTTTTTGGGTAGATTTCATATAAAAATCGACCTATTGCAATGTCCGTCATCTCGGAATTTCGGAAAAATTTTGATGCCACACGACTATATTTGTAAAGCGGAGACGGAAAAACAAAAAAAAATTATATATATATATATATATATATATATATATATATATATATATTATATATATATATATATATATATATATATATATATATATATATATATATATATATATATATATATATATATATATATATATATATATATATATATATATATATATATATATATATATATATATATATATATATATATATATATATATATATATATATATACTAGCGGGACCCGGCGTGCTTTGCTACGCCCATAAATAAAGTTTGTGTGTATACATTTTGTTGACGTAGTAGCAATAATTTCAAAGAGTTGTAATGAGAAATGACCTATTTTTTTTTAAATATGAATGTAAAAGGATCAGCACTCTAGTTGATCAGTAAAATATAAAAAAAATAGTATTATATATACAACAAAGGATATATTAAAAAAAATACGCGATCAAATAAGTTTTCAAGTGTGTCTCTATATAGAACATTAGAACATACGGAACAAAAATGGATTCACAAATTTTCACAGTGCTCATGCGGTTTAATATACGCTTTCTTTACCTGTGGTAGGTTACTAAAAACGTTGCAAACAATTTTGATCGTTATAACATTTTATGGTCAGCAAGGGCAGTAAGAATAGTGAAAATATATTCGATGAAGGTATAGAAGAAGTGATGCAAAAAAGGAATAGAAGAAGTGATGCCAAAAAATTATTTGAATGTTTTTGTATTAGAATTCATAGGATGTGAATTCATAGGGAGAAATATTTCTATTTAGTCAACATCCTAAGTCATTTTAAAGTCATTATTGATTGTTGCAAATCAATGCGAAACTAATATCTTACACACGGTCAATATATTGGCATATATGTTCCATATATAGACAACATTAATCGAATATTAATTTTTGGGCGATTTTGTTAGCAATTATTGCTCAAAGTAATTAGTGAAAGTATTATTCCCGATAATAAGTAATTATTGTCGGGATTGAACTCACACTCATCAGAGACATCATAGTTCAAACTTCAAAGCCATCATACAGACTCAGCCACAGTGGATGAAACAACAATAAAACATATTTCAATTTTCATGTTCAGATAATTTCTAAATTGAAACTTCATTATCCCATATTTATTTAAATTGAATTCTTCATCTGTGATTATACTATTGTAAATTGTATTTGTTCCCGACACGAAACACACAAAAACTGTTTTAAAGAAGTTTTTCTGAGCGAAAATAAAAAATGCTTTAAAATTGCAAAATTCATGTGAATTAAAATAATTACTTTAAGCTTAATCACTCTAAAAATCTCTCAAAACTTTATTTATTTTACACCAAATAGTGTAAAACTTTTGTTTATTTAACATTATACCTGTCGCATATTGTCGGTATCTCATAAGAAAGGAAATTCAAGAAAACTCGTTCTGATAACAGCCGTGTTCGATTTGAATGAAGCATTTGAAACAACGAAAACGTCACATTAAACGTACCAAACATTCAATTTACATTGTATCATTTTTATTGCAACAATTATTTATTTTAATAAGGAAAAAATTTCAAAATGTCGTTTTAATTCTATTTCTTTGCTCGTGCTTGTGGGCACACATTATATTTTCCGTTTTTCGATCTAGATACGTACACGAATAAATCAGAAGGTATTCCGACGTTAGCTGACCACCACATACAGTTGTCCAGATGTGAGAAGTACGGATTCTCCAAATCCACCACATCCTTGCAGCAATTTTCCTTGTTCTTTGTTGACAGTCATTGCAAAAGCGAGTCGCACTGGAAACTAAACGTTTGAATTCAAATGCCATATCTGTTGGGATCATTGAAATGCGTAGCAACAGTACATCTCCCTCTTTGAATTTTCCATTCAAAATTGATTGTAGCTTCAATGGCTTTGTTCATCATCTTTTTCACCAAAAATTTTTAAAAACATATAGCACAAATGTTTTTAAAAATTTTTGTCAAAATATTTGAAATATTTTTTAATAAAATTTGTTGTGTAGTTGGAATTACAATATGTCTCACAACAACACATAAAATCCTTTAAGACCTAGGTTCCACACCATCATGTTTTTTAAGATGATGGACGCAAATTGCTAGTGCTAGAAGCATATACCAAGATCACGTAAACATGGTTTTGCTGAAGGATTTAACCCGGCACATTCAATAGTTATATGGAAGCTCATTTCTCCAAGTAAACGAAAAAGTTCATTTTTTTAAAAAAATATAAAAAAAGAAAAAATTTGCGTCCATCAACACCTTAGAAAGCATGTTGTTGTGGACTTTATTCTTCAAAGGTTGTCATGAGTTGTTGTTACTCACATTGTAATTCGTACTACCCAACACATTTTATTTTAAAAGAAATAGCGTGTCATCATCAAAGAATATTCTATAACTAAGACTAAGGGTGCTATCGTTGATTGAAAAAAGTTCATCCGCCAACATCCCTAAGATATCACTTTGGCTAGTGATATCTCACTACTATTGCCAGTGGTTTACGATAACTCAAGCTAACTCATATGCAAATAGCAGGAATCTAAGTACGCGGGGTTGTCACTCCCATAGATCAAAAATTTAAAATTTTTCAAATCTTCATGCGGGAGTATATATTTAATTCGTTATTGAATTCTTTAATTATAACTATAAAAACATTGATCAAAGCAAACTACGCTCATAAACCGATATTTAAACAAAAAACCAAATAAAATATTTATCACCAATCACCAATCAAAAAATAATACACGACAATTTGAAAAAGCAAATCGAAGTGTATTTGCACAAACTTCGACGTTAAAAACAACGTTCTAAATACAAATACAACACCATCTATTGGATAACCCAAATTTATGAGGCGTATATCACACTATCAAATATATTGGTCAATAAGAAAAATATGACATGAAATTGGAGAGTGCAAACGGTGTAAAAAAATAGACTTCGCTACCTAGTTTTTCATCCAGTTTTGATGACAATTTTTTTTACCTCTAATCGTTATATTTTAATTAGCAATACAAATAAGAGCATTTTTCAGTTTGATATTGATTTTTGTAAATTAACATAGAAGATCAATGAAAAATTTAAAATAATAGATAAATAAATTTAAATTATTGTCTTCTTTAATTTTTACTCTTATATTTATTCCAACTTTATAAAAACCAATACAACAAATTTTTTACAGGTTCCGAATTCTGATACTTTTTAACACTTCTATAATTAATATATAACCTGCACAATAGTTATTTAAGTATTAAGGGCAGTAAGAGTGTTTTACCGATTGAGGATATATGTTTTGAGATCGAGACGAAGTCGAGATCTCTAATATATCCGAAATCGGTAATACTCTTAATGCTCAAAATGCTTATTACATTTTTTGCACGATTAATAAAAATTCAATTAAAACTATTTAAATAATAAAATTCATTAAAATGTCATTTCAAAATAGTAAGCTTTGCGTTTCATCATAATACTATAGGTTTTTTTGTTGCAAAACTAAATTCCATCGAATATATTTTCAAAATTAATTGCTTTTTTTAAATCTTTTAACTGCAATATTTTTAAATGAATGTTATTTAAATTTGAAGCTAGTGAATAGACGTACACAATTATTTAACTAATAATCGTTTTTATTCACACCCTGGGGTCTCCTTTACTGGTAAGTAATTACTTACCGGCTGCATGATCGGTAAGTAATTACTTACCGACCAGTGATTTGTAAACGAAACTTACTATGTTTATTTACGAATCAGCGAACATGCAAAATCGCCTGATCGTGCAAAAAATTATCAATAACCTTTGGTAACGTATTTGACTTAGCATAATATGCTTTTCGTTTATTATCAAATAAAACAAAACTTTCTTTACTAAAACATATTTGATAGTCTAATAATGGTCTTACACGAAGTTCAAGTTTACTATCAATTGAATAAATTGATTTACGCTGCCATCTGAAAGTTGGCATATAAACCATTTATATTTAACATTTAATTCGCAATTAAACAATATCTAGGGATTTAATCAAGATAATAACTATCCTATCTCTCAAGCTGGACCATCATACACACATTGTACAAAATTTCATTAAGATTGGTTACATTGTTGCGGAGTTCATCGCGGACAAACATCGTGACACGTGATTTTTATATATATAAGATAAGATGCTCAATATTGTCAGTAATTGTCAGTAATAGTACATAAAGAAACTTAAATTATTTAATTGTAGTAAAATGAGAACTTTCATAGATAATTTTTAAAATTATTCAAGTTGTGTTTTGTATGAAATCCCATATAAATTTTATTGAATTTCGTTTCTTTTCCCCCTTTTGCAGTGCCATTGCAGCAAATACCGGAACAAAATAATCGCTCAATAACATATGATAGTCTATATGAGCCCTACATGGTTGGTTGAAAAGTCGATAAAGCAGGTTTGACAGTAAATTAATTAATTTACGCCGCCATCTTAAAGTTTGCTTATGAACTATCCATATTTAACATTTAATTCGTAATTAAAAAATATTTAGGCGTTTAATCAAAATAAAAACTATCCTATCTCTCAAGTTGAACCATTATACACACACTAAACACAATTTTATTAAGATTGGTTACGTTGTTGCGGAGTTTATCGCGGACAAACATCGTGACACTTGATTTTTATATATATAAGAAGATATATATATATATATATATATATATATATATATATATATATATATATATATATATATATATATATATATATATATATATATATATATATATATATATATATATATATATATATATATATATATAACGATATGAGGTATAACGGAATTCAGCGGCACTCTCACGGTCGCATTTTTTGATCTAGACCAAAAATTTTTTCTGAGCGTGTTGCGGCAAACAATTTCTTGAAAAAGTTTGACAACTGGCCATATCCGGGTACAGGTTAAGAGTCTAGAGCCTTAAAACTGTCAAAAACAAAGCGTTATAACGGCCGTTTGGGGCAAAATATGTAAACAAAATTTATAAATATTGATTATTTGAACATATTTCTATCATTTTTTAAAAAGCCAGACATCTGCAATTAAAGATTCTTTAGCTATCTGCAATAAACTGTGTGAAGTACAACGGCATTTAGCGGCACTTTCACGGTCGAATTTTTTCACTTACGCTAAAAAAATTTTCTGGGTATGTTGGGGCAAACAGATTCCTAAATATGTTTGACAATTGGCCATATCGGGGTACAGGTTAAGTGCCTAGAGCCCCAAAACTGAATAAAATAATGTTTATTTTTAAATTAGTAATGAAACAATAATGTTTTTGTTTTTAATTTGTGTTTTTTATAAAGTAATTTGATAAATCCGATTCTAATTGTACACATAACTGTCTGATCCCGAAATCTACCTATTTCTAGCGGATATACCTGCCGCTCGGACTTTTTTAAAATACAACTAATTTGTCTGATTTTAACTTAGTAGACCCGGATATTATCGGCACTACACGGTAATATTTTTTATTTATATGTATTATATATTTAGTTTCAAAGAAACCTTCTTCAGAGAATGAATTATAGAAATCATAATAAACTCAGTTTAGTATAGAAATCAAAATCCATTCTCTGGAGAAAGTCTCTTAGAGGCTGAAAATATATTATGAAATAGTACATTGTATATTAAGAGCAGAAAGTACGACATTGCTGCTCGTGCATGAAAATTGCTGGTTGAGGCGTAGCCGAAACCAGCAATCATGTCAGAGCAGCAATGTTACTTTCTGCTCAAAGTATACATACTATTTTTTTAACGACTGCCGACAAATGCGATCGAAGTTGCCAAGGAGGCATTTATTTGTTGTTTAAAAAACGTATCGGACGTCAAATTAAAATTTCAAATTAATAAATTTAAAATTTATACAGAGTTTGTTTATATCTATTTTTAAATAAAAATAATTTAAAATGAGCAGTAGTGATGAAAGTGATATAATTAGCACTTCACCTCAAATAAAAGAAGCAGCCAACAATTTAACTTTAGATATGTTGCCTGAAAAATCTAAAGTCCGGTATTAAAAAGCTTACCTATTATTTATCAATTGGTGTAAGAATAAAAAAACTGGAAATTTTTATTCTGAAGATGTGTTTTTGGTATATTTTGGTGAACTATCGCAGACAAAAAAGTCTTCAACAATGTGGTCAAATTATTCAATGTTAAAATCAACATTCATCGTTAAAGAAAATTTGGATATTAGTAAATATAAAAGATTTTTGCCTTTTTTAAAAAAGAAGCCCTCGGGTTATAGAGCCAAAAAATCATAAGTGTTTTGGGGAGAAGAAATTAATAAATTTTAATATTATGTCTTTGTCCATTATGTCTTTGGTTTTACTTGTGTTTTTACTTTCCGTCCGAGCAGAAAAAATTAAAAAATGCACGCTAAACAGCAAAAGCCAACTTTCTGTTTTAAACTGATAGATAGAAAACATTATTTTCTATTACAGTCGTTAAAAATAGTTATTTGTTTAACTAGGCAGCAAAGTAGTAGATTGACTGCCGCGGCTTTATAGTTCATAGCTGACCGAGCGAGGCTAAGAATTCAGCCAAGGCAGTCAATCTAACTTGCTGCCGAGTTGAACATATAATTTTTTCTCCGATTAATTACAATGATATGTAATTTAATAATTATTACTTTAAAAATAAAGCAAAATTTTAAAAATGAAAAAAAAAATCGATTAAAAAATTTTTTTTTTAATCGCAATAACAGGTCATTCAATAAGTCCGTAGGATAAGTAAGAAAAAAAAAACATTTTGACAAAACTCGATTTTTTTATTCAACATAGTTGCCTTCGAGGGCGATACAACGAGTATAGCGATTTTCCAACTTTTCTATACCACTTTTATAGTATGATTTCTCTTTCTCGTCAAAATAGGCCTCAGTTTCAGCGATTACTTCATCATTGGACTTAAATTTCTTTCCAGCAAGCATTCTCTTAAGATCTGAAAACAGGAAAAAGTCGCTAGGGGCTAAATCTGGAGAATATGGTGGGTGGGTAAGCAATTCAAAGCCCAATTCATTCAATTTTGCCATCGTTTTCATCGATCTGTGACACGGTGCATTATCTTGGTGAAACAACACTTGTTTCTTTTGCAATTGTGGCCGTTTCTTTGCGATTTCAGCCTTCAATTGATCCAAAAGCTCACAGTAATAGTCGCTGTTGATGGTGGTTCCTTTTTGGAGATAGTCGATGAATATTATTTCGTTCGTATCCCAAAATACAGACGCCATCACCTTACCGACCGACTGTTGTGTCCTTGCTCGCTTTGGATTCGGTTCGTCGACTGCTGTCCACTCAGCTGACTGTCTTTTGGATTCTGGTGTGTAATTATGAAGCCATGTCTCATCCATTGTCATATATCTACGATAGAATTCCATTTTATTGCGGTTTAACAGTGCCATAGACTCCTCCGAAGCATCGATTCGTTGTTGTTTTTGGTCGACTGTGAGCTCATGCGGCACTCAATTTGCACAGAGCTTTCGCATACCCAAATGTTCATGTAAAATGGTAAAAACACTACCATCTGCTACCTTTACAATGTCAGCTATTTCGTGCACCTTCAATTTGCGATCGTTCATAACCAATTTGTGGAGTTTTTTTATGTTTTCTGGAATAACAGCCTCATTTGGGCGTCCACTGCGCTCTGCATCTTTTGTGCTGGTACGACCACATTTAAATTCAGCAATCCACTTCTCTACCATTTGTCTCGATGGAGCAGAGTTTGGATAATGTTTATCAAACCATTGTTTGGTTTCCACTGTATTTTTTTTCATCAAAAAGCAATGCTTTATTAAAATTCGAAATTCACTTTTTTCCATTTTTTTTCAAAAACATAAGTTGCTTCACACAAAATGCTATAACTCACGAATAAATAGTCAGATTGCTGTCAAATTTATACACGTATCGTTTGAAGGTTAGTACTAAATAAAAATCATATGGAAAAAATTCTAGTAACGCCATGTATGTGTCATCCTACGGACTTATTGAATTTTTTATTCGCCTATATATTAAAGTGTTACTTTATTACTGTGATTTGCGGCTTTAAAGTATCACTTTTCAGCTATTTATTTTGTCGTCATAGCTACGTCCAAAAAAGTAAAAAGCATTTTTATTTGTTTAAATTCTATGAAAAATAAATTTTTTTATCAAAGCAACCCGCAAATTCAAAATTTCATTATCCAATTAAAATAGTTGTTATCATTTGTTGTCATAGAATTTGGAAAAAATAATAAATATTTTTTCAAAGATTACTTGTTCCACATATTTTGATTTTAAAATTTATGAAAATTTGTAATTTTAATTTAGAATAAACAACTTTTCTTACAATATTTTGCTTGCGGCGAATAAAAAATAGTATATGATGCACGGACGTAAGCTATTTTGGACTTAATGTGGGTGCAAATCTCGGTTAGCGCCTCGATTTGCAAACTCCACATCCGTCCAAAATCTTTAGCTTTACGTCCTAGCATCATAATGTACTATTTATTTCTATGAAGTCTAATTATTTTTCTGCCTAGGCAGCAAAGTACGTGCTTTGCTGCCTAGGCAGGAAAAGTGCCACTTTGCTGACTGAAATAAGTCTGCAAAATTTATATTTGCTGTCTATCGGAGAAAAAATTATTTTATTAAAACCAATTAAGTATTTTTGAACATTTCTTTATCAAAACACTAATGAAATAAGCACAAGCACATAAATTTCATAAGGTAAGTAAGTTTCATTACTTGTATTTTTTTAATTCTAGAGTCAAGATATATTCAATTCTTTACTTAGAAACAAAAATACTAAAAAAGTAACAACTTTTGTGAATTGTGTTAGAAACATTTTTGAAAATAAAAATAAACATTGTTGATTTTTCTGAACAGTAAATTACTTCGGTCTGAAAGACCTAAGTATTACATTCATGAGCTCAAGGTGAAATTTTTACCCCCACTTTTTTGACATTTCTCGACGTATTCTAAAAAATCAAAAAATAAATGAATGTCTGTCTGTCCGCCGTCATTACCTACACTGCAAGGAAAACGGTTAGAGGGATTTCAAACATTTTTTTTTCTAAAAATAGGTATTCACAAGATACAGGTCCGAAAGGACGCTGTGTTCGATAACTGTACCGGAAGTGTGTGAAAAAAATCATTATGAGTGTCAAAAATAGCAAATTTTCATATTTTTGGCTTAAAAAATGTTCATTTTAAGTGATTACGAGTAGGGACATTAAATTTGGGGTTATCTTGATGGTCGGGATTGGTATGTGAGATCAAAAACTAGATTATTGCATTATAAGTTTGTCAAAAAAATGTTGTCAAGTGTGTCAAAAGAAAAATTTTTATTTATTTTTTTACCTAATTTTTTGGAAAAAAAATAAAATTAATTGTTTGTTGGAAATGAAATTTTATTATTATTATTGAGAATTATGGAATTATAAGTTTGTCAAAAAAATGTTGTCAAGTGTGTCAAAAGAAAGATTTTTATTTATTTTTTTACAAAATTTTTTGGAAAAAAAAATTGTTTGTTTGAAATGAAACTACTTCGGTTTTATTATTATTATTGAGAAATATGGCATTATAAGTTTGTCATAAAAATGTTGTCAAGTGTCTCAAAAGAAAGATATTTATTTATTTTTTTACCCAACTTTTTGGAAAAAAATAAAATTGTTTGTTTGAATTGAAATTTTATTATTATTATTGAGAATTATGGCATTATAAGTTTGTCAAAAAAAATGTTGTCAAGTGTGTCAAAAGAGAGATTTTTATTTATTTTTTACCCATTTTTTGGAAAAAATAAAATTGTTTGTTTGAAATGAAATTTTATTATTATTATTGAGAATTATGGCATTATAAGTTTGTCAAAAAAATGTCAAGTGTGTCAAAAAATGATTTCATTTATTTTTTAGCCAATTTTTTGGAAAAAAAATGTAGCTGTTTTTATGACGTAAATATAATTGAAAATGAAATTAAACATGGAAATTTTTGAATTTGTTATAGTTTTTGAAATATTTTTGGAATTTTGAAAAAGTGTGTATTTTTGATTTTGTAATAATTTTTGCAATATTTTTAGAATTTCGGCAAAAGTTTTAATTTTTGATTTTGTAAGAATTTTTAGAATATTTTTAGAATTTTGAAAAATTTTTAATTTTTGATTTAATTATAATTTTTGGAATTTTGAAAAAAGTTTTAATTTTTGATTTTGTAATAATTTTTGCAATATTTTTAGAATTTTGGAAAAGTTTGAATTTTTAAGAATTTTTGGCATATTATCGGAATTTAGAAAAAGTTTAAATATTTGATTTCATTCTAATTTTTAGAATATTTTTGGAATTTTGAAAAAGTTTGATTTTATTTAATTTAACAATATTTTTGGAATTTTGATTATAATTTTCCGGCAACGTATTGATGTTTCGTGTTAGTTTTGTAATAAATTTTTAAACAGATATAAAAAATACTTGTATTCTAACAAAGAGTTATGTTTGATATACATCGCTGCCCAAAACTAAAAACCATGTCCTTGTGAAAGTTTTTTGCCGAAAACTATATCAAAATCCTTTACCCAGACCGAAGTCTTGATATCTCAGAGCTGTGAGATTTCAGCCCCTCCATATTTTTATTATTTGATCTATTCATTAACTTAACTTCCCATTTACAAATAAGTTCTATTTATTATTATTTATCAAAATATCATTCTTACGAAGTAAAAACCTACAAACTCAAGAGAGAAGATATGAAAGATATGAAATAACAGACGCTTAATGAATGTATGAATATAGTAGTTCTAGGAACAATAAAATCAAGATGAAGAAGTACAGTAAAAGAGATTTTAATGGATGAATCACATCAGTAAAATTATTCAAGAAAATCACTTACAACAGTAACTTTCAATTACTTTCATTCGCTAAGACTTGTATTCTTAAATTTTAGTTTATTAAATAACGATATAGCACTTTTATTATAAACAACTACACTATAGAGAAACTTAAGTAAAATCAATTGTTTAAAATCAACAACACTCCTGATTTTCATTCCAGTATTGTTTTTTTTTTTCATAAATACGTTTTCAAAATTTTTTAAAACCAAAAAATATACTAATGATTTAAACTTAATTTGAGCGGTAAAACATAAAAATTAACAATTTAATTTGCAAAAGTTCATTTGTTTTAATAGCAAAGTTCACATTTAGATAATTTTTCTACTTGTTCAGAACTGATACCGAGTTGCACTGAGTCTAAGAGAACATTTTTAATATAAAATGCTCGTATCAATATAAAATCCAAATTAAGAATAGAATAAATAAATAAGAGAAGATGGATAGATATAGTATCCTTTTATAGAATGAAATACATAAATCGGAATGGCATATTTGCACAACAGTGCTTTCTCACTCATAATATAATAATAGTATATTATATAGACTATAGAGCATAAAAAATACTCCTCTGACCTATTCTATATTTTGTTTCATCACTGATTAACATTTTTCGATTTTCAAATGAAAAATATTTACAATAAAAGAAAAAATTTAATCGAGCATGCGTAAGAATAATATGTTTCTAAATATTTACAGATCCGTAGCTACGCTTAATAAAACAAAAAAATTCATTTTCAAAATGTTTTTTAAGCATACAGTTAATTTTGTTTACCGTAATAAAGAGTTAATTTACTGTTGTATAAAGTAATGTTATGCTATACTGGAGAAGCATTTATCTTTCCTTTTTTATTTTACACCAAAATATCGATTTTGTGTGAGGGGTGGTAGTGAAGAAAAAGTGTTTTTTCCCCTTAGATTAAAGTGTTAGAAAAAACTTTAGATTTTCCAATTTCGATTAGTTTCTTAGAGTTTAAGGTACATGCTCATACAAAAGAGAATAGTTGGTCCTTAGAGCAACTATTTATGTTAAACTTCAATCATTTCTATTAATGGCATTTTATTTTGATGAAATTCGGTAGGGGGAAGTGAGGATAGTATAAACATGGGGCAACTGTAAACAGTTTTAATTTCCCTCACAAAACATCAATCAAAAAATTCGACAAAAATATCACAGATGTCGCTTCGATCGACTACACACACCAGGAGAATTTGACAGCTGAAGTCAGTCTTGTTCAAAAGTTATTGGTGAATGTATAGTGTATTTGGTGTTTAAGTATTATATATAAAGTATTTGGTGTTTCGGCAACCCAAAAGTAAATATTTTTTTTTGTAAAACTCGAATAACTTTTTTTACCATCATAGGTTTAAAAATATTCCAACATGTTTTGATAGCTGAAATATTCAAGAAACATAATATTTCTTTGTTTTAGCCAAATTTTAGATCTTGGAATATTTTTTCAAAACATAACCCTAAAATCGCCACGTGGGGCACATATAAACAAAAAAAAAATGGGATAGTATAAGCGCGTTTATATGTGCCGTATGGTATGGCTATATGGTATACGTATGGTTTCCCGTTTCAATTTTGATATTGATTTGCAAAACCTAAACATACGATGAGATTGTTTTTTTGCTTTTTTCTTTATAATTTTCAACCTGAATTTATTGAGGTTTTACAACAATCGAAAAATATTGTTTTTTTTTAAAGAAATATATATGTTATATGGTTATATATTTTGTTTAAAGCACAATAAATAATAAAAAATTTTAAAAAAAGTACGTTATGAATTTTATTGTGGTTTTTTTTGGGTGTTTATATGTGCCCCATACAAAAATGCTCATTGTTTATACGTACCCCACCAGTGGGGATACTTTAAACGAGAAACATAAATTTTTGAAATTTGAAATTCAAAATTTTTATACTTAATGTTTAGTTACGTAATTAAAAAAAATAGTTTTATGTAGTAAAGATATGAAATTTTACAATGAAACAGTTTTTAAGTAAAAATGTTTTATGGTTTTAAAGTTATTGAGCTTTAAGTACAAACTGTTTATACCATCCCCACTTCCCCCTATATAAGGGTTGGTCTCCCACCAAGCGCGCCGAAGATATGGTAACGGTTGCAAAATGTAAACATAAATTTGCTTAGTGGAGACACAAACTTTGAGCAAGACTGTTTGCACTTTTATTATAAACAACTACACTATAGAGAAACTTAAGTAAAATCAATTGTTTAAAATCAACAACACTCCTGATTTTCATTCCAGTATTGTTTTTTTTTCATAAAGACGTTTTCAAAATTTTTTAAAACCAAATAATATACTAATGATTTAAACTTAATTTGGGCGGTAAAACATAAAAATTAACAATTTAAATTGCAAAAATTCATTTGTTTTAATAGCATAGCTCACATATACATAATTTTTCTACTTGTTCAGAACTAAAACCGAGTTGCAACTGCGTCTAAAAGAACATTTTTAATATAAAATGCTCGTATCAATATAAAATCCAAATTAAGATTAGCTATATACGAGAAGATGGATAGATATAGTATCCTTTTATAGAATGAAACACATACATCAGAATAGCATATTTGCGCAACAGTGCTTTCTCACTCATATTATAATAATAGTATATTATATAGAGTATAAAAAATACTCCTCTGACCTATTCTATATTTTGTTCCATCACTGATTAACATTTTTCGATTTTCAAATGAAAAATATTTACAATAAAAGAAAGAATTTAATCGAGCATGCGTAAGAATAATATGTTTCAAAATATTTACAGATCCGTAGCTCAAATTATGTCGTGTTCTTTGGCTTGAAATCAATCTACTTTTGTAAATGTAGTAGTAAATTGTTTTGACTTTTTGTTCTGTCAGTTGATATGTTTGGTTATGTTTACATTTGAAAATGATAGATTTTACGTTTTATCATTTTATTTGTAATTACTTTATTATTAATTAGTAATTTAAATAATAATAAATTATTTTTAAACAAAATAATAACAGTAATTGAAATGGCGGTTTTTCTTTGTTTACATAAATTTGACAATTAAAAATAACATTTCAATGTATTTGTAAAATCTACCAAAAAATCAAGAGGGGTGGTAGTGAAGAAAAAAGTATTTTTCTACTTCAAGCTACGAAAATGTCATTTTAATATATAGTAAAACCTATGCGAAAGGTAAACTTTTTCTAAGTAGTGACTGAAAATGTTTTCAGACACTATGACTGAAAGTAAATAAGTTTCGGTGGTCGCCTACCAAGTTTCGGTGGTTAAAACCAAATATTTAAAATAATATTTTAAAAAAAAGAGTGCGTGTAATCTTTACACACGGTTGAAGTAAAACTTCTTTGGCTAGTTTGGCTACTTTGGCAGGTATTACTAAAAATATTAAATATAATAATAAAAATAAAGACAACTAACAATCGAAATTTAAAAAAAACAAGAATAATTCTTTTTCTTTACTAGTAGAGACACAATGCGTAAGAAAATAAAAACAACATTCAAAACTACTGTTTGCATTCAAATTTAGATAAATGTCAAAATCAACTCTGAAATTAATAACATTACAATGTTACGACGTTTTTATAAAACGAATTTTATTCAAACATTTCATCAACTTCAAGTAGAATTAGATCATTTTAAATCTGCTCAAAAAGGTATTAAGAAAATTAGGAATCTTGTTTGGAAGATGCGTGCAGATTAATCATTTTTTTTATAATTCAATTTCATTTCAATAATTCAACAACGGCAACTATTAGATGGTCAATTAAATGAAAATAAAAATGTTTTGGATGAGTTAACACTTTTAAGAAAAACCAATAAGGTTCGTGATCGAAGCTATAAAACCAAAGCTTATAATTTTACATTAATTCATTTTTTTAGGTCTATAAACTGTACGGTCCAGTTCTTGTAAAACAAGATCTTGAAGAAAGTCGACAGAATGTATATAAACGTATTGACTACATAAATAAAGATTTAAAACGTTGTTAGGACTCAGGAATCATTGATCGTATTAAAAAAGAAGCAAGATACACATCGTGAAAATTTACAAAAACTAACAATATCAAATTGCTGTTGCAATGAAATAAAAAAAATTTCTTTTAAAAAATTGTTTAATTATATGTTAATTAATGAACATTTAATTTTTGGTTTGACATTTGATGCTTATTTTTGGGTAGGAAATAAAATGTTTTATAAAATCATAATATTTAATCATTAAAAACAATTCAATCTGAGGTTTCTTTAGAAATTGTACCAAATGTTGATGAAGATTTTATTTTTATTTTTTGCTATTGTCTTCCATCTGTAGGCCAATACAATAATAACATTATTTTACACTGGTAAAAATGCTATATAAAAATACATTGTTTATTTTTTACACTGTCAAATTTAGCTATGTCGTTTTGTAAGTTTTTAGTAGATGAATTTGTACATATTATCATTTATATTTACAAGCGTAGAAAAAATAGCGTTTTCTCCGCGTGTTAAAAACGTTTTTGCGTTCCTGAACTTATTCCACTCGACGCTATCGCATCTCGTGTACAAACCGTTCAGTCACGCAAAAAAAGACGTTTTCCCCACTTGTTGAAATTCTACTATTTTTTCTCCTTAGATTAAAGTGTTGGAAAAAACTTTAGAACTTCCAATTTCGATTAGTTTCTTAGAGTTTAATGTACATGCTACACATACAAAAGAGAATATTTGGTCCTTAGAGCAACTATTTATTTTAAACTTCAATCATTTCTATTAATGGCATTTTATTTTGATGAAATTCGGTATATAAGGGTTGGTTTCCCACCAAGCGCGCCTAAGATTTGGTAACGGTTGCCAAATGTAAACATAAATTTGCTTAGTGGAGACACAAACTTTGAGCAAGAATGTCTGCTACCATCGTTAGTTTATACCGAATGGTATGGTTAACAAATGTAAGCAAACGTCAATTTGTGCTCAAATTCTGTGTATCTACTAAAAAAAATTATGTTTGCAAACTTTCGGGACGCTTGGTGGAGACCAACCTTAGGGTTGTAAAACTTACAGTTTGTAAAGGTTGTAAAACTTAAGGCTTGCCACTTGCGTTAACAAAAAAATAATCATATATAATATAACGAGTCGTCAAATAATAGTCGATTATTTTTCATAATCATTATTACGAATGTCATTTGAGGTCCCGAGTGCGCGTAGCGCACGAGGGAAATTTTTGACCTCAAATGGCATGAGTGGTAATGTTGAAAAATAATCGACTAATAATTTGATGACGAGTTGTATTTAGCAGACAATTTAACGAACAGAAATAGTAACATTATTTCATACAACATATTCCTTTGTTGTCAAACAAAATTAAATATTATTTCATCTTAGTAGGCGCATAAATGTTATAAATTTGTAATTTATTTTTCACAAATAAACATAAACATGCAATCATTTATGAATGAAAACGGACATTTTTACTATTTGCAAATTGCATTTTCACATAATTTTGTATGTGCATTTTGGTTTTAAATTAATATATTAAGTAGGGGGAAAATATTCGAAAATATTCGCTGTTCCTTCCTACCAGAAAAAAATAATCGAAACAAATCGTTTTGATTTGCTAAAAAATAGTAAATGAAGCGTTTTGATTGGACATTATTGAAACTTTTTTTAGAGAGTTGAATTGTCATAAAAATTCAAAAAAAAATATTAAAAAAAAATTGAAATATTTAAAAAAAAAAATTTTTTAAGAAACGCTTTTCTTTACTTCATGGTTATGCTGTACTGTAATAGTTATATTTCTACTCCTATCACAGTAAATTATAAACTACATCACACTATCCATGACATGTAAATTGATTATTTCAAATAGCGTGCGGTAAGTAAAAAAAGCGTGCTTCAATGGATTTTCATATATATATTACCGCACGCTTTTAATAAAATGAAAAATTTTTGTTTAAAGAAAAATTTGATTTTTAAAAATTAAATATTTCAATTCATTTTGACACAGAATAATGCAAAGCCTACCACAATTTGTAAACTATTTGCATTTAATTTATAATTAGTAGCTCATTTTTTCAAGTAATTATATGCGTTTGGGCATTAAAACAAAGTCGTAGGAAAAGAATATAACAAATCTTGAGTTGTAAAGCATTTTCCATGCTCGTGAAGATACTGCACTCGACGCTACGCGCTCGTGCGCAAAATTTTCCCTCACATGTAAAATGCTATATACAACTCTAAATATGTAATATACTAATTATTTATCTAGAACGAAAAGTGAAACTTTAAAGTACGAGCTAGTTGTTTACGGCCGAGGCGTCTAGCCGAGGCCGTAATTACTAGTGAGTACCTTTAAAAACACTTTTCGTTTGAGGTAAATACAAAATTTTATTTCATACTGGAAATTTATTAAAATAAAAGAAATGAGTTGCTCAAAAAGTTGAACATTAACGTCCTAGGACTTTTTTAAAATTTTAAAAAGTTCTAGGACGTTAAAGTTCAACGTTAATGGTACAAAAAGTTGAACCTTAGGACCTTGTAAAATTTGGACCTTGTAAAATTTTATAAAGTCCTAGGACGTTAAAGTTCAACTTTTTGTACCATAAATAATCCGAAAAATGTCGTTTTAGATATCGGTATGAAATAAAAAAAATTTAAAAAGCAAAAAATAAAAATAATTCCAAAACTCAAATAAATTTTCTAAAAACCTCTGTAAAAAAATTCAATAAAAATAATTCCAAAACTCGAATAGATTTTCCAAAAAATTCAAAATCGAGAAAATCTGACACATTCGTTAAAAAAGAGCGTGGGGCGCTAATCCTTCACGCGAAACATTGACGGAATTGCGACTACTATCAATTGTGATTCTAAATGAATGAAAAATAAAATAATTTTATCATTGCACTACATCGTTGAAAGAAAGTATTCGAAAAATATACACAAAAAAATATAATTCAGGCTTCTTATATAAAAACCGCATGCAATTGACAACGTTAGATCCTAAACATGATGCTTTGAGATGCTTCTAGTCACAAAATTATAGAAAGTAAATGATAACTTTTACTACAATTTTCCTATTAAGTTAAAATGTATTCCGATAACTTAATTGTATAAAATTGCATAATAAAAACATTAAAATTATAAATTAATCCTCAAAAAATGAGGTACACATGAATGAATCGGCTCGTAGAACATGCCCAAAACAAGCAATCCTATTAGGACGGATACAACCTATTATATCAGGACCCTCAAGAAGGTCTCTGATTTTAAAGTTATATCGGGTTCTATACTCTCCATCGTCTGTCTTAAGTGGACCAAAAATGTGGCGTTGGATCTTACGCTCAAATACAGATAAATGCGATTCGTCATTTTGTCCACGTTTGTGACCCATACATCACAACCGGTCTAATCAATGTCTTGTATAACTTGAGCTTGGTGATAGTTGATACATACGGTGATCCAAGGAGAGGTTTAATTGAGTAGAAAGTTCGATTACCTGCAGCGATTCGAGCTTTTATATCTGTAAGTATGCTGTTGTTTGAGTCAAGCATTGATCCCAAATATTTAAAAGATTCAACTCCCTCAATTCGTTCGTCGCCGCACATCAAATCTTTCTTCTCAGCCTCCCTTGAAACATTCATATGTTTGGTTTTATTGTAGTTAATTTGCAGACCAATTTTTCTAGCACCACTCTCAAGCGACTTGAAAGTCACACTCATAACAGCTTCACTTCGGCCGAGGATGACAACAAATCATCTGTACTGAGTTTATTGACAAGATATTGTTATTAGTCGGTAGTTTCTTTTGACGGCACACATATTCCAAGGCTAAATTAAAAAGTGTAGGAGAAATAGCATCACCTTGTCTTAAGCCGGAGTCGACTTTAAAAAACTATGATATTTCGTTCTCTACTCGTACACAGCATTGAGAGTTCTGTACTGTCATTTTGCATAGTGATACCAGTTTACCAGGAATTCCCATTGACACCAGAGCAGACCGTAGAGTCTCTCGTTCGAGAGAGTCGTAGGCCTGCCTGAAATCAATGAAAAGTTGGTGCACAGGTATGTTGAACTCTCGGCACTTTTCCAAAATCATCCTTATCGAGAAAAGTGCATCGGTAGTACCTCGGCCCCGCCGGAAACCACACTGATATTCTCCAAACAGTTGTTCAGCAAAAGGATTGATTTTGGATAGCAAAATGTAAGAAAAGATTTTATATGCTGTGCAATTGAGAGCGATTCCTCTGTAGTTTGCACATTGTAGGCGATTACCTTTTTTATGGATTGGTATCAGCATAGCTGTGTTCCAGTCCTGTGGCATGGTTTCAGTCCTCCAGATCATTTGAACAAGTTCAAACAATCTTAAGGATAGAGTTTCGCCACCATGTACAATCATTTCGGATGTTATATCGTCGATACCAGGTGCTTTATTGCGTTTTAATTTAGACAGCGCCGCTTCGAATTCCTCTTTGGTTAGTTCGTCTACATGTACATTTGACGCACGAATAAGCTTTGCCTGACTTGTTGCTGGTCACTTAAGTTGAGAAGATTCTCAAAATAAGCGGCCCAAGTATCTAAAATATTTTTAAGGTCTACTTGTAGCTCCCCATCTTCGTTTTGAATAGCAGTCGATCTAGTTTGAGGGCCCTTCTTTAAGGTTTTAACCTGTTGAAAGAAGTTACGCGATTGATGTTCCTTATTGAAGCTTTCAGTCTCCTCACACTTCCTCTTCCACCATTCTCTCTTCGTTCGTCTACATAGCTTTATAACCGCTTGTCTTGCCAGTTTATAATTCTTCTTCGTGGACCTGGTGTTGCGTCCTTGTAGACACTTCAGATAGCAATCTCTTTTGTATTGAATAGCATCAAGGCATGCTTGATCCATCCATGGCTTCTGGGAGTGGTTCTCTGGTCGTCCAATTATTCCCTCAGCAGCGCTTAAAACAGCATCTTTGAGCAAATACCATGACTTATCGACGTCTCCATTAATGGCTTCTGATTTATCCAATGTTTCGGCAATATGGATTTGATATCTCTCTTCTGTTTCAGCATTCTTTAATGAGGAGATGTTAAAACGTTTCCGTTGATTGAATTTGGGAATGCCTGGATTTGGGAAGTGGAACCTTATCGTTGCACATACAAGGAAGTGGTCACTTCCAATGTATGCACCTTCAAAGGATCGCACATCCAGAACGCTCGAAAAGAAACGTGTTGTTACTAGAACGTGATCAATTTGATTTCGAGTATTTCCATTCGGTGAGACCCAAGTCTGCTTATGAATCGATCGATGCGGAAAGAACGTACTGGCAATTCTCAAACTATTTGATAATGCAAACTCAGTCATTCTCTCACCATTATCATTCGAATTCAAATGCAAGCTGTTGGGATCCACCACATTTCCATAAGAGATATCTCTTCCAACCTGTCCATTAAAGTGTAGTGTGTGCCGAGCAAAAGTCCACAGTACAAATTTAAAAGAAAACACGGAACAAAACTATTTTTAAACTTTGGTTCTTTTTAAAAGGTTTTTTATTTATAATTATAATTTAATTTCTTTCTTTTTTTATAATTTCATGTTTATTTGTTTAATATCCACAATCGACTGTCTTTCTAAAAATCGATCATCGATCTCAATACATAATTAAAGTATTGGTGGGAGTGATTGGAAACAGATACAAATACAATAAGTTAAATTTTAGTGTCTTCCATCACATCTCCCCCTATAAGACAAACATTATCCTATGGATTTTGTTTGAGTAACTGAAAATATAATTTTTATAATTTCAAGATTTTAATTTTCTTAATTCTACAATATTTTAAGATTTTTTTTTATTAATAAAAGTATAATATATAATATTTTTTTCTTTATTTAATTATTTAATTTAAGAAATATAATTATTTTTATTAGTAATTGTTATTCCTTATTTTTTTTTTTTTTTATTTGTTTAATCGAATATTCACAATATATATACATATGTATATAAAAATATGTACACACATACATATATATTTCCTTAAAATTTCATTTTTTTATTTAATTAATCCAACATAAATTATTTAATTCATAAACATGTTTTTATTTACATTTGACATGTCAGGTAGTTTTAAAATGTTTAAGCCGGTTGTTATGAATCGTTTTCAATGAACGTCCGATTTTTATAATTGAATTTTCGACAGAAGGGGAATCTTCAATCGCATAAGGTCCCAACCATAATGGTGATAGCTTGTCCCTTATTGTTTCGTTTTTGATCAAAACTAAATCACCTTTGTCAAATTTCACGGGATTAACTGATCGGTCGTAGTATAATTTTGTATTCTCTTTTGATTTTATAAGATTATTGTGGGCTGATGTAAACGAATTTTGAAGCCTGTATTTTAGATCTTGACAATAATCTTCGTAAGTGTAGATAGGTTCAGGTTCTCTTGTAAGAGAAGTTGGAATGTTAGGCTTAGTCCCAAATACTAATTCGTAAGGCATGAATTCCGAACAAGTGTGAGGAGTGGAATTATACGAAAAAGTAAAATAGGGAAGCCACATATCCCAATTTAAAGGGTCGCTTTGTGAGAAATTCCTTAGATACTCACCCAAAGTTTTGTGGAACCGTTCAAGAGAGCCATTCGATTGCGGATGATATGCTGTTGTATTGAGTTTGGTGATTTTCAGTAATTTGCAAATTTCCTTAAAAAGTGAACTCATAAAATTAGAGCCTTGATCAGTTAAAATTTCGTCTGGAATACCAAATATACAAACAAATTCTTCTACGAATGTTCTTGCTACCGTTGAAGCTTCTTGGTTTGGAATCGCCTTTGCAACTGAATATTTAGATAAATCATCCTGGATTGTTAACATATATTTATTATTTTTATGAGATGATATCATAGGACCTACTATGTCTAGAAATACCTTCTGAAATGTTCGTGATGATGTTGTAGTTATCTTCATTGGCTCCTTAGTATATTTTGAGTGTTTATTGGATTGGCAAAGTTGACAGGACGTTATGAAATTTTTTATTTTGTTATACATATTCGGAAATTTAAAGAAACTCTTGATACGATTATATGTTCTAAAGAAACCCTGATGACCACCAAGAGGAGATATATGAAAATCATTGATTATTTGATTAATTTGTCGATCATCAGTTATATATTTTACATTGAAATTAGAATCGTGGAACTTATAAGTGTTATGAAGAAAATCATATTTCATAAGGTCATTAGTAGAACATTCGGGTTTATTAGTTTCAGTCGATTCTACGGTATTTTCTAAAGATTCCGTATGTTGAGGGTCACAAGAGGACATAGGAATTTTTTGTTGTTTAGGTAATTCAACAATAATAGGTGAATCTTCTATTATCGGCTTAGTTTCGTTAATAGAAGACAATGGTGTGGTTATTTCGTCAAATCTAGGAGTTACGTTATTGTTACTACTATTATCGTGTTCACGTGATTTTGATCGAGTCACAATGTTACATTCCATGTTATCATTATTACTTGATATAATATTAGTTTTTATTCTGCTTAAGGCATCTGCATTTTTATTTTGAGATCCTGGCTTATGGACTATAACGTAATCAAATTCATCCAATTTAATCTTCCAGCGCATCAATCGTGAAGAAGGATTTTGTAAGTTACAGAGCCATATTAGAGGTTTGTGATCTGTGACTATTACAAACTTGTTTCCATACAAGTAAGGCCTAAAGTGATTTACAGACCATACTATGGCAAGCAGCTCCTTCTCAATGGTAGCATAATTCAGTTCCGCTTTGTTAAGAACGCGGCTGGCATACGCTATTGGTAAATCAAATGAATCAACCGATTGGGAAAGAACTGAACCAATTGCAAAATCACTAGCATCACATGTTAAGATAAATTGCTTGCTAAAATTTGGAATTTGTAAAATAGGTGGACTAACAACGCTTGATTTTAGTAGGTCAAAAGCATTTTGACATAAGCATGTCCATTCGAATTTAGTGCCCTTTTTTAATAAATTTGTGAGAGGCTTGGCTATACCTGAAAAATTTGCAATAAAGCGTCGATAATAGCCGACAAAGCCAAGAAAAGATTTAATTTCTGTTTGGTTGGTAGGGATTGGAAAATTATCTACCGTTAAAGTTTTGTTGTTGTCTGGGCGAATTCCATTGGATGTTACTATGTGTCCCAAATATTTTATTTCATGCTTCAAAAAGTGACATTTTTGAGGGTTTAATTTAAGTTTATGATTACGGAATCTAGATAAAACGTCGCGTAATCGTTTATTATGTTCAACCAAAGATGAACCAAATATTATCACATCGTCGAGATAAACTAAACATTTCAAGTTATTTAGGCCACATGATGCGGTATTTATCATGCGTTGGAACGTCGCAGGAGCCCCCTTAAGACCAAAAGGCATTCTAATAAATTGGTAGTGTCCCTCATCCGTACTGAAAGCAGTTTTATTACGATCAGATTGGTTTAAATTTACTTGGTGATATCCACTGTATAGATCTAGTGAACTGAAGTACTGTGCATTTCCCAGCTTATCGAGGATATCAGAAATATTAGGAAGGGGAAATACGTTGTCCACAGTAACTTCGTTTAACTTACGATAGTCTACCACAACGCGCCATTTTTTTTCATTTGTTGTCGACTTTTTTGGGACCATTAGTAAAGGAAAATTTCATGGGCTTACGCTGTTTTCTATTATTTGATTTTCTAACATTTCATTTACTTGACGTTGAATTTCAAGTTTTGTGGAATGAGGTTGTCGATATTGACGTCTGTTAATAGGAGAAATGTTTGGTAGGGTTTCAACTTTATGAGTGATGATATCGGTAGAGCTTAAAGAATCACCGTCTAAATGAAACACTTCATTATATTCTTGAATAATAGGTATCAAAGAATTATATTCTTCTTTATTTAAATGTTCTAATTCAAGACATGATTCTAAATTGTTGATTCTTTTGTCAAAATTATCATTCCAAGATTGGTAATGATAAACATTAAAATGATGTAATGGCTCTGCATTAAATTTAAAACCTTTTAAAATTTGTGTTTCTTCGGAAATATTTAAAAGAGAAATGTGGATTGAATTATTTTTGACCTTGTAGATACAATTCGGTATAAATACCTTAGGAATTATTTCTTCTGAAAATAAAACAAACTCTGTGTTGTCGGAAAAATTTACTGTAATTGTTTGTAATTTTTCGGATCGTGGAGGAAGCGAGACGACATCTTTACTTTCAAGTTTTAGTTTTGAGGCTAAATTTAATGATACAGTATCGTTGGGAAATGGGATGTCTACTACACATCTTAAAAAATCAATATTACATTTATAATGGTTAAAGAGATTTTGGCCAATTATTCCAGAGTATAAAATAGGGAAAGAGTCATCCACTACTTGGAAAACCTATTCGATTTCTCTAGAATTAGGAAGCTTTATTTTGACATCGCATTCGGCATAAGTTTCCAAACATTCCGATGTAATTCCCTTGAGTTTGTATTTGATGTCCTTGTATACTAACGTATCATGATTTAATAGATTCTTCTTGATAATACACACATCGGCACCAGTATCTACCAAAAAAGGAATATTTTTAAATTTACATACATCAATATTTAAGAATAAATATTTACACTCATTATTTGAAGAAGTGTTCGAAAAGGTAACGATTTTATTGATGGTTGAATCGATTGGTGAAGAATTAGTATTTTGTTTAAAACTTTTGAAATTTTTTTTATTGGTGCACTCTACTTTTCCTGGACTCTTGAAGGAGTGCCCCGATCTGACTTCAAGTGTCGTTGATCGTTTCCCGGAAATGAAGTTGTTGAACAAGAAGGTTGTTCTTGAGATGTTTGTTCTCTACGAGCGTCACTTCGCTTTTTAAGGAAACATTCCTGAATGTGATGTCCCATTTTCTTGCAATAGGCACATCGTATAGTGCTAATAGGCTTTAATGATGCTTGGAATGGGGAGTAAACTTTTGATGTGTTTGCTTGCTGTCGCTTAAAACATTCTTCTTTTAAGTGTCCTGGTTTGTTACAATTATGGCAAAATTTAGTAGGTGAACGTGATTTTTGCGTTTTTTCATTAATTGATAATGTTGAAAAATGTTTTACAACCATTTCTTCTTCAGTCGCCCGATTTATAGACTCCGATAAACTTGCAAACCTACATGCTTTAACAATATTTTTTATCGAATCATTTAAACCCTCTTGAAAGGATTTTAAAGCAATGTGTTCGTTTAAATGTTTAATAGTTTTAGCAGCATCGATACCTTCCGAGGCTATACACGTTTCGTTTAAAGAATAAAGAATGGATTCTACACGGCTTGCATATGTTCGTACGTCTTCGTCTTTCGTCTGACGTAACGTAGCATTTGTAAATGGCCAATTGATCGAGTCTCGGTAAATTCACTAGTAAGAATATCTTTTAAATTGGACCAGGAATCTATTTGAGTATATTTCATTATATCGTAAGCTTTACCATCTAATTTTAATTTAACCAGTTCCAAAAATTGAGGTTTTGCAGTATCTTTTAATGATTTGTGAATTAATTCTCCACAAGAAATAAATTTATGTAATTCACGGGGATTACCGGAAAAATTTGGAACTAATTTTAAGACAAGTTTCGGATCACATGTTGCCATGGTTATATTAGAATTATTATCTAACGATTCAATTTGTGAATTTGTACAACCCTGATTTTGATTTTCAGGTTTTGGATCTACGACAGTTTTTAAATTATTATCACCCTCAAGGTTCTCACTAGTCGGAACAGTTTTTGGTTTAGGTTTTGGGTTTTTCCTTTCAACTATTTTATGGCGGAGATGGATATTGATAAGATCACCCGACGAGCTATCATTGTGTTGGCTATGGTCTGAATCTGATTCACTCATAAAAATCGGAAAATTCACAAAACAAAATTTAGTTTAGGAAAATTTAGTTTGACAAATAAAAATTGGAATCAATTTATGTTGAATATTAATTAAATTTTCACTTGACATCCCGTTACACAATATATACACTCGTATTATGAATATACGATTAAAATTATTTGAATATAAGAATAATAAAAATTACAACAAAAATAATAAATTTCTTACGGTTTATATCCAAATGATTTTCCCAATTAAATAGTCGTAACTTTTAATGATGGCCTCGTTTTGCACGCTGTACTCGGTGTTGAATGATGACGTTGCACTGATTAATGGATCCTCTATAATGTTGAATAATGACCTTTGTTTTGATTGTATGTTGAGTTATGTTCTCGAACAGCATATTTTATTGGCTTAAGTATGGTTTTGTTTTTTTTTATTATTTGGATTTGATTGTGAATATTATAGATTGTATGTAGATTATAATTAATTATAGGTTTTATTATTATGTTGGATAACTTTCTTTTAACTCACGTGTTTTAGAATTTTTTTTCAGTTATTTATAGTTAACAGTTCTTAATATTTTTTTTTGAACAAAACTTGTACACATTTTTTTTTTGTATTAAACCACAAGATTGTATATATATATTATATTGTACTTAAGTATATAGGTACCTGGTACATGTACTGTAAATGTAGTACTGTATTGAATTAATTATGTTTAATTGGATTTTATTAATATATATAGTATATGTACTATTTATTAATTATTTTATTGTTTATTGTCTACTACGAAAAACCATACCGTAATTTCACCACGTTTCATTTATGAATTTTTTTGAAATGTTTATGCTATTTAACTGCATTCTGTATTTTGTAAATGTATTTTTTTTTTGTATTAGAAAAATTATATTAAAAAACTATTTCACCGCTGCCACCAATTTGTAGTGTGTGCCGAGCAAAAGTCCACAGTACAAATTTAAAAGAAAACACGGAACAAAACTATTTTTAAACTTTGGTTCTTTTTAAAAGGTTTTTTATTTATAATTATAATTTAATTTCTTTCTTTTTTTATAATTTCATGTTTATTTGTTTAATATCCACAATCGACTGTCTTTCTAAAAATCGATCATCGATCTCAATACATAATTAAAGTATTGGTGGGAGTGATTGGAAACAGATACAAATACAATAAGTTAAATTTTAGTGTGTTCCATCACAAAAGTCACCAAGAACCATAATGAAGTCGCGTGTGGGTGTTTGTTTATGCAAGAAAAAAAATAATAGCATAGCATAAATAATACCGTATATATGGTAAAATGTCAAAAAAAATGTAAAAATTAATGTTTTTTTTCATGCCCAAAAATGGGAATTTAAATCAAGGCAACATAATTTTGATTATACTAAGGTTAAAGTAGATAAAAAAAAAGTACAGATTAAAAAAAAAAAATTTTATTTTGGATGACTTCTCATAAAATGGCACCATTTGCCAAATTCAACGAAAAATGTCAATTGCGGCCGAAAAAATTAAAATTTTTTCATAAAAATTAAATCCCATATTAAAACTATTAAACTACATGTTTCCTGAAATTTTCATGAAAATTCGACGATTTTTCCGCCCCTTATCATAAATTTAGTAAAAAAAAAAAAGTCACGCGATTCGGTTTTTTGAGGTTAGGTTACACTTTTAAAGTATCGAACCCCCATAGATAAATTTGAAATTTAATCACAAACATTTTTCATCTTTTTTTTTTGGATCATTTTTTTTTTTTTTTTAAGGCGTTCATGCTCCATGTAGGAGCGTTGCCAGGTTGATCAGCTTTGAATATTCACCACGGTCATTCGCAACACCGACATAATTACCATGGCAGCCGATTTTTTTAAGGTCGTTTATTACTTCAGTCTCCCATTGTAGTCGTGGTCTACCTCGCGGTCGCCCACTCCCTGGGGTACTAACGTACATTTTCTAATCATTCCAGACTGTGAATCGGCTCGTAGAACATGCCCAAACCAAGCAATCCTATTAGAACGGATACAACCGATTATATCAGGACCCTCAAGAAGGTCTCTGATCTCAAAGTTATACCGAGTTCTATACTCTCCATCGTCTGTCTTAAGTGGACCAAAAATGTAACGTAGGATCTTACGCTCAAATACAGATAAATGCGATTCGTCATTTTGTGTAAGGGTCCACGTTTGTGACCCATACATCACAATCGGTCTAATCAATGTCTTGTATAACTTGAGCTTGGTGTTAGTTGATACATATGGTGATCCAAGGAGAGGTTTAATTGAGTAGAAAGTTCGATTACCTGCAGCGATTCGAGCTTTTATATCTGTAAGTATGCTGTTGTTTGAGTCAAGCATTGATCCCAAATATTTAAAAGGTTCAACTCCCTCAATTCGTTCATCGCCGCACATCAAATCTTTCTTCTCAGCCTCCCTTGAAACATTCATATGTTTGGTTTTATTGTAGTTAATTTGCAGACCAATTTTTCTAGCACCACTCTCAAGCGACTTGAAAGTCTCACTCATAACAGCTTCACTTCGGCCGAGAATGACAACATCATCAGCGTAAGCAATCATCTGTACTGCGTTTATTGACAAGATATTGTTATTAGTCGGCAGTTTCTTTTGACGGCACACATATTCCAAGGCTAAATTAAAAAGTATAGGAGAGATAGCATCACCTTGTCTTAAACCGGAGTCGACTTTAAAAAACTTTGATATTTTGTTCTCTACTCGTACACAGCATTGAGAGTTCTGTACTGTCATTTTGCATAGTGATACCAGTTTACCAGGAATTCCCATTGACACCAGAGCAGACCATAAAGTCTCTCGTTCGAGAGAGTCGTAGGCCTGCCTGAAATCAATGAAAAGTTGGTGCCTAGGTATGTTGAACTCTCGACACTTTTCCAAAATCATCCTTATCGAGAAAAGTGCATCGGTAGTACCTCGGCCCCGCCGGAAACCACACTGATATTCTCCAAACAGTTGTTCAGCAAAAGGATTGATTTTGGATAGCAAAATGTAAGAAAAGATTTTATATGCTGTGCAAAGGAGAGCGATTCCTCTGTAGTTTGCACATTGTAGGCGATTACCTTTTTTATGGATTGGTATCAGCATAGCTGTGTTCCAGTCCTGTGGCATGGTTTCAGTCCTCCAGATCATTTGAACAAGTTCAAACAATCTTAAGGATAGAGTTTCGCCACCATGTACAATCATTTCGGATGTTATATCGTCGATACCAGGTGCTTTATTGCGTTTTAATTTAGACAGCGCTGCTTCGAATTCCTCTTTGGTTGGTTCGTCTATACATGTACCTTTGACGCACGAATAAGCTTAGCTCGTCGCCCGACTTGTTGCTGGTCACTTAAGTTGAGAAGATTCTCAAAATAAGCGGCCCAAGTATCTAAAATATTTTTAAGGTCTACTTGTAGCTCCCCATCTTCGTTTTGAATAGCAGTCGATCTAGTTTGAGTGCCCTTCTTTAAGATTTTAACCTGTTGAAAGAAGTTACGCGATTGATGTTCCTTATTGAAGCTTTCAATCTCCTCACACTGTCTCTTCCACCATTCTCTCTTCGTTCGTCTACATAGCTTTGTAACGGCTTGTCTTGCCAGTTTATAGTTTTCCTTCGTGGACCTGGTGTTGCGTCCTTGTAGACACTTCAGATAGCAATCTCTTTTGTATTGAATAGCATAAAGGCATGCTTGATCCATCCATGGCTTCTGGGAGTAGTTCTGTGGTCGTCCAATTATTCCCTCAGCAGCGCTTAAAACAGCATCTTTGAGCAAATACCATGACTTATCGACGTCTCCATCAATGGCTTCTGATTTCTCCAATGTTTCGGCAATATGGATTTGATATCTCTCTTCTGTTTCAGCATTCTTTAATGATGAAATGTTAAAACGTTTCCGTTGATTGAATTTTGGAATGCCTGGATTTGGGAAGTGGAACCTTATCGTTTCACATACAAGGAAGTGGTCACTTCCAATGTATGCACCTCCAAAGGATCGCACATCCAGAACGCTCGAAAAGAAACGTGTTGTTACTAGAACGTGATCAATTTGATATCGAGTATTTCCATTCGGTGCGACCCAAGTCTGCTTATGAATCGATCGATGCGGAAAGAACGTACTGGCAATTCTCAAATTATTTGATAATGCAAACTCAGTCATTCTCTCACCATTATCATTCGAATTCAAATGCAAGCTGTTGGGACCCACCACATTTCCATAAGAGATATCTCTTCCAACCTGTCCATTAAAGTCACCAAGTTCCATAAGGAAGTCGCGTGTTGGTGTTTGTTTCATAACCTCTTCCAGTGCTATGTAGAAATTATTCTTCTCGTCGACGGTCTTAGCTTCAGTAGGTGCATGCACGGCAATAAGAGAAATATTGTTATATGTACCGCGTACACGTAGGTAGCAGATCCTCTCACTGACCGGGATGAATTTCATCACGGCTTCTTGTATGCGTGCACCAACAAGAAAGTCAGTTCCAAATTCTCTTCGAGAAGGATGACCACTACAGTATAGAGAGTGACTATCCAAATCTTGTTTTCCGATTATCGGCTGTCTAATTTCTTGTAGAGCAATAATATCCATCCTATACCTCTCAGCCTCTGTTTCTAGACTTATAAGAGCATCAGGAGCGCTCAGGCTGCGCACGTTCCACGTTCTGATTCGGTAGTCTGGTCCTTTTTCACGTCCAGGTAAAATTCTGTTGTTGTTTCCGGGTCTGTTTTTCTCTTTCTGATAACCAAATTTAACATATTAGTTTTTTTCCGGGGTTAGGGTGTTAACCTTAGGCCCAACCCAAATTGTCGTGAATGGGTCTGTTCTGCATATTAAGGTCACCAGAAACAACCTTTTTTACACGTTTATATAGTGAGCCGCTTGATTCAAGACAGACGCCCGCTCCACGCCGCCCCTGACGTGGAGAACAGACGCTTGAGTCGCATTGGCTGTAGAGCGCCAATTCGCCGTGATGTAGCGTCATTGACTAAGCAGTTTTTACTCTGCTTGTCTCCCATACACCAACCTAATTCTGTCAGAATTACCCAGGCAACACGGCGTGGACGTCGAATTTCGAATTTCGTTACCAAAAAAACAGTTTTTGCCATTTTTGAGGCACTTCCGGACCTCCAAATTTGCTAAATAATTACATGCTCACTAACTTTTATGTCCTTAACATAAAACAAAAAAAAAATTCAACTTTGCTCTTACGTCAAATATATCACTTTTTTTTACTAATTTGACTCCACTAGTAGTAACATAAATAGAATTAATATCTTAATCAACTTAGCTTATGTAATTTTTCTTCTATTAATCCTTTGTAACGGGCTCCAATACTTCCAATTGTTGTTGATCTTCAGTCAAACATAACACGTACATTCAATATTTCCAATATTGCAGGTTCTTGACAACTGTTCTCTTCCGCATGGAGGGATCAGTTTTTATTGTTTTTTTATTTTTTTTTATTTTTGATCTACGGGTGTGACAACCCCGCGTACTCCAGTCCCTGCTATTGACATACGAAATAACGTGAGATATCACATACCACTGGCAATAGCAGTGAGATATCACTAGCCAAGGTGACATCTTAGGGGTGGTGGTGGATGAACTGTATTCAGTCAACGGTGCACCCTCAATCTTAGCTGGGAACTAATCCTTGATGATGAGACGCTATTGCTTTCTTAAAGAAACGAGCCTTCATATAACTATGTGTGGGCTTTAATCTTTAAGAAAGACAGTGCGTCACAGGATCAAGGAATATGCAACCAGCTGGATTATTGGCAACTACATTTTTGTTTTGTTGCAGCAAATTTTTGTAAAAATTTGCTATTTACTTTTATTTTCTCTATTCTATCATAAAATATTGGCCTATGTCATATTTTGTTAGTGATAGGATTTTTTGTTTAGTTATTCATTCTTTAACAAAAAATATAAAAAAACAAAAAAAGAAAGATTTACGTCCATCAACACCTTTGAACGTATGTTGTTGTGGTCTTAAAAGGTTTTTATGTGTTATTGTGATACCTATTGTAATTCCTACTACACAACACATTTTATTAAAAAAAAAACGTTAATATAATTATCTTCTCACATAGGAATAATGTTTTCAGATACAACTCATCAACAATATCAGGTGCGTTCGATTTGACTGAAACAACTGAAAAAACAACAACAATTGCATTTAATTCTTCAGTTGATTCAGTTGCTTCAGTCAAATCGAACACGGCTAATATCTTACAGGTTTTATACAGTTATCTATATTTTCTTGCCGGTAATTAATAACACTAACGTTTCTTCCCTCTTTATTTGGTTATAATTTAGTAAACTGAACATACAAATAAATGTTTCTGATTTAGGTTTCAATTTTATATAAATTTCGTGAACCAATTTATCACCACCACAACACAAAAACAAATTTACCAACTATTGAAATATGTAATATGAAACACTTATTTAGCCAAAAAACAGTCTCTAAGGCACTTCAAATTTCATTTATATTGCATCAACTATTTCAAAATTTCCACTTAAGTAAATTATTTCAATTAAAATTCTCTTTTGATTTTATTTAATTAACTTCTACTCAGTTTAAAGGTCTTAACCTGAATCCCTAAATAATACAATTTTTTCGATTTCTACCAAAATGTATTTTCAATTCTATAATCCATCCCGTTAGAAGATCATGTTTTTATAAAAAAAAAATTAAATAACAATTAAAATCTGCACAAAATAATAAAACAAAAATAGCAGTGGTGCCTTAAATGTAAGGGTAAATAAAACCTTACACACTGTTTAAAAAGTATTTTTTCTACTTCAAGCTACGAAAATGTCATTTTAATATATAGTAAAACCTATGTGAAAGGGAAACTTTTTCTAAGTAGTGACCGAAAATGTTTTCAGTCACTAGGACTGAAAGTAAATATGTTTCGGTGGTCGCCTACAGGTGGTGGTTATTTAAAGGATTGAATATTTGATTGAATATTTGAGATTGAATTTGATTTACTGTTTCTGTTGTTGTTTCGGTTGCTGTGTTTATTTCTGTCAATATCGCAGTATTTTGAAGGGATTGAATATTTTGAATATTTTGATCGAATCGAATCGAAACTAATCATTATATCAATTGTGTGTAATTAGTTAATTAAACTAATAATGAGTGTGTTTTTTTCTAGATCGGAGAAATCGGAGCGATAAAACAAAATTTGTATCAGATATATCGTATAATTTTTTTCTCCGATAATTAACTGTCAGATATAAAATATATTCTCTGAGTTCTTTCCGCCAAAAAAAAATTAAAAAAAAAATTATTAAATAAATAAATAAATTTTATTAAAAAATTTATTTTTATTTGTTTTTAATTGAAACTTTGCCTACAATTTTTTAAATTTATACTTTAAACGATGACTTCCAGTCGGTAAAAAAATATCTGCAATATCTGTAAAAGTTTTTAGAGAAAATATTTGAAGTATTTTCATTATTCATATTGTCAAATTCACCTACTAAAAACTTACAAAATGACATATCTAAATTTGACTGTGTCAAAATAAACAAGATTGTATTTATATATATATATATATATATATATATATATATATATATATATATATATATATATATATATATATATATATATATATATATATATATATATATATATATATATATATATATATATATATATATATATATATATATATATATATATATATATATATATATATATATATATATATATATATATATATATATATATATATATATATATATATATATTAGGGTGGCACTTATTTGTATGGGTGATTTTTTTTTTGTATTTTGGCATGGCGCCGGCCGGAATTTTGTTCTTTTGGGTAATTTAAGGATACTGACAAAGTTTCACCACTCTATTACAATTTTAACACGTGGCGACTTTGATTCTTAAGCACGCTTACATACAACTTTTTTTGTAATTTTCACATAGCCCAGTCTGTATTAAAAACAAAACCGTATAATAGTTTCTAAAGTATCATTTAATGTTTAAAAACAGGAACCTATTTTATAATGTTAACAAAATTATAAAGGCCTTTTCAAATCCTGCAATGTAGCAGATTTTGGATATTTCTTACGGTAGTCTTGAACGGTCTGAAAATGCATGAAATAAAATTAATTCTCATTCTATATATGCTTAAATTATCTTAAATTATTGCTTATTGTTTACCTTTAACAAAAATTGTTTTTGATCTTCATCTTTAGTTATTTTATCGTTGAACTCTTCCATTAATTTTATGCACCGTTCTGCTGGATCGTTGACTACCTTTAAACTATTTTAAAAAACATCTAGTGACGCAGCGTTGTGCTTTGTCTTTAAATATGGAGTGGTAAAAACGAATGTTCGAATTAATTTTTAATTCTCTAGACTTTGATCTAGAAGTACTCCGACGGTTATCACGAGATTTAGAGCGCGACCTATGACCAGCATATACTATCGAGTGAATTTCACTCAGCATTTGCGTATTAAAATTATTAAGAATTTCATTTATGTTTCGATTTTTTTTATGTTGAGAAGCACTTTGATGAAACCGGTTTGAGTTAGTTGATTGTGCAGAAGTAGAAGTAGTTCATTGCAAAAATTTGTCTCTGTGACAACGTTTCCATAAAATTGTCGGCACGTTCTGCCAACAACGTTAATGGCAAATCGTTTTCGAAAGACGATAAAACAAGATGGATGCTTTCAGGAAGACGTGCCATCCAAAGTTGTTTGATTATGCCACCGTTCATATCAGCACCGTTAATTTGGAATTCAGCTAGCAACTGTGTAGGTTTTTCATCACCTAATACTAATTTATGCAGAATATTATTAATTTTTGCCTTATCGCTGTAGCCCAAAATTTTAATTACCTCCGTCTTAAAGGTAGTATAAGGAGTATCACCTATCTCTTTAAAGAGCAACGGTGCCAATTTGTTGTGCAATCATGAATCAATTGCACTTAATGCATGTGAATATTTGGTCATTTCCGACCTAACATTCGAACTAAAAAATTTTAGTTCCAACATCCTGAACTAAACAATTGCGTTTTGGTCAAACAAATTTTGCGGAGCTTTAAATTTAACAAAATTAATATTGCTCACTGTAGCTACATCTGGTTCAGTTGTTGGAGGTTGTGAGCAAGGAGGTGGCATCTGCCGCTGTGCCATGAACTGTTGATGGGCAAAACTGCTGCAAGCAGTTTCCTTGGATAATATCAGCTAACTGCTGATGAGTCATTAACATGGGTGCTTCATTAACATCCAATGCATTCACAGGTGAGGCAGGACGCGAGGGAGAATTGTTTGGGGAAGCCATATTTTTAAAATTAAAGCAAAAATAAAATAAACCAACCGCAATAATCACAAAACAAAACAACGATTTAAATAAAACAAAAATTTCAGAACAAACAAGAGATAATCCAGATACTGCTAGAGGCGATGAGAATTGCTGGGATGAATTTTGGTATTCAATAAATTTATCCAATGAAGCTCCCAAATTTTAAATTATACATTTTAAATTATACACTGTTTGCCAATGGCACTAGGCGTAAGTTTTCAAATAAGATAATGTCAATCTCTTGTTACTTTACGCAAATAACTTATTTAATAAGTTTAATAGAAAAATTAAAGAAAACAAACATTTTTTATAATTTTACTGTTACTCTATATATATTTCAGCTTGTTAGGCCATCTTCCGGAGTAATCTGGATTACTAGTAAAGTAAAATTATAAAAAACTTTTGTTTTCTTTAATTTTTCTATTAAACTTATTAAATAAGTTATTTGCGTAACAAGAGATTGACATTATGTTATATGAATAGTATCTTTCGATTTAACATTGCGTCACACCTATTGACAGACACTTTTATATTATATAGGGACGGACAGGTTGCACGAGACTCAACTTGTTCCAGCACGTATACTACAAAGGGCCATAGGCCATGTCACAGTGACGGACCCTTTACTTATTTTGTTCGAGTTTTCCAATTTTTAAGTTGATAAGAAATATTTTTTTTGAAATTTCTCAACTTTGAGCTAAAGTCGCCACGTGATAAAATTGTTCAATTGAGCCCAAACTTCAGATTCTAGTTACACATGTATAAAGAAACAAAATTTTGACCGGCGCCCTTCAAAAATGCAAAATAAGAAAATAAGTGCCACCCTAATATATATATATATATATTTAGAATTTTTACCAGTGTAAAATAATGTTATTACTCTGTTCGCCTGTTATTATTCCATCTGTAGGCGAACACTTTAATAACATTATTTTACACTGGTAAAAATGCTATATATAAATACAATCTTGTTTATTTTTTACACAGTCAAATTTAGATATGTCGTTTTGTAAGTTTGTAAAAACGTTTTTGCGTTCCTGAACTTATTCCACTCGACGTTATCACGTCTCGTGGACAAACCGTTCAGTCACGCAAAAAGAGACGTTTTCACCACTTGTATAAAAATCTACTATTTTTTTCAGTGTTGTGAAACGCAATAAATTTAATTTCGTTTTAGTTTTCGTTATTCTGCAAATTAAAATTACGGTTTTCGTTTCAGTTATTGTTTCGAACAGCTAATTTGGTTACGTTTTTCGTTACGTTTTCGTTACGTTTCAGTTACAGTTACGATTGAGTTATACATCACTCTTGGATAAATAAAAATCTTGGATATACGCATATGACAATCCCGTGTACTCCAGTCCCTGCTATTGGCATACGAGTTCACGTGAGATATTTTATTCCACTGGCAATATTAGTGAGATATCACTACCCAAGACGATATCTTAGGAGTGCTAGCGGGTGAGCTGGATTCAGTTCACGGTAGGACACTAATAGGACACTATTGCTTGCTCGAAGAAACGAGCCTTCATTTAATCCCTTAATTCGAATATCTTCATTTATTCTATATCTTATAACTGAAGAAGACAGTGTGTGACATCATCAAGGAATATGTCCCTAGATGGATTATTGGCAACCCCATTTTAGTTTTGTTCCTGCAAATTTTTAAAACAATTTTTTTTCTTGTGTTTTATTTTATTTCCTATTATGAAATATTGACCTATGTCATAGGATTTATTGTTTAGTTATCCATTCTTTAATAAAAAAATAAAAGATTTGGATCCATCAGCACCTTAGAACGCATGTTGTTGTTGGACTTTTGTCTTAAACGGTATTTATGTGTTGTTGTGACACATGTAATGTAGTAATGTCTACTGCACAGCACATTTTATCAAAAAAAAAAAAATATTGCGACGCTGATGCATAGGCTGACTTCACCACAGCTCTGAAAACATAGTGTTCTGGATATATAATGAGTTAATATCCATAAAATACTTTAATTAAACGCTAACCAATATTATGGACTTCGTAGTTCTAATAATAAAAATATTAAAGCAGGCAGTAGTATCCCAACAAACATAAATTCTGTTGTACGAGAAAAAGTAAAAAAAAATTTTATCGGAAGTGACAAAGCGGAAGTTCGGATGCAGAACTGTTGTAAACCGTACTAAATGTGTATGTATCAAATTTCATCCAATTCGATTATCAGGTACAGAAGTTATTGAGCTTCCAAAATAACAGGTGCTTGGAGGACCCCCTACCACTTTGTTTACTATCGCTAAAAAAACTAATCAGTTCCTTGCCATACATATTTGCATCTTTTTGCAAAGTGTAATCAAAATTACTTAACGAACGAATGTTGTATGCTTCCAACAAACATTGAAACAATAAACAGGTGTTCGGGAGGACCCCACCACTTATCCCAATATTGTCCAAAAACTAGTCAATTCTTTGTCAATAAAGTCTTTATCTTTTTTCAAAGTGCCATTAAAATTGATCAATGAATGACTTCATTATTGTAAGCTGTAGTGTGCATAAAGATACTGAAAAAACTGCCAACAATTAAATAAAAAATTTTTTTACCGGAAGTAAAAAACCGGATGTTGGGATGCAGAATTTTTGTAAATCATACTAAATGCTCATGTACAAAGTTTCATCCAATTTGATTATTAGGTACAGATGTTATAGAGCTTTAAAAAAACAGGGGTATGGGACACCCCCCACCATTTTGTTCACTATCGCTCAAAAACTAATCAGTTCTTTGCCATACATGTTTGCATTTTTTTCCAAAGTGTCATCAAAATTGGTTCACGAACGAATGCTGTGTGCTCCCAACAAACATTGAAAAAATGATGACACAGTAAACAGGTGTTCGGGAGACCCCGTACCACTTATACCAATACTGTCCAAAAACTAATCAGTTTCTTGTCATTTAAGTCTCCATATTTTTCCAAAGTGTCTTTAGAATTGATTAATGAATGAAGTCTGTATGCTCCCAACAAACTTTAAAAACAAATTGTGAAAAGCCAGCAGTTGTATGGTAGACCCCCGCCACTTTGATCAATGTGTCCCAAAAGATGATAATTATCTTCTCACACCAATTGAACCCTTTTCCATAAGTTTCATCATAATCACTTCATTATTGTAGGCTGTATTGTGCATAAAGACACTGAAAAAACTTCAAAAATTTACAACAAAAAAAAATTTACGGGAAATGAAAAACCGGAAGTTGAGATGTAGAACTGTTGTGAACCGTACTAAATGCTCATGTACCAAGTTTCATCCAATTCGATTATCAGGTACAGATGTTATTGAGCTTTAAACAAAACAGGTGTATGGGACATCCCCCACCACTTTATTCACTATCGCTCAAAAACTAATCAGTTCTTTGCCATACATGTTTGCATCTTTTTCCAAAGTGTCATCAAAATTCGTTTACGAACGAATGCTGTGTGCTCCCAACAAACATTGAAAAAAGTGTGACACATTAAGCAGGTGTTTGGGAGGACCCCCACCACTTATTCCAATATTATCCAAAAACTAATCAGTTCTTTTTTACTTAAGTCTCTATCTTTTTCCAAAGTGTCATTAAAATAAATTAATGAATGAAGTCTGTATGCTCCCAACAAACTTAAAAAACAAGGTGTGAAAAGTCAGCATTTGTATGGTAGACCCCCCACCACTTTGATCAATGTGTCCCAAAACATTATAATTATCTTCTCACACTAATTGGAACCCTATTCCATAAGTTTCATCATAATCACTTCATTATGTAGGCTGTAGTGTGCATAAAGACACTGAAAAAACTTCAAAAAAGTACAAAAAAGTTTTTTTTACTGGATGTGAAAAACCGGAAGTTGGGATGCAGAACTATTGTAAACCGTACTACATACTCATGTACCAAGTTTCATTCAATTCGCTTATCAGGTACAGATGTTATAGAGCTTTCAAACAAACAGGTGCTCCAGGGACCCCCCCACCACTTTGTTCACTATCGCTCAAAAACTCATCAGTTCTTTGTCAAACATGTTTGCGTCTTTTTCCAAAGTGTCATCAAAATTCATTCACGAATGAATGTTTTATGCTCCCAACAAACATAAAACTTTGTGGAAAAAACCACCTGTTGTATGGTGGACTATATGTAGTATTCCTAAACTAGGAATATACATATGAAGCAATAGATCTCCAAACCCACTCAATAAAGTTCATATCGAAACCACATATAATCTTATACAACACCCAAAACCCCTATTTTTCATCTAAAAGATACAACATCCAAGTCCAAATAACACCCAAAACCCTATTCTCATCCAAACATTGTATCAAATCATCGATATCATGAATATCAACAAAATCTATTCCAAACTCAATTTCACCACAAAATTAATTATTTCATAATACTAAGAAATCATCTAAATAATTTCTAGAAACTTAATTTAAAATATTTCACAATATTACTCAATATTTACTCTAATACAAAAAGCCTAACTTAAGCAAAATTCATAACTTAGCAACAAAGTTTGGATACAAATTTCCATTCAAAATTGCAAACTAGGCAGTTCCCACAGTTCGTTCAAATATTCGAACATTGCTAGCAACAAAGTTAAACCCATAGATATTTCCACATTACAACAAAAATATTTTACCAAACGAATTTCATCGATAAGCAAATTCTAATGAAACAAACTTAATAAACGACATTATTTTACTTATTTTCATACAAAAATTCATATTCAATAATATTCGAAACGGAAGTTGAAATTCAAACCAAATAAACAAAAATCTAATAAAACTATGAAATTATATTTACTTAGGAAAAAATAGCAAATACTACATTTTTTTTATAGAAAAATTAGTAATTAAATTCTAAGTTTTGATTGGTTAATCACACTTAGCTTTCATTATAAAACTTATTCAAAAATTGAATAAGACTCAGTTGAATTCAAATCGGGAACGCGATAACGACTAATCTTTCGGGGGTCCAAACCCTTTGGGCCCCGAACCCAGTCACTCAGTCAGTCAGTATTATTTTTTAGCAAAACCCGGTCGCCGCGAAAAAGTTCATTTGGTCAAAACCGTAATTTACCAAACTAGTGTTAAAGTTATGTGTTGAATCTGTGTTTTAAAGAAAAGTTTATTCTATAAAGAAAAATTAGTGATTTAAAGAAATATCATTTCTTAAAGAAAAATTAATAATCTAAGGAAAAATCTATTTTATAAAGAAAAATTCATTCATATTGATATTTTTTCAAATTCGTGTTTTTAAAGAAAAGTTTATTCTATAAAGAAAAATTAGTGATTTAAAGAAATATCATTTCTTAAAGAAAAATTAATAATCTAAGGAAAAATCTATTTTATAAAGAAAAAGTCATTCATATTGATATTTTTCCAAATTCGTGTTTTTAAGAAAAGTTTATTCTATAAAGAAAAATTAGTGAACTTGAAACAAATTTAGTTCCAAGTTAAATAAATCTGAAAAATTCAATGAAAAAATAACAAACCTGAGTTCACCTTTTATAAAATAACAACTCGAGACGAAAGCTACAAGAATTAACACCAGGTAAGTCTTTTTAGACAATTAGGAAACCAAACAAATATAGTAAGGGTTAAAGGGCACCACACTCCACCACCCATTTGACCCATTACACTCCCAACCCTTTATCCAATGTGCTCCAAAAGCTGGTAAAATCTTTCTAACGTTATTTAAAAGCTTTTACCAACGTTTCATGAAAATCGATCGGTAATTGTAGGCTACAGTAGGGATAAACACCTGAAAAAAAAAACTTTTTAACCGGAAGTGACAAACCGGAAGTTAGTATGCAGAAATATTGGAAAATGTACTAAAACCTTATATACTAAGTTTCAATAATATCAAAGCCCGGGATCAGAAGTTATTCAAGAGTTAAACTTAGAGGTGTTCGGGAGACCCCCCGCCATTTTGTCCAAATTTGAAATGAATCCAGATCTTCTATTTTCAAGTGAACCTGTATCATTTGCCAAATTTTCCTCAAGATCCTATGCAGAAAACTCAAAAAATGAATTTCAATATTGTAATGTATATATATATTAATATAATTGTTTATGGATTTGTTATTACAAAGAACCTGTAACGTTATATAACCATATTATAAAAATAAATAAAAGATAATTCACTCTTGTACAGTCAATCAAACCGCAATCATCTCTCTTGTATTTTTATTAAATTAGAATAATAAATGGAACATAAAAGACATAACAGTTTGGCGACGAAGATATAAAACTAACGTAAGTAAAGTTACAAAAATATTAAGTTTATGTTTAAAAAAAAGAAGCATTTTGTGCTTTAATGAAATTTGTGATTCTAAAATTGTGATAAAGACTACAATAAACTATCTTTAAGTTATTAAAAAAAAACTGTGAATTATTTGCTTTAACCTTTGCTTGAACATGTATTGAAAAAACAATTGAATTTGTAATCGAAAATAATAAAGCAATAATTAAATTTGTTATAAAAAAAAAATAAACAATTAAATTTCGTAATTAAAGAGAAAAAAAAATACAAATTCTGAAAATTAAAATATTTAACTAAATCCCGGGTAGGAACTGCCAATGTTAAACAATGGGCCAACCTCGGGCCAGTATTGGCGAGCCAAGCCTTGGCTAGTTTACTCAGGTTCTAGTCTGGGCCAGTTGCTAATGCCTAAACAGAACCAAGATTCAGTTTACTATATTACACATTATTCGCCAGCTGGTTATGCATTGTTATAGTGATTGTAAGTTTCATGAAATTTATATTTTTGAAATATTTCATGAAATATTTAATTAATATTTCATGAAATATTTCTAAAAAGTTTTGTATGGGTTTTGTTATGCCAGATTTTGTCTGATTTGACAGACTTGGCCCAAGTCTGATTTGCCAGACTTGGCCCAACTCTGGTTTGCCAGTCTTGACCCCAGGACATCATTCCAAGCTTGGGCCAAGCTTGGGCCGTTTGAAAATGTTAAGTCTGGGCCAAACCCCAAAAGCTGTGGCGCGGGCTTGGCCCAGGCTTGGCCCATTAGCTAATTCTTACCCGAGATATGGTTGAAGAACCCAAACAGAATATTTCTTATCCAAGCTTTTGTCCCATAGAAACTTTTATGTTGACCGATAACTTCGAGGCTTATGAAGAACGAGTAAGAAATTATATGCTGATAAACCATGTGGCAGACGAATTGAAAGTTCCGCTATTTTTAACGTTAATCGGTACTGAAACCTTGGACATTCTTAAATCGTTATGTATATCAAAAAAACCAAGCGAGCATAGCTACAAAGAACTAGTGAAGGTGTTATCAAATCATTTTGAGCAAAAATTAAATAAACGTGTAGAGCGATATAAATTCTTTAAAACAGTACAAGAAACAGGTGAAACAATTAGTGAATTTATTGTAAAATTAAAAACTTTGGCTCAAACCTGCAAATTTGAATCATTTTTGGATGACGCTCAAATAGTTTTATTGTGGGTGTTAAGAGTGACGCAATAAGACAAAGATTACTGAATGATGATTCTTTGAATTTCGAAAAATATGCAGATATAGCACTCAACATGGAAATGTCTGCAAAGGAAGCGAGATCTATTGAAGCTCAACCAACAAACGCAATCAGATATGAAAAGGTTAAAGAAAATTATGGCAAAACTAACCGTTTTTCTCGTTTTAGAAACCGTAGTAGAGAGAGTAATAGCAATAACCGCACAAGGTCAAGGGATAATTCAAGTTCATCTAAATATAATCAAACGTTTAAAGTTAGAAATAACAGTCCTCAACGAACTTGGAAAACAAATCGACGATGTTAGCGTTGTGTTGATTTAAATCATATGAAACCAGCTAGAAACTGGCAATGTTTTAATTGTAAAAATATTGGGCATACTTCAAATGCTTGTCGGACAAGAAATTTAAATATGATTCAAGCTGTAAATCAAATTAGTCAACCTTCGGAAGTTTACTTAAATATTGAAGGTCAAATTGTATGTATGGAGATTGATACCGGTGCATGTGCTACTATAATTGATTTAGTTAAGTACCAATATTGTTTTTCTTATAAGCCTTTACAAAATGTTAATAATAATCTTTCATCGGTAACACGTGAAAATTTAAAAGTTTTAGGTCAAATCAATGTTGATGTGGGACTGGATGGAGCTGTTTATAACTTAGAATTAGTTGTTATTGATTGTAATGGAAGTTTGTTGGGAAGAACCTGGCTGGATAAAATTTTACCAAATTAGAGAAACAAATTTTTTTTACCGGGAACGGAAACAAGCTTAGAGGTAAATTTAGTTAATAATGATTCTTTAATTAACAATATTAAATCTAAATTTCCGCGAATTTTTTCAAATGATTACTCTAAGCCTATTGAAGGTTTTACGGCTGATTTGGTTATTAACGAAGATGTCGTCCCAATTTTCCAAAAGGCATATGCGGTGCCGTTTAAATGTCGAGAGTTTGTAGAAAAGGAAATTGACAGGAATTGACTAGTTAAACATTATCCTTTGCCTAAATCGGATGATATTTTTGCATGTTTGGCAAATTGCACACATTACTGTGTTATTGATTTGACAAGAACTTATCAACAACTAGAGGTATCAAAATCATCGCAAGAGTTATTAACCATAAATAGTAGTAAAGGGTTGTTTCAATTTGTTAGATTACCTTTTGGTGTTGCGTCAGCCCCATCGATTTTTCAGTCCGTAATGGACCAGATATTAGTTGGCTTAAAACAAGTGTTTTACTACTTAGATGATATCATTATAGGAGGAAGCTCATATGAAAATAATTGTGACAAATTAATGGAAGTTTTAGATCGATTAAATTCGCACAATGTTAAAATTAAATTAGGAAAATGTAAATTTTTAGAAGTAAAAGTTAATTATTTGGGTCACGAAAAACGGTTTTCTTTACGGAAATCTTTAACCCAAATAAAAATACGTCACCAGTAGCCGTTTCTCGTTTAGTGCGTTGGTCAGTTATTCTTTCTATGTATAATTATAGAATAGAATACAGACGTGGTAACCAAATGTTAAATGCTGATGCATTTTCTCGTTTAACAACAAATTCAAACGACAGCATAGAAGAAACTTATACAATAAAATATGGAGGGGCTGAAATCTCACAGCTCTGAGATATCAAGACATCGGTCTGGGTTAAGGATTTTGATATAGTTTTCGGCAAAAAACTTTTATGAGGACATGGTTTTTAGTTTTGGGCAGCGATGTACATCAAACAAACCTATTTGTTGAAGTACAAGTTTTTATCTCTGTTTAAAAATTTATTACAAAACTAACACGAAACATCAATACGTTGCCGGAAAATTATAATCAAAATTCCAAAAATATTGTTAAATTAAATAAAATAAACTTTTTCAAAATTCCAAAAATATTCCAAAAATTAGAATAAAATCAAATATTTAAATATTTTCTAAATTCGAATAATATTTCAAAAATTCTTAAAAATTCAAACTTTTTCCAAAATTCTAAAAATATTGCAAAAATTATTACAAAATCAAAAATACAAACTTTTTCAAAATTCCAAAAATATTTCAAAAACTATAACAAATTCAAAAATTTCCATGTCCAATTTCATTTTAAATTACATTTACATCATAAAAACAGCTACATATTTTTTCCCAAAAAATTGGCTAAAAAATTAAATGAAATCATTTTTTGACACACTTGACATTATTTTTTGACAAACTTATAATGTCATAATTCTCTATAATAATAATAAAATATCATGTCATACGAACTATTAATTTTATTTTTTTCTAAGAAAATAGGGTAAAAAATACATAAAAACCTTTCTTTTGACACACTTGACAACATTTTTTTGACAAACTTATAATGCCATAATTCTCAATAATAATAATAAAACTTCATTTCAAACAAACAATTAATTTTATTTTTTTTCCAAAAAGTTGGGTAAAAAAATAAATAAAAATCTTTCTTTTGACACACTTGACAACATTTTTTGACAAACTTATAATGCCATAGTTCTCAATAATAATAAAAAAAAATTTCATTTCAAGCAAAATTTTAATTTAATTTTTTCCCAGAAAATTGGGTAAAAAAATCAAAAAAATCTTTCTTTTGACACACTTGACAACATTTTTTTGACAAACTTATAATGCAATAATCTAGATTTTGGTCTCACATACCAATCCCGACCATCAAGATTTCTCCAAATTCAATGTTTCTATTCGTAATCACTTAAAATGAACGTTTTTTAACCAAAAAATATGCAAATTTCCTTGTTTTGACACACTTGACGATTTTTTTGACGCACTTCCGGTACAGTTATCAAACACATCGTCCTTTCGGCTCTTCCCATTGAGTAAACCTATTTTTAGAAAAAAAAAATTTTGAAATCCGTTCAGCGGTTTTCTAGATTTCGTCGGTTGTGACGGACAGCCAGACGGCCGGACGGCCGGACAGCCGGACGGCCGGCAGACAGACACACATTTTTTTTTTTTGCTTTTTTAGAATCAGTAGGTCCTAAAACGTCGAGAAATGCCAAAAAAAGTGGGGGTAAGAATTTCACTTTGAGCTCATGAATGTAATACTTAGGTCTTTCAGACCGAAGTAATTCATTTAATTTTATGTTAAATACAATAGGTGAAAACGATAAACCGTTTATTGCAATTGATGATGTAAATCAATCACAAAAGAAGATAAAATTTTATAAGCTGTTTATAATTATGTTAAAAATGGTTGTTAATTATGTTAAAAATGTTAAAAATTAAGATGAACGTTACAACATTTATCGAAAAAAGCAAAAGGAAAATTTAAGCACCGAGAACGGTTGCCTTTTCTTTAATAATAGGCTAGTAGTACCTGCATTGTTACAAAATAAAATTTTGAATTACTTACACATAAATCATGTAGGTGTTGTTCGTATGAAGATAATTGCAAGGTCCAGGCCCGACGCCAAGGGGGGTCATGGGGGTTGTGACACCCCCCCAAGAATTTTCCATTTTCGGCAAATTTCCATTTTCGGCATTTTTACGAAAAGAATTTTCCAATTCGGTAATTTTACGATTTTATTAAAGTTATGTTAAGTTTATCAAAGTTATTTAAGCAAAAATTTAAATTTTTTCAACGATTCCCACTTTTTGTTCAGTATCACTTATTTATTTTCTATATCATTCGGCAAATTACTATTTTAAAATCTTTACAGCAACTGGATTTTAAACTGGATTTAAAATAGCCGAGGGTGAAACATCTGGATTAATGACTAATACATTTTATTTATAACAAGATCTTCTTTAGAAAAGAGTTTAATGCGGTTTTAGACACGTTAATAAATTTATGTACAAAAAACCTTCTTAGTTCCATTAATAGCATAAAACCTCTATATGAAATGTTTAAGCCACCTATGAAAAGGTGTTTAAGCCACCTGCACAATATTAAATGTTCAGAATGCATTACAATTGTTTCCTAAAAACGTTGCCATTACCTCGTATGCAGAATTAGAAATTCTCTGTGATCGATGCACAAATGAAACATCTCTAGCGGAAACTATGCATAAATCTGAAGAGTCAAAAACCATTCTTCCTCTAGCTAATCAAATTTGCCGTCTTGTAATTACGGCCCCTGTAACAGTTGCATCCAACGAAAGAACTTTTAGCAAATTAAAGTTGGTAAAAAACTATTTTCGATCAACAATGACAGATGGCCGCCTAAATTCACTACTAATATTACAGTCAGAAAAAGATCTTGTGGATAAAATTAAATTTGATGAATTTTTAAATAGATGGGTAAATTTAAAACAAATGCGCGTCAGATTTCAATCCCAATAGAATATAACAATGTAGCATTTCAAAATAATTGTACTTTCATTTATTGTTTTATTTTCTAATAGATATTGAGGTATTGGCATGTATCTTACATCGATTCAAATTATGCAAGAATAAAATCTAAAACAAATGGAATAACAATGTGCGTGTGATATGTACTTTTATCCACGACTACTAAAGAATATATGCTTTCCATGCGTATAGCTTTCATTGTAATTGTATTCATTCCTTTTCTATATATCAAATTCTTTTTTATTTATTTCATTACGCTTTATTTATTCAAAGTTCCCCTAACAAATTAAAAACTTGATTTGTTGGTATAGTAATATAAACGAGATAAAACACGAACAATACATATAAAATAAACAAACATGTTTTATTTTGTTTTTATTTTCACAGAAATATTTCAATATGGTGATATAAACTTTTACAGGAAAACTTGAATAAAATTATTTGAAATATTTGTTATCGTGGATAAAATAGTATCTTGTATTCTCTTAGGATGAAGGCAATTCTTCACTCGGATGATTCTTCACTCGGATGAAACTTCATCCTCGTGAAGAATTGCCTTCATTCTAGCTCATACAAGAATCTACTATTCTATATTTGTTTAATTAGTGCGTTAAAAGTTCTACGCCAACCTTTTTTTGGGTTGTATATTAGCTGTGTTATTTTGTAATTCTGTATAGAACAGAATTAAAATTCTCAATACGATTTGACAGCTAAATAGTTCTGTAGAATTATTACAGAATTAATTAGTTGTCAAATCGTATTGAAAATTTTAATTCTGTTCTATATAGAATTACAAAAAAACACAGCTATTGAAAGAAATGGATGAAAATGAAATCAAATTGATATTGAAAGAAATCTAGTAGTTTATTGTTTAATAGTTTTAGTTTAAAATTGTAATTCGATTTGTAATGTTCTTCAACCTCATTGTCAATATTTAAACTATTGTAAAAATAGCTTTTAGATAGATGTTTTACAATATAAGACGATTCAAATGTATATTGATCTATAAATCCCTTTTGTGCGATAAATTTATAAATTAAATTAATATTTTGAAAAGGTGCAGATTTAAAAAAAAAATTAGTCGGCAAATTCATGAAACTTTAGTCGGCAAATTCATGCTATACACCCCCCCAAAAACTATTCTTTGGCGACGGCCCTGGCAAGGTCTTATTTCTGGTGGCTTAAGATCGATACGCAAATAGAAAAATGTGTACAAACTTGTAAAATTTGTCAAACTACACAAAACGTGAACAAAAATGTTTTTCTATGGGTAGATAGCTACAGTAGATACATAGGTATAATTCCAATGGCAAAGACAGCAGCTGCCAATGTTATAGGAAAATTGTTACATGTATTTGCCATATTCGGGCTACCGAAAGAGTCTGTGTCTGACAATGGATCTCCTTTCAATTCACGTGAGTTCTTACAATTTGGAAAAACCAATAACATTATAATAACCAAAAGTCCGCCGTATCATCCTCAATCTAACGGTTTAGCTGAACGACATGTTCTAACCGTAAAAATCGCTTTTTTAAAAAAGGAATTAGAAGAATCTTTAAGAGGAAATTACCGAATAAGTTTGACAGAAAAAATCAATAAATTTTTAATAATGCATAATAACACTCCTAATACGGTTCCATTAATGTATCCATCGGAATTGATTTTTTATTATAAACCAACAGTTCTTTTAGATTATATAAATCCTAAAGTTAAGAAACAAGTAAGATTTAAGCAGTAAGTTACGTTCAAACAAAAATAAAATTGTCAATAAAAACACTAAAATTTACAATAGAAATTATAATAAAATTAAAAAACTTAAAACGTTTAGAATAAACGAAAAAATTTTATATAAAAATCATTTTAAGAATCATTGTAAATGGATTCAGGAAGAATTCTTAAGCGTGAATGGTCGTGTTCAATATGTACATCTTGACCAAATCAGACAATGCTTTCTTTCTGATGAATTACATCCAATATTGTTTAAAAATCCGTTACCAGTTGCGATATCCGTAAGACCAAAAAGAAAGAGATCGTTTGATGAAGTTGAAGAAAGGATCCGACGGTCGAAACGCAGTAAAAGAAAACCTAATTGGTTGGTATAAACCAATATAATTTTTAATCAATATAAGAATTCAATTAAAAGGGGGAGAGTGTAATGTATATATATATATATATATATATATATATATATATATATATATATATATATATATATATATATATATATATATATATATATATATATATATATATATATATATATATAATATATATATATATATATATATATATATATATATATATATATATATATATATATATATATATATATATATATATATATATATATATATATATATATATATATATATATATATATATATATATATATATATATATATATATGGGTAATTCTTTTATAAACCGAACACCTTTCTGACCGACCCATTTTTGATTTGGCTGAAATTTTTTTTAGGGGTTTTCTATCGAAAAAAAAGATATACGTGTTCGAGGATTTTTTTTTTTTTTTGGAAAATAGAGCTGTTCTAAATTTCGAAAATTTCGTGATTTTCGGCATGAAGACTTATTTTCAAAAATTCATAGCTTCGGTTTTATAGAAGATAGAAGGTTTTTCTTTTCTTTATTTGAAAGTTAAAAGATGGATTTTTTCAAAATAAATATTTTCAACAAAAGTTATTAACAAATTCGTATTGTTAAAAACAAATAAAATGTTAAAATTTAATTTTAACCATTGCCCCACCCATGAAATTAGTTTTTAATATTATCATCGTATTCATCGTTCAATTTTCTATAAAAAAAATATTTTTTTTTAATGGAGAAATGATATTTACTGTTAGAAATAAATTAATTTATCGAGCGCGGGACGACAAAAAATTCCATATATGGGTCATTCTTTTACATACCGAACAAAATAGGACAAAATGTGACTAGACATTTTTGATTCGGCTGAAAATTTTTTTGAGGGTTCTATATAAACATTACGATATACTTGTTTTCGGATTTTTTATTTTTTTATGTTTTTTAGGGGAAATAGAGCGGTTCTAAATTCCGAGAATTTTGTGATTTTCGGCTTGAAGACTTGTTTTCAAAGATTTATAACTTCGGTTCTGGTAGAGATAGACACTTTTTGTTTGTTTTATTTTAAAGAATAGAGATGCAATTTAAAAAAAAAATTATTTTCTATAAAAATTATTAACAAATACTTATTGTTATAAACAAATAAAATTTTAAAATCAGTTTTTAGTAATTATCTAAAAAAAATAAAGAGTGTTTAATGTAATCATCGTGTTCTACGTTCAATTTTCAATAAGAAACGTATAATTAATTAATGAAAAAATGAGTTTTACTGTTACAAATAAGTTAATTTTTCCAGCGCCGGACTACAAAAATTTATAAAATTTGTTATCGTATCGCGCTCGATAAATTAGTTCATTTCTAACAATAAAACTTATTTCTCTACTAATTAAATATACGTTTCTTATTGAAAATTGAACGTAGAACACGATGATTACATTAAACACTCTTTATTTTTTTTTATATAATTACTAAAAACTGATTTTAAAATTTTATTTGTTTATAACAATAGGTATTTGTTAATAATTTTTATAATAAATAATTTTTTTTTTAGATTGCATCTCTATTCTTTAAAATAAAACAAACAAAAAGTGTCTATCTCTACCAGAACCGAAGTTATAAATCTTTGAAAACAAGTCTTCAAGCCTAAAATTACAAAATTCTCGGAATTTAGAACCGCTCTATTTCCCCTAAAAAACAAAAAATCCGAAAACAAGTATATCGTAATGTTTATATAGAACCCTCAAAAAAATTTTCAGCTGAATCAAAAATGTCTTAGTCACATTTTGTCCTATTTTGTTCGGTATGTAAAAGAATGACCCATATATGGAATTTTTTGTCGTCCCGCGCTCGATAAATTAATTTATTTCTAACAGTAAATATCATTTCTCCATTAAAAAAAAATACTTTTTTATAGAAAATTAAACGATAAATACGATGATAATATTAAAAACTAATTTCATGGGTGGGGCAATGGTTAAAATTAAATTTTAACATTTTATTTGTTTATAACAATAGGAATTTGTTAATAACTTTTGTTGAAAATATTTATTTTGAAAAAATTCCATCTTTTAACTTTCAAATAAAGAAAAGAAAAACCTTCTATCTTCTATAAAACCGAAGTTATGAATTTTTGAAAATAAGTCTTCAAGCCGAAAATCACGAAATTCTCGAAATTTAGAACAGCTATATTTTCCAAAAAAAAAAAAAAAAAAAATCCTCGAACACGTATATCTTTTTTTTCGATAGAAAACACCTAAAAAAAATTTCAGCCAAATCAAAAATGGGTCGGTCAGATTTTGTCCAAATCTGTTCGGTTTATAAAAGAATTACCCATATATATATATTAAGCTTGCCAGATTTTTTTTGGAGGTATTCCGGGCCGGAAAATCCGGGCGTTTTTTTATAAATCCGGGCCAAATCCGGGCGACAAGTGTCAAAATTTCCATTTCAAAAACCGGGCAAAATCCGGGCGAAATACAAAATTTTTAAAAATCGCACAGAAAAGAAGAAAACAAAAGACTATATTTTTTTATAAATAACCTTTGAAAACTCTTTATTGCTTTGAAATGTTGAAATATATTTTGTTAATAATATTTTTAATTCTGTTTATTACAGAATGAGTTCTATGCTTAAATTGTCAACATTGTATTCAATCAATCTCCATCGAAGTCGATGACTGTCCACTCTCTTGAGTACCAAACAAACTATCAGCTCTCATTTTGTATTTTTCACTTCCAGCAACTTTTTGGAGAAAACCAGCATCTTCTTTTATTTTTGTATAAAACTCTGGACATGTCTCCTTCCAGTTGAATTTTACCATCAATTGTGCCCGAACGTTTTCCAGTGTCAATTTGCCTTTTTTTTTGTCCAAATGTCATTGATGTGAGAAAATACGCGCTCAGTTGTCGTATTGGCCGCTGGGATAACTAAACCAAACTCCACGATTTGCAGCAAACGATTGAACGAACGAGAGCACAATATATAAATTATAAAACGTTGAAATGATGTCAATTGTTTATATATTTTCATATGAAACATTGAAAATAACACGATTTAACATGTGAAACATATTTGAATAAGAAAGATACAGATTATTAAAATTTTGACTATAAAACGAATTAATATTATATATATATTTTTTTTTCAATGAACAAATGTTAGAAAAAGCCGGGCGATTTCCGGTTTTTGTTTAGAAATCCGGGCGTCCGAACCGGGTGATTTTTCAGCCAAGTTTTACCAAAAAAGCCGGGCGATCTGGCAAGCTTAATATATATATATATATATATATATATATATATATATATATATATATATATATATATATATATATATATATATATATATATATATATATATATATATATATATATATATATATATATATATATATATATATATATATATATATATATATATATATATATATATATATATATATATACATATATATATATATAATAATAATATAAATGTTTATGTATTTGTTATTACAAAGAACCTGTAATGTTATATAATCATATTATAAAAATAAATAAAAAATAATTCACTGTTGTACTTGTTTAAATTAAACCGCAATCATATCTCATGTATTTTTATTAAATTAGAATATAATCGGAACATAAAAGACATAACAGTTTAGTGTAATGTATATATATATATATGTATATATATATATATATATATATATATATATATATATATATATATATATATATATATATATATATATATATATATATATATATATATTTATATGTATATATATATATATATATATATATATATATATATATATATATATATATATATATATATATATATATATATATATATATATATATATATATATATATATATATATATATATATATATATATATATATATAACATTGATTTTGATTTTCTTATATCTACACAATCTTTATATAATGCTTCTTCTGTTAAACGGCACAAATCTGTATTGATTAAAAAATTTAGTAAGATATTTAATGCAATTGAAATTGTACCTTTTAATCCTGAATTTATAGAAAATTTGACTAATGTTGAAATTCCTGAAAATGTACAATCTCTACTAAGTTTTGGGTCTAATTTTTCTAATATATCAAATGGACTGGATATTCCATTTCCAAGAATAATATCAGAGATTGAGAATATTTTATGCCATTCTAATTTAGAACATATTGAGAAAAAACGTACTGAAATTATTAATAAAATTGTTGGATATGTTCATAGTCATCATGCTGATCCTGTTTCGGATAAACTTTAAAAATTGAAAAATGCAACTATATCGTTTCTTAAAATGAATCCAAATCTTATTGTTTTAAATAGTGATAAAAGTAATAAAACTGTTATAATGGAAAAAGACTTATATAAAAAAAAATGTTTAACGTACTGAATGATGATTCTACGTATGATATTTTAAAATCGAATCCAATAAATCGTATAACGAAAATAGTCAATAATAATTTAGACACGATGCTTAGTAGCAATTTAATTAACATTTCTTTATATAATATGCTAAAAGTTAAACATCCAAATCTTCCAAGAATTTATGGTTTACCAAAATTACATAAACCAGGAATTCCTTTAAGACCTATTGTTTCAACTATAAACTCAACTACATATAATATTTCTAAATATTTAAGTAATATTTTAAAAGAGATGAATACTTTTAGTCCCTTTACTGTTAGAAATTCATGGGAACTTAAAAATATTATTGAGGGTTTAATTCTTCAGGATAATGATGTACTTTGTTCGTTTGATGTTACATCTTTATTCACCAATGTTCCCAGAGATATAGCTATCCAAGAAGTTGAAGATAGATGGGATGAGATTAAAAATTTAACACAATTAAATCAAGCAGCTTTTATTAAATTATTAAAACATTGCATTGAACTTGATAATGTATTTTCTTTTGAAAATACATTCTATAAACAAAAATTTGGCCTCGCTATGGGTCGATCAATTTCTCCTGTTTTGGCTGATATTGTTTTGGATAAACTTTTTAAAATATGTTTAGATAAACTGGAAAGAAAACCAACTTTTATTGTAAGATATGTTGATGATATTCTTATTATCTTACCTGAAGATCTAATATTACGTACGTTAAACGTTTTTGAATCATTTGATTTTAATATTAAATTCACAATTGAAAAAGAAGTTCAAGGAAAAATTAATTTTTTGGACATGACTTTACATCGTATTAACAACAAAATTATTACAAATTGGTATAAAAAGGATATGAGTTCAGGCAGAATGTTAAATTATCTTTCTTCACATCCACAACAAATGAAAATTAATGTTGCTAGATCGTTTATAAATAGAGTTTTTTCTCTTAGCCATCCTATGTTCATTGATGAAAATATCATCAAAATTACAACAATTCTTCAAAATAATAACTATCCTTTGATGTTAATTAAAAAGTTGATATATCAATATAAACAAAAAAATCTTGTTGACTCTAAAATTGTACCACCTATATCATGCAACTTTATACCTGAAGAAAATGTTTATTGTTCGCTTTCATATGTTCCTAGATTAACAGAACAAATTAAGAAAATTTTATTTGAAGAAAAAAATACAGCTATAAAATTATCAAACAAAATATTGAACAAGTCTCAACATTTATTGTTCAGTAATATTAAAGATAAAATTCCTTCTTTTAAGAAATCAAATCTTATTTATAAAATTCCTTGTTCTTGCGGTAAAATTTATATTGGACAAACTAGTCAAAAACTTCAAGATAGAATTTCACAACATAAAAGCACTGTGAAATTAAAACATGGTACCACTGCACTTGCACAACATTCTATTGAACATGGTCACACTTGGGATTTAGATAAGACAACAATTTTAGATGAAGAAAATGATGTTAAAATTAGGGAGCTTATGGAGTCTGTTCATATTCATCTAAACAGAAAAAATTCTGTTAATTTCAAAAAAGATACCGACAATTTAAAAAAACCATACTTACATTTACTTAATACTATAAATTTTATAAAAGAGGCTTTTTTTGATTTTATTACTTTTTCATTATATTAATATTTTCATCTAGATTGCTAAGAATCTATGTATATAATTTTTTCAATCAACTTTTCTTTAATTTTTTGACTTGACATTTTTAACTTTGATTTCCAAAAATTCTTTCTTTTTTCAATGTAAGTTTATTAAATTTATCTTGTTATTTTTTGAATATTTTATATCTGTTTTATGGTTATATTATTACTTCTTTATAGATTAACTTGAAAATGCCTTTGTGGCGAAATATTGTTAGTTGAAATAAAGAATTTAAAACAATTTTATAATTTAATATTATTTCAATATTTATTATTCCAAAAGTGGCTGAAAAAAGGTGCAAGTGATACATTTAAATTTATATATATATATATATATATATATATATATATATATATATATATATATATATATATATATATATATATATATATATATATATATATATATATATATATATATATATATATATATATATATATATATATATATATATATATATATATATATATATATATATATATATATATATATATATATATATATATTAGACTGGTCGTTAAATACTAAATTTTCCGAGACGCCCCATAGAAAAATTCTTTGTGGTCAAAAAACCACAACGGCATTATTTTTTTTTTTTTTAAATCAAAAGAACACGTGCCGCAAAATCGTCGAAGTTGATTTTTTGAAAAATTCGTAGATTTTTTCAAATATCTCATAAAATATGCAGACGTCAAAAAAAATCACATAACCATTTTTGTAGGAAATTTTATTCTCTACAAAAAAAAAGCATATCATTTTTTCTCGAAAACGTATAGTTCTCATGATATTTTTAAAATGAACTTGTAAGTTTTCGTAATTTTTAAAAAACATAAAAAATAAAGATGACGAAAAAGTTCTTATTTTCTTGTTATGCTATAGAATGAAATGTATAAAAAAATAATCAAAACAAAAAAAATCAAAATTAGTACTTTTTCGTCGAAATTTTCATCATTTGGTTTTACGAGTTTCGAAGAATTTCAAGTTTTATTTCAAAATATCATCAGAAATATAGGTTTTAGGAAAAGAATGACTTGGATTTTTTTTGTAGAAAATCAAATTTCCTACAAAAATGGTTATGTGATTTTTTTTGACATCTGCATATTTTATGAGATATAACCAATTTTATCAAAAAATAAACTTCGATGATTTTGCGGCACGTGTTCTTTTGACTTGAAAAAAAAAAAATTAGTGCCGTTGTGGTCTTTTGACCACAAAGAATTTTTCTAGGGGGCGTCTCGCAAAATTTAGTTTTTAACGACCAGTCTAATATATATATATATATATATATTATAATAATATATACATTACAAATATTTAAATTATATTTGATTTACGATTTAAAAATGTAAAAAAAAAGGATTTCTGACTCCAGTATGTTCTAATTTTCTCTATAAACATTGAGACGAGCCTCTTATCTTATATATTAATACGCTAACGAAAAAATGTGTGGAGCCTAAGGCATTTTTATTCGAATTTTGATTGATTTCAAATTTTCAGTGCTAACTGATATTACTGTAACTTAGGTTTTACAGGTTTTTGGGGATTTTTCGGATCATAAATAAAAAAGTTATTATATACGAAAAACTTTTTATATACATATGCATTATAAGTTTACATACATACAAAAACGAAATTAAATTTATAACTTAAAAATTTATTTTATTTTTTTATATTTTCTTTTTTATATATTCTTTGGCTTCTTATGTTTTCGTACATGGAAGGTTAGATCAAGTCGTCGGAATAAAAGAGATTATATGCGTAATAATGTTGATTTTATGAATGATGAAATTTATTTTTTTATATTTTCTTTTTTATATATTCTTTGGTAGTGGGTAGTAATAAACGTATCGTATGCGTAGTATATTAGTAAAAATATTCTAATCAAATTTCAGTGTATTTACAAGTTGTATTTTATTTTTTAGTTTTCTTATGTACACTGACGTGAATGCATGTGAATAATTTTGTTCTGTTCTTCATTTTAATTTTTAGAAATGCCAATGTATGTGAAGTTTTTCTTATGCGTGAGATTTGTTCGTTCTTTTAAATCAATGCATGAATTTTGTGAAAGACCTGAGAATGTTACTGCTGATGTGTTTGTTAAATTTGTCAGATGATGCAATGCTGGTTGTATTTTATATTTTAGTTTTCTAATGTACAATGACGTGAATGCATGTGAATAATTTTGTTCTGTTCTTCATTTTAATTTTTAGAAATGCCAATGTATGTGAAGTTTTTCTTATACGTGAGATTTGTTCGTTCTTTTAAATCAATGCATGAATTTTGTGAAAGACCTGAGAATGTTACTGCTGATGTGTTTGTTAAATTTGTCAGATGAAGATAGAATTGATGGAAATGAAATGATTCATAAATTTGTATGTACTGAAATCTCTGATCCCATTCTTTTTCTTAAATTACATGAATATGTGAAACGTCATATGATGCTTGGACCATGTGGTGCTCTAAATCCTGTTAGTATGAGAGATGGTAAATGTAGTAAGAATTTTCCAAAACCTTTTTCTGAAAATACTAAAGAATCTGTGAATGGTTATCCTTTGTATCGTCGACGTGATAATGGTATGAGTGTTGATGTACGTGGTGCATCTCTTGATAATAGATACTAGGAGGGCCCGGCGTGCTTCGCTACGCTTATAAATAAAGTTTTTGCGTAGACATTTTGTTGACGTAGAAGCAATGATTTCAAAAAGTGCTAATGAGAAATGCTAGCATATAATTTTTAATTTTTCTTTTTAAATATATGAATGAAAAATAATCAGAACTCTAGCTGATCAGTTCGGATATATCAAAAATTAGCGATCAAATAAGTTTTCAAGTAAGCTTATTTGATTTCTAACTTTTAACTAATATTTTCCTAAAACTATTACGTAATATATATATATATATATATATATATATATATATATATATATATATATATATATATATATATATATATATATATATATATATATATATATATATATATATATATATATATATATATATATATATATATATATATATATATATATATATATATATATATATATATATATATATATATATATATATATATATATATATATATATATATATATATATATATATATATATATATATTAGGGTGGCCCTTAAAAACAAAAATTTTTATTTTTTGTACGGCACCCTCCCATTTCGTGTGAATACCCATAAAAATATTATTTGCAAAATCTGATATCAATCGGTCAACTCTAAGACGTGCCTCCGACCACTTAAAGTTGAGAAATTTTGTTCTGGACCCTAAAAAAAAATTTTTTTTTTTTTGTGTGACACCCTCTCATTTCACCCTCAGGGGTGCCCCCGGCCACTTGGAGTTGAGAGGTTTTGTTGTGGCCATTATATAGAAAAATTTAAATTTTTTGTACGACACCCTCCGATTTGGTGTCGATACCCATAAAACTTCTATGTGTAAAATTTGAAATCAATCGGTCAACTCTAAGGGGTTCCCCCGGCCACTTAAAGTTGAAAGGTTTGGTTGTGGCTATTACAAAGAATTATTTGAATTTTTTGTACGACACCCTTGCATTTGGTGTCGATACCCATAAAAATATTATTTGTAAAATTTGAAATCAATCGGTCAACTCTAAGAGGTGCCTCCGGCACCTTAAAGTTGAGGGGTTTTGTTGTGGCCATTATATAGAAAAATTTAAATTTTTTGTACGACACCCTCCAATTTGATGTCGATACCCATAAAAATATTATGTTTAAAATAAGAAATCCATCGGTCAACTCTAAGGGGTGCCTCTGGCCACTTAAATTTGAAAGGTTTGGTTGTGGCCATTACAAAGAAAAATTTGAATTTTTTGTACGACACCCTTCCATTTGGTGTCGATACCCATAAAAATATTATTTGTAAAATTTGAAATCAATCGGTCAACTCTAAGGGGTGCCTCCGGCCACTTAAAGTTGAGGGGTTTTGTTGTGGCCATTATAAAGAAAAATTTAAATTTGTTGTACGACACCCTCCCATTTCATGTCAATACCCGTAAAAATATTATGAGCAAAATTTGAAATCAATCGGTCAATTCTAAGACGTGCCTCCGGCCACTTAATGGCCAGAACAAAATCTTTCAAGTTTAAGTGGCCGGGGGCACGCCTTAGAGTTGAACGATTGATTTCAAATTTTGCAAATAACATTTTCAAGGGTATTCACACGCAATATGGGGGTGTGGTACAAAAAATTAAATTTTTCTTTGTAATGGCCAGAACAAAACCTTTCAAGCTTAAGTGGCTAGGGGCACACCTTAGAGTTGAACGATTGAATTCAAATTTTACAAATAATTTTTTTATGGGTATTGACACGAAATGGAAGGGTGTCGCGCAAAAAATTAAAAATTTTTTTTTAAGGTCCAGAACAAAATTTCTCAACTTTAAGTGGCCGGAGGCACGTCTTAGAATTGACCGATTGATTTCAAATTTGGCAAATAATATTTTTACGGGTATTGACATGAAATGGGAGAGTGTCGTACAAAAAAATTAAAATTTTTCTTTGTAATGGCCAGAACAAAACCTCTCAACTCCAAGCGGCCGGGGGCACCCCTTAGAGTTGAACGATTGATTTCAAATTTTACAAATAATTTTTTTATGGGTATTGACACAAAATGGGAGGGTGTCGCACAAAAAATTTAAATTTTTTTTTTAAGGACCAGAACAAAATTATTCAACTTTAAGTGGCGGGAGGCACGTCTTAGAATTGACCAATTGATTTAAAATTTTGCAAATAATATTTTTACGGGTATTGACATGAAATGGGAGTGTCGTAAAAAAATTTTAAATTTTTCTTTGTAATGGCCAGAACAAAACCTCTCAACTCTAAGTGGCTAGGGGCACGCCTTAGAGTTGAACGGTTGATTTCAAATTTTGCACATAACATCTTTACGGGTATTCACACGTAATGGGAGGGTGCCGTACAAAAAATTTGAATTTTTCTTTGCAATAGCCAGAACAAAACTTTTCAAGTTTAAGTGGCCGGGGGCACGCCTTAGAGTTGAACGATTGATTTCAAATTTTACACATAATTTTTTCAATACCCATATTGACATGAAATGGGAAGGTGTCGCACAAAAAATAAAAATTTTTTTTTTAAGGTCCAGAACAAAATTTCTCAACTTTAAGTGGCCGGAGGCACGTCTTAGAATTGACCGATTGATTTCAAATTTTGCACATAATATTTTTACGGGTATTGACATGAAATGGGAGGGTGTCGCACAAAAAATTTAATTTTTTCTTTATAATGGCCACAACAAAACCCCTCAACTTTAAGTGGCCGGAGGCACCCCTTAGAGTTGACCGATTGATTTCAAATTTTACAAATAATATTTTTATGGGTATCGACACCAAATGGAAGGGTGTCGTACAAAAAATTCAAATTTTTCTTTGTAATAGCCACAGCCAAACCTTTCAACTTTAAGTGGCCGGGGGAACCTCTTAGAGTTGACCGATGGATTTCAAATTTTACACATAATATTTTTATGGGTATCGACACCAAATCGGAGGGTGTGGTACAAGAAATTTAAATTTTTCTATATAATGGCCTCAACAAAACCTCTCAACTCCAAGTGGCCGGGGGCACCCCTTAGAGTTGACCGATTGATTTCAAATTTTACGCATAATGTTTTTATGGGTAGTGACACCAAATGGGAGGGTGTCGTACAAAAATTTAAATTTTTCTTTGTAATGGCCACAACCAAACCTCTTAACTTTAAGTGGCCGGGGGCACCCCTTAGAGTTGAACGATTGATTTCAATTTTTACACATAATTTTTTTATGGGTATTGACACGAAATGAGAGGGTGTCGCACAAAAAAAAAAAAAATTTTTTTTTAGGGTCCAGAACAAAATTTCTCAACTTTAAGTGGTCGGAGGCACGTCTTAGAATTGACCGATTGATATCAGATTTTGCAAATAATATTTTTATGAGTATTCACACGAAATCGGAGGGTGCCGCAAACTGTACAATGAAAAAAAAAATTCTAGTGTAATCTAAGGGCCACCCTAATATATATATATATATATATATATATATATATATATATATATATATATATATATATATATATATATATATATATATATATATATATATATATATATATATATATATATATATATATATATATATATATATATATATATATATATATATATATACATATATATATATATATATATATATATATATATATATATATATATATATATATATATATATATATATATATATATATATATATATATATATATATATATATATATATATATATATATATATATATATATATATTTATTTATTTATTTATTTATTTATTCAATTGATCAACAAAATATGATTTAACTGACCTACATTTTAAGCTTTAAACATTTTGGAACTCCTAAAAATATTTATAATAAAAATAAAAACAAATTAAAATTTAATTTAACCGACCTCCTATACATATTAAAATTTAAATAATTTGCTAACATCTAATTAAAATTTAATAATTAAAATTAAAACCAAATAAAATTTAATTTAATTGACCTACTTATAAAATTTTATGTTTTAAATAATTTAGTAATTTCATTTTTAAACTCATTTCTACCGATGTTGAAATCGAAAGCGCTGTAGAACATGTTAAACCTGTTTATAGCCATATCCAGAGGATTATTTTTACCATAATTCGTTCTATGAAATCGTGGTTGTAATAAAGCACGGTCACGAATGTTTAAATTTTTAGCAAGAATATCAAGCATAGACAACAGAATGGGTGAGTCAGTATGTCCACTTAACAAATCAAAAATGAAACAAGCAGAGCTAATTGAACGCCTTTGTTCAAGTGTTAGAATATCGAGCTGAACACAACGTTCTAAATATGGGATATACTCCTGATTATTAAGCCAATAACGACAAATTCGGCGGCTAAATTTCCGTTGAATGCGTTCAATACGATTAACTCGAGCAACATAATGTGGGTTCCAAATTATAGATAAATATTCTAATTGTGATCGAACTAAAGAAAAAAACAATGTTTTAAACGTAGAAGCATCTCGGAAATCCTTACATGTTCTAAACATAAATCCAAGCATAGCATTGGCTTTATTTATTATTGTTTCAGTATGTTGAATAAAATTTAGGCTACAATCAAGGTGAATGCCAAGATCCTTATGCACATTCACTTTTTCAATAACAGTACTGTTAAAATTGTACGCGTAGCTTATGGGATTTTTCTTCCGATAAAAACTCATAACTCGACATTTCCCAATATTAAGTTCCAATTTGTTTCGTTGACACCATACAGTAAAACGGTTTAAATCTTGTTGAAGAAGCTTACAATCATTTAATGTAACTATTTTAACAAATACTTTCATATCATCTGCATACAGCAAAAATTTTGAGTGCATCAGACAACTACCAACGTCATTAATAAATATTAAAAATAGTAGAGGTCCAAGGTGACTACCCTGTGGCACCCCTGAAGTAACGTCTATCCCAGACGATATACGATCCCTTAATTTCACTTTTTGTATTCTATCTTCAAGATAAGAAGCTAACCACAAAAGCATGGCAGAGTGAACACCAGCGCAGCGCAACTTAGATATTACAATTTCGTGAGAAATTCTATCAAAAGCTTTTTTAAAATCGGTGAATACTACATCCACCTGCTCACCCTCTTCTATTGTATTCACAACGAAATCAACAAATTCAATCATATTTGTAGAAGCAGATCTGCCAGGAAAAAAACCATGTTGCTGGGGAATGACACACTTTCCAATCTCCTTAAACAATATATCCCGAACAATACATTCGAACAACTTAGGGGTAGCAGATAGAATAGAAATGGGTCTATAGTTTTCAACTAATGATCTATCTCCACTTTTATACACCGGAATGACATACGAAGACTTCCAGCAAGCGGGAACAAATCCAACTTCAAGTGATCTATTAAATAACAATTGCAAGGGATAAGCTAGAGAAAAAGCACAGTTGCGCAAAATAATGGCAGGTAGATTATCGGGACCAGAATTATGATTAGATTTAAGGCTACAAAGATATTCACAAATTTGATTAACATCAAGTCTAATGAAACCAATGCTAGCAATAGCTTGATCATCATCGGAACCAGGTAACGATTCAGACAATTTACACGATTCAGACAATTTACACGATTCAGACACTGGTAAAAAGTTTGAAGAGAAAAACGTTGAAAACATTTCACTTACTACAGAAGAACATTCAGACTCTTGAGATCGGAATTTCATAAATCGAGGATAACCAGAAATGCCTCTCCTCGAATTTATGAAAGACCAGAATTTCTTAGGATTCCTGTTTATTCCAAGTTCAATATTACTTACGTATTTACGAAACTTTAATCGTTGCATTTTTTTAAAGGCACGCCGAGCATTTCTAAACGCACAGTAGCTAGATAGATGAAAACGGGTTGTATACTGTTTCCGTAACCGATCCATACGGTTTTTGGCCCGCCGAAGCGCGTTATCCGACCATGGATTTGTTTTCGGTTGACGCTTTGCACAAATTGGAATGAAATTTTGAATTCCTAGAGCTATTACCTCGTAGAATCTCTTCACTGCAAGATCCAAGTCACAAAAATCAAACAGCGCTAGCCAATCAACATCATCATAAAATAAATTTAAATTAATGTAATCACCTTTATTAAAGTTTAAATACGAACTCTTAACATTACTTACAAATTCAATATTACCAAGATCAATTGTTAGAAGAATTGACTTATGATGTTCATCGTTTTTAACCAAACATTCATGACATTCCTCCAAATTATACAATGATTCAAAGAAGTTCCCGGATACAAAAACTAAATCCAATAACCGACCACGAGAATTAAATAAGCCGTTAATTTGATTCAAATCTAAGGATGCTAGAGAGTCTACAAAATGAGACTCAAGAGCAGAGAGATTATTATTAGGTAGAAGGCTATTAGAATTCATTTGCCAAGATATATACGGTAAGTTGAAATCGCCGAACACCAGTACTATTGTACTATCGTCAATAGATTCAACAATAGACGTTATGATGTTACAGTGCTCAGAATAAAATATTAAATTAGAACTGGGGGGAATGTAATGAGCTCCAATCACAAACTTCCTTAAAGGAGTTTTAACTTTAGCCCACACAGCCTCACAGTCCAATGGCGATACAAAATCAATCTTTTTGGAAATAAAGTCAGATTTTAATGCAATCAGCACACCTCCGCCTCGAGAATATGAACGATCACACCTGAAAACTACGTAGTTGCTAGAAAAAAGTTCCGAATCAAAGACATCAGGAGAAAGCCATGTTTCAGTTAAAACTACAATGTCATAATCATTGTCACTTAAAGCTAAAGAAAATTGAATAGTTTTTGTACGTAAGCCTCTAACATTCTGATAGTAAATTTTGAGTGAAGTTGAATAAGAATTATCAGAAGCATTTGATCCAATAACCCCTACATTTTGATGACCATCGTATATGTTGTGATTTACTTTAAGCCCTCTTGAGTCAAGCGTGGGCGTAAAAAACGGTTCCCATATTTTGCACGGTTTGTAAATTCTTTTACCAGAGCACCATCAGGCCATACTTCAGGAGCAAGCATTAAATCAAATGTGCTACCAGAAACACCAATTTTAAAAGATACATAGCCACGGTTACCATCGTCACCTTTAGGTTTCAATTGCGTTAGTACCATATCTTCAATATCAAATTTACTTTTAATGTAGTTCCTAACATCTTCATAATTAACTTCCTTATGCAACCTAGACACAAACAACCATTTGAGAGGTTGAACTGTCCGTAGTGACGTATTTAGTATACCACTGCCGATTATCACTTCAGAAGAGTTTTTATTCCCAGTTTCTACCGAACCAGTAGATAAAGGTTCAGAAGCACCTACATTAATACTAGATCCTTTTGATTTGCTTACAATTTTGGATCCAGATTGGATGTTGTTAGAAGCAGGTATATCTTTTGAAGACTTAGAAGCAGGACTATCTTTAAAAGGTTTAATATTTTTATTTACCGCCTCCTTCACCTTATTCGTCACAACAGGTAACTCAACCACCACAGATGTTCTTGAATCATTTGAACTTGCCACACCCGAGAACGGCTTGCAATTTGCTCTAAGATTTTCAAGCGCAACATGCAGTTCACCAACCATATCTTTAAGTTCGCCGTTTTCTTTCCTGATACTGTTCAAATTAGCCTCCAGATTCAAGTGAAATACTCTCGATGACTCTTTCAAAGCCATCAACTCATTATAAATCGATGACAGTGTAATTTTAGCCGTATTCTGAGCGTTTAAAACAAGCGGCTGGACTTGATCAACATCTTCTTTATCCAACAAAATATCCAAGGGTGTAGTTGTGCTACTACTTCTCAATTTGCGAGTTGGTGAATGTATCATAATTAATATTTAATAATAAACCGTGTTTATTTTGAAAATTTTGAATAGATTTGTATACCGCTAAAATCAAATGCAACCATATAAAATAAAAAACGGAAACTATCCCAGCATCAAAATAAAATCAAATAAAATCATACAGTTATCCTGTTACTTAAAATTGTTAATTCTTGTCGTGATTATATTTTTGTTTTTGTTTATATGTAATACCGTTGTAAACGAGTAATACACAATTTCAAATGAGATGTTACGTTTAGATGTGTTAATATTAGTATATGAAATAAATTTGTTTTTTAAGCTTACATATAACAAAATGTTCAGTTTATGTAGCCTGTACTGTACTTTAAATTATTTATTTATTATGAAAATTTCTATGAAAAGAACAGAAAACACATTCACAATACAGTTTTCAGTAATGCACTATTTTAAATGTTAATTTTTTATTTGTAATTTTATCACCAATAACAGAAAATCTTTATTGTTTTATTTTGTATCTGTTCTGTATATATATAAGCACGACTAATAGTTCTTACTAAAAAAAATCTCGACACAATTCACTACAGTTAACTTTTAAAATTACAAGAAATGTTTTGCATGTAGGAAAAACAAATTAAAATGGATTTTTAATGTTTCCATAAATAAAAGCACAAATGATAAATATTTATTGCAATGAAAAAAACACGTCCTTTTTCTTTGAAATCAAAATTGATATTGATATATATTGATATATATATACACCCAATTCTGTTTTTACACGGTAGATACGTTCCAGAAAAAGACGTGTAAAAAAAACCGTGCATAAAAAGACATGCAGCACATAGAAAAAAAGGGGATTGGTTCCATACCCTTTGTTTCTGTAAAAAAAAGGTAAAATAAAATGATTTGTACAAAAAAACTATTACGAGTCTATATAAAAGCCAAATTAAATTTTTTGTGCATGTATGCACAGTTCATTTGATAAAAAAACAAAAATTAAATCAGAGATCAGCAACAGTGCGACAATGTTGTAGGAAATCAAGATTTGATGTTAAATTTAGCCTTGAGCCTAGATCGAAATAGATGCACCACACAACACTTGACAACAATATTCCATGCATGGACGAATGTAGAACTTATAAATGTGGAGTAAATTATACGGAATGAAATATTTTTACCATCTATTTAGGATGCTATTTGTTCGTCATAGATACTAATGGAAGTATCATTGGGGAACACGGTCTAGGGAAGATAAGGGAACAAATGACCTGTGCAATGTACTGTGTATCATCCGCAAAACTATTTGTCGTGTTACTGATAATTTTCAATAGGCCGTTGATATAAATTAGCACATATGACCCCAAAATATTTTGTAAGCCTGGACCGTAACGCCGCCTGCATGTGAGATTTGTAGTTAAATCTATCCATATATCTATCTATATATAATATTTTTATAGCAGTAAAATATCAAAATAATAATTTAAATACCTTACCATTTAACTGAAACCCATTGCATCATTTGAATTGCAAGAAAAAGCAATTCATTTAGGTTTTCAAAGTTCACAATTTTGACAGCTCAGTTGGATTACAATGTGTTTTTTTAGTTGGTTTCTTATGTTTATTTTTTCGAGCTAGTATAATTTACAACTATTACAACGAAGATGGCGCACTTTAATTATTTAAAAATCTTAAATTTGTTTATAACTTTGTTAAATAAATGATGACTAACTCTTGTTAGTAAATGACTAACTCTTGTTTGGAAAACGCATTCGCACTAGTAATGCAATCTACTATTTTTAAGTTTTTGTTTTTTCGTTGTGTAAAAAACTGTGTAATAATATTCCTGATAATTCAGAAGTTTCTTAAATATCTTTTTTATTCGCCTACATATTAAAGTGTTATTTTATTACTGTGATTTGCGGCTTTAAAGTATCACTTTTCAACTATTTATTTTGTTGTCATAGCTACGTCCAAAAAAGTAAAAAGCATTTGTATTTGTTTAAATTCTACGGAAAATAAAAATTTTTATCAAAGCAACCCTCAAATTCAAAATTTCATTATCCAATTAAAATAGTTGTTATCATTTGTTGTCAAAGCTACACAATAATTTGGAAAAAATAATAAATATTTTGTCAAAGGTTACTTGTTCCACATATTTTTATTTTAAAATTTATGAAAATTTATAATTTTAATTTAGAATAAACCAATTTTCTTAAAATATTTTGCTTGCGGCGAATAAAAAATAGTATATGATGCACGGACGTAAGCTATTTTGGACTTAATGTGGGTGCAAAACTCCACATCCGTCCAAAACCTTTAGCTTTACGTCCTAGCATCATAATGTACTATTTCTCAAAATGAAATATCTTTTATTAACAAAAATAAGATAGTTTTAATGTGGTTAATTTTAAATTATAAAACTATATTAATTGTAATACTATACATATTGACTTAAATACACACGTCATTTATATAAATTATTTAAGAAAAGCTTTTATTTTAATAAATGTGGATTATAATACTTAACAGCTGGTAATAAGGCTAAGCGTGCAAAGATTAACAAAGAAGCATTCATTTTATATTGCTAACAAATTTATTGGAGCTGCCTGGTATCTATTGGCTTTTGTTGGTTTTACTGAAAATTATTATTAATTAAACAGTACCACAATACATATACTTCAATCAACTTTATTTGAACAAACTCTGATTCATCTTTTAATTCTTCATTTCCATAATCAAGCATCCTCACCAGACAAACTTCAAGATCCATCATTTCGAATAACTCGGCAACAATTGCATATTCTGGATCATAATCTCATCAATCAACTCATCTCTAACGTCTGGAATTGGCTAACTACTCTCTACGTATTTATCCACACGTTTTATAAAATATTTTTTAAGAAAATCGTTAAATTCAAGTATTTTTTTTTTATTGTTTTCTAAAAATTGTTTATTTTTTTTTTTTTTTTATTGGAGGGCCTTGAGACTTGCAGTTCAAGTAGCACTGCGACCTGAAGATCTATTGTGCTTACCCTGATTGTTTTATTAGTCAGTCGTCGTCTGAGCCGTTACTGGTTGTATTCTGTCATCCAAGTTGAGACTTTTAATAAAATTAATTAGCTCAATTGGAGTGACGTTTTGTGGTAATGGAAGTGTTAGTGTTCTATGACCAAGTTGGTTGTATCTGTGCCAAGAGAGTTCAGGACAGTTGCAGATGACGTGTTCCATCGTTTCCACATCCGAGTAGCAGAATCTACACCTGTCGGAAACAACAAGGCCCATTTTGTTAAGATGGTGGTTTAAAGGACTATGTTCAGTAACACACCACGTTAAAATTCTTAAAGACTCTCTGCTTAAGTAGATTGTTTTTAAGGGTGAAACAGCGAGGTTACCTAGAAACTTTTTAGAGTGTACTAGTCCCTCTCTGCTTCTCCATAATTTAGCATTTTGTTCGTGTTCCCATGTTTGAATTGTGCTTTTGAGCGAACTCTTGGCCATTCCGAAGCATGGTTCCGGTACAACAAACTTTTTATCGGCCCCTTGCTTTGCTAAAGCGTCAGCGATAGCATTTCCTTGTATTCCTGTGTGGCTAGGTGCCCACACAAGTGCTACTTAATTATTGCAGGAGATTTTTAATAGATTTTGGTAGCATTCCCATACCAGTTTTGAATCAAAGCGCATAGATTTAAGTGCCAAGAATGCTGCTTGGGTGTCAGAGATAATATATATTTCAATATTTTGGTATTTTCTTTCATCACATAGCAAAGCGCAACTGCTAATGGCAAAAATTTCGGCTTGAAATATGGTTGTTGTGGTGCCTAGGGCAACCGTTTGCTTTGTTCTAGGACCAAACACTCCTGCTCCCGTGCCAACATTGGTTCGAGAACCATCTGTGTACCAGATGCTGGCGTTATGTGGCAGTGACCGTATGTAGTTTTTAATACGATCTCTGGCCAATATCTTGACATCAAAGTGCCTGTCTAAATCTATTGTTTTTGGCATACAATCTGAAATATGGTATGCATGCATTTCAGCTTGTAATTCAGAAAGGATTTTAAGGTGTCCGGTTAGATTGCCCGGCTTAAACCCTTCTGTGAGCTGCAGTCTACGAACGCTCAACACCGCTACAGATTTTACGTGTAGGTGCAATGGAGAAAGCTTTAGAAGAATTTCCATTGCTGACGTTGGCGTGGTTTTGAAAGCACCTGTGGCACTAAGACACACAAGTCTTTGTATTTTTGTAAACATATTTTGAGTTGTTATTTGGCGTGTTTTAAGCCACCAAACTAAAGCTGCATATGTTAGAATTGGTTTGATAAGACTTTGGTGCAACCAAAGTTCCATTTTTGGGCTAAGACCCCATGTTTTCCCAAACAGGTTTCTGCATGTGAAGAAAACTTTGTTTGCCTTATCGGAGATATATTTCAGGTGTGAGTTCCAGGTTAGTTTGCTATCCAGGATCACACCCAAATATCTTACCTCTTTTGATGTTTGTATTGGATCGCCGTTTAGAACAGGAGAAATGAAATTAAAGTTTCTTCTGTTTGTGAAAACGATAATGCTTGTTTTTTGTGGGTTGATCGACAGTCCCAATCTGTTGCACCACTTTGATACAATATTAAGAGCTGTCTGGGTTCGACCAGCGACAATGGAGTCATGTTTCCCTCTAACCATGACTGCCAAGGCATCGGCATAGCCTACAGTGTTGAAGCCGGAATCATTTAGCTTAGTGAGGAGATCATCAGCCACCATTAGCCAAAGAAGCGGGGAGAGCACGCCTTCTTGCGGGCAGCCTCTAGATGCAGTAACAGACACTGAATAATCATCTAGTGTAGCCGTTATCTTCCGACTCTGTAGCATCTTGATAATCCACGCAATGATAAGCGGGTTTATATTTTTCTTTGTGGCCATTTCGATGATAGCATTGAAGTGGACATTGTCAAAGGCTCCTTGTATGTCCTTAAATGTACAAACAAGTGCCTTCTTATAGTTTAGGGTGCTCTCAATTTCTTTCACCATTTTGTGCAACGCCGTTTCAGTAGATTTCCCAGTCTGATAGGCGTGCTGACTAGAGTTGAGAGGGTTTTGTTTCAGACATACATGACGGATGTGATAATCCAACATCTTTTCGATTGTTTTCAATAGAAAAGATGTAAGACTTATGGGTCTGTATGATTTGGCTTCATTTGGTTTTTTTCCTGGCTTAGGTATGAAAACAACTCTGGTTTCTCGCCATATCTGAGGAATGTAAGCAAGGCGAAAGCTTGCTTTGAACAAACGCATGAGATATGGAAGAATGATTGTTAGACCCTTTTGTAGAAATACCGGAAAAATTCCATCACCTCCTGGAGATTTATACGGACCGAAGGATTTTATAGCCCATCTCGCTTTGTTGGGGGTGAAAATTGTGTTGGTTAAATGATCTGCATTACTTTTAGTTGCAGGATCTAGAAGACGTACGTCTTCGTTGGCATTATCTTCCGTGCTCCATTTTATTGAGCCCGGAAAGTGGGTTTGAAGTAAAGTATCTAGTGTCTCAAAACAGCTGGTGGTATACGTACCACTTGGTTTGCAGATTGAGCCTAGAGGGTTTGTGTGATCAGACGACATCAATTTTTGGAGTCGAGCTGCAGCAGGCAGATTATCTATCGTATTGCAGAGCTCTTTCCAGCTATTTCTTTTTGATTGTCTGAGTTCTTTATTATAATTGGTTAGAGCTACTCGGTACTCTGTCCAATTATTTATTGTTTTTGCTCTGTTAAAGAGTTTGCGAACTTTATTCCTTTTCCTCTCCAAGTTACCATTCCACCAAGGTACATCTCTGCATCCTTTGGATTGAGTTATTGGAGTATTAAGGTTGTATGCTTCAGTGATAATTTCTTGTAAATTATTTGCTGCAGAATCAAGCTCAAATGTAGAGTTGATACTGCTGCAACTATTTACATTATCATGAAGATATGTTGTGTAAAGTTCCCAGTTGGTTTTTCTTGGGTTTCTAAAGTACTGGATGCTCTTCGGGTAGTGTTCTATGTTGAAACATATATAAGCATGATCAGACATAGAAGCTTCCTTCGAAACATGCCAGTTCTTAATATGGTTAGTAGCGTTTATGTTAGTTAAAGTAAGGTCAAGGACCTCGCCTCTGATTGCGTTTCTAAAGGTAGGCTCACTACCTTTGTTTGCAATAAACATATTATTTGTATACAAAAATTGAAGCAGACACACGCCTTTTGTGTTAATGTTGCTACTTCCCCACACGGTGTGATGAGCGTTAGCATCACACGCTATTATGAGGTTATAGTGGTTATTGTTGCAATACTTGATGAGTTTCTCTACCACTTCTGGTGGTGTATCGTCCTCATCCCCCGGGAAGTATGCAGAAGCTAAAAAGAATTTAAGAAATCCACCTTGAGGAAGATGAATTTCTATCCGGACCGTTGTAAGATCTCTACAGATAAATTCATTCAACGGAAATATTTTCAGATGTTTGTTGAAGAGAATCGCGGTTCGCGGTCTTTCCACATCTGAGAAATAGATCAGTTTTGTATTTTTGTTTGACGATAGACCTTTTATTCTTTTTCTGTCTGCCCACGGCTCCTGTATAAATGCAAGATCGTGAGCATCCTGTTCAATTAACCGGTTCAAATTAACTGAGGCCATTTCTGATCTGTGCAGATTAATCTGAACGCAACTTAATTTAGATACTAGAGATTTTTGTCTATATCGTACAGGTCTTCTGTCTGACTTAGAGTAAGCTGGTGAATCAGACATTACCATAGAGTCACCATATCGCTCTCATCTAAAACTTTATAGTTTTCCATACAATATTTATGGAGAAAGTAGGGAGGTACATTGGTCAGCCACAACAGAGCCCTGTGCTGTGGTAAGGCTATTGAAACTGGAGGACGCCCGGTATCCAGAGTTTCGTACTAATAATCAAGCACACCCTTGACCATGCTAAGCTTTCGGCGTACGTGTTTCACCTTAGCTTTGGGTTTGGACTTGATCTTGGCTTCGATTCTCACCGAGGACCTAACGGAATGGGTGACCCTACCGTTGTAGCTCCTAAGATCACTGAGTCTACTGAGCCCCATCACTTCGTCAAAGTGCCAAGTCCATTAGATGGGGAAAAATTGTTTAAAACCCAATTTATTTAATTTTAGCTGTATATTAAATTACTGACAAGATTAAACAATTTTGGTTAGATTAAACAATTTTCTCAAAATAAAATTTCACAAAACACATTTCTGTAAATATATGTATGTTTTTTTGGAAATGGGCACAATGGATTTTTTTTTCATTTGAATTTTGAGTGTATGTTTTCTGAAATATTTACGCTTTAGGGCGTAAAATAGTAATTTTACGCATTGTTATTGGAAAAAATAGCCTGTTTTACACCCGATTTTTGAATCGTAAAATTGCATTTTACAAAACAATTTTATAAAACAATTTGGTAAAACAGTTTTTATTTGGTTTTAATTATTTTTACAATTTTGTTTGGTATAAATACTTAACTAAATACAAACTATAACTTTACTACAGTTTCGTAAAATCCCTAAACATTTAAGTATAATAATCAATATAAGTATATGTTATTTAATCATTTTTGTTTTTTGTCTTTTGGATTATAAAGAAAACTAATACTAATTTTAGTCACTCGAATTATTTTGAAGTTCACTTAATACACGAGAGCCATGACTAATTGACGGTAGTCGAACTGCGACAGGTGGTCCCATTAAGCGATCTGGACCTTCAAAAGGTACTTCATTTTGTTCAATAGGCGGTAATGGAGATGGAGACCATTCTGAGCCTGAGCTTGAGCTTCCAGGAGAGTTGGAACTAAAAAACACACTGTTAAACTTGTTATTTGTTTTAGATTTTAATAAAAAACAACTCTACCTTCTGACATATATTGGAGGAAGTTTTCGGTCGTACAGTTCTCGTGGAGTTGAAATAGATCCAGTGTAAGCACTTGCATGTATTTCCTGTTGATATTCTGCATACATTTCTTTTAGATTTTCTGAAAGCTCAACTCTTTCGTCTAAAATAAAACATTGTTTTTAGTTAATTAAAATAAGCATAAAAAAATTACGAGACCTTCTATTAATTTTCTTTGTAAACTTATGATATCTTCACACAGTCTACGTTGCCTTTCAGCTCGAAGTAATTGTAGATCTCGGCGACGAAGCTCAGCTTGTCTCGCTAGTCTTTCAGCTTGAAGCGAAACTTTATCAGCTTCTAGTTCATGAACTCTACATAAAAGAGCTAGAAGTTCCCGTTCTTCTTCGCTGCTTATTCTTTCAGGAAGCTCATCTTCTAAAGCAACACCTTTTTGTCTACATAGTTCTAAGGCTTTTTCAGTGCTTATCTGAATTTCTTTGTAACGCTTTGTTTCATTCTCTATTGCTGCTAATTCATTCCATGCTGTTTTCAATGCACTATTGCCTTCAGTTTCTAGATCTAAAATCAAAAAATAGTTTTTATTGGAGAACTATAAACTCCTGATTTCTAAATACCTTCTTCTTGTTGATTGTCGTATAATTTCCCTAATCTCCCTTGCCAATGTGATATCACCATATGCTGTCTCTCAGCATCTAATTCCAGACCTAGCAGATGGCTTTCCGTTTCAAGTAATCTTCTTCGTAATTTCATTTGTTGTTTAAATGTTAAAACAATTTGTTCTCTTAAGTAACGCAGTTCTGATCTTCTCTTTTGGTCTTCTGTACTACTATTTATTGGTGTTGCTGCAACACCACTTCTTGGTCGTGTCTCAGTATTCATTTTATTTCGTAGTCGGTTGACCTCTTCTCGCAATTCCGTAACTAAATTTTGGTAATGAGTCGTAGGGAACTCCCGCGATTCTTCTATAAAATCTGGATTTTGTAATCGTGTAGTAATATTATTCGCTCTATCTGCATAAACAAGCGTATTTTTTGTTTCGTCACGATAATGTGTTTCAGGCGAAACATGGGCGATCATAACTGTACGACATTTGCCACTTAAAGCTTCCTTTAACAATCTTGTTAGTTTTGAATCACGATAGTTGACATAACTTGCGCCACCCGATAAAGCATTTATACAATTTCCTAGTGCCAACAGACTACGATTGATGTGAGCGCCTTCTTGTAATCTTTTTCCACGATTTTTTGTTTTCTTCGCACGTTCTGATCCCGCTAGATCAGTTAAAAATAATCTTCCCTGTTTTGATCCTATCGATGTTGTATGCGTAATAGTTATACTCAGAAGTGCATGGCTACGAGATGATGTTTGGTTTGCAGCTGTTGGTTCCATAGTTCGTGATTTGCTGCCGCGTATTAATAATTTAATTACCTACAAAAAACGTACTGTTTTTACAATTTATATTACATTATCGGTGTGATTACCTCATATCTATTTAGGGCCATAACTTCCGAAAGTCCAGCTACAGTAATTCGTTGTCCCCTGCTATCCTCTCTTAGCTCCAAAGCTCCTCCAGGATTTAGCAGGTCTCTTATCAATTCATTGTATATCTCTAAATATGATATAGATACCTATTATAAAAAGCAAATTGGAAATTTATATAAGCTAAGTTTCTCTGTATGTTAATGTCGTGTTATGAGAAGATTGATTTTGTAAACTTAATAATTAAAACATAAAAATTGAAATATTGATAATAATTTATTTGAATGATTGTATTTAAGAACAATAATGATTTACTTTTTATTTGTATCATGTCCCACGATAGAATTTAAGAAATATAATTCTTATCCTTACAAAAATATTGTATTTATATATACTAAAACAAAAAATAAAACATTTAAACCTAATTACAATTTAAATAATGATTAAAAAAACTTTTTTTATTTTTTTAAAACAATTACCAACACCATTTATTATTCACTTATTTTTTATATTTATGCTACTGTGGCAAGACGTTGTAACATCATTTTTGACGATTCTATCGTATTTTACGCTAATCGGTATGCTGTAACACAAAACGACTGTCGTAAATACGATAATCGACAGTCGTTTTGTGTTACAGCATACCGATTAGCGTAAAGTACGATAGAATCGTCAAAAGTGATGTTACAACATCTTGCCACTGGTTTCGATTTTCAAAAAATCATCGACTGGAAAAAATTTACAATCAAAATTAATCAGAAATTTAATCAAAAATTTACAATCAAAATTAATTAGCTTAGTATATATACAAAAAAAAAAAAAAAAAACAGTTTTTTAAAGCAATAAAATAAAAATTCTAAGATAAAACAATTTGAAAGGATGAAATTTAAAAACAAGAAAGGGTTGTACAAAGTTAGGGGCATTTAATTAAACTTAATTAAAAGTAATGAAAGAAAAATAAAACAGAAAATTTTAAGCGAAGGTGTTTAATGTGAAAAAGAAATATATGGGTAGTTCTAGAAACACACGAAGGAAGAAAATGGAGCTAATTATGGCACGACATGTTTTTGGCGTATAAGTTCTGGCAAATAGTTTTAGTTAAAGTTGATGACGTTCTTTCAACTTTTCTGAAGGTGGCCAGTCAAAAAAAAAAAAAGACAAGAGTCACAATAAAAAAAAATCCTTCTTACTCCTAAATTAACTCAAAATTATCTCAATATTATCTCCAAATACGAAATAAACATTTATTTAAGCCAAAATCCCAAATATTTAAGTCACAGAGACCAGTAGCCCTATTCCGGTACATCGTGAAATAGGAATTGAGAAATAAATTATAGCAATTTTTTCCTAACTAGTATTCCGTGTCGCGGGGAATAACAAATTCGTATTAGAAAATATTTCTTTATTTCATTTATTGCAGTTTTTTCTCAATTCCCAATTCCCAGGGAAATGCCGGAATAGGCGTACAGGGGACTGATAATTTATCAGTTTATCAATATTTCGCTTAAAAATGACAAAATTACGTCTAAAAAAAAATAAACGGATTCTATACCAAGGCAATACATATTCACGACGTAAAAACTACAAAATTACCTGTAATTAAAAGACATTTTACGAAAATACTTGCTAGGGACTGATAATTTGACTGGGCAACACACGATCTTGCTAGTAATGATGACTGTTTTGATTGATAAAACCTCGGATTTAGTAAAACACTTGCAATATTATATTTATTGAACTTTAATTAATTCCTGTGACGAGCGATAACTTGATAGAAATATGAATTTCCAATATTTTCAATATGTTTTGATTGGGCAGGAGAATAATAACAAATTCGTGGGACAAACTTTGATAGGATATATCTTATATGAAATATAGAGTAATTTTATGATTATTTACACATTATTAAAGCATCATTATTCAAAATTATTACTACAGTGTAAATTTGTCTCTACACACTTAGAATCATTGATTATTTAGTTTACCAGCTTTGACTTTCAAGGTGGGACACGCCAGGGGGCTGATAATTTGACGTTTTGAATAATTTTTTTTGTAAGAAATATATTTCGAAACGGGTTTATTTTGGGTGAACAGCCAGATATAGTTAAGGTTTACAAATTTCATTTGAAAAAAAAATAATTTTTTTCATATTAAATACGAAATGAACAGAGCCGTCCAAAATTCCTATGTTTGTTGAACTACCCATATATTAAAAAGTTTTATGGCGGGACAAACCCACATTACTTTTAAATATTAAATAAAGGTGGTGTGATCCTAGCTCCTCCGTATTTAGTTTTTTTTAATCATTATTTAAATTATGGATTATTCACGTCACCCTGAACAAACAATACTAGATATCTCCATTTTGATGGCAAAAATATATAGAAAAGGCTGAATATCAAGTTGTTTGAAAAAATGAGAGAAAAGCGATCAAACTGGATGCTGTACGAATAAATTATGTCAAAACGGACAGTATAACCGAATTAGCAGTTAATACTCTTTATAAATTTGGTATATCGAAAGCAATAAAAATGATTGTAGTCGATGCTACCATTGTTAACACTGGAAAACGAAACGTAATTGTATTAAGGTTACAACAATTATTTAAAGAAAGAGTAGTTGTTGTGTCCTTTGTTAGTTGCCAGCACCTTGTTTTGGATAAAGTACTTCAATAAGTAATGGATAAAAGGCTTTCACGTAGCGCAAAATTCCCAAAAATCGAATATCCGTTCGTTTCAGATCTAATTAAAAATTACAAATTAGTGATAAATCTGGATAAAGAGAAGATATTAAATTTCTTTCCATCTTACACATGTTTCCAGATTTTTTAAGGAAAAAGGAAGTTACTCTTTTATTAATTTTCAAATATGTAATTTCAAGTATTAGCTAAGCTAGAAGGAATTCAAGTGTATATTGGCAATTTTTACATTTATTCTGATGACTAGCTCTCGAGTCAGTTTAGATGGAATTTGTTCATTAATATCGTATGATTGGTCTGATCTGTGGTTTTTAAATCATATATATAACAAGAACGATTTCAACAGAATATCTGAAATATTGCATCCGGTGAAAAACACGTGAAATCAGCAAAAAACATGCAATTTTGGAAATGAGGTTTTAATTTTTTATATTAAGGTATTGGAATTCGTTGACATCAATAAAAAAAATTTTTCTGCGTTTTTAGTTTTTTTTTTAACCCTGTCTTAAGATACAGGGTATTGAAAAATCAAGAAATTGCTCGACCCTGGTGTATTGAAATGGCTCTAAAGTCAAAACTACTGAATCGATTTTAATGTTATATAGCTCAAAATGTAGGTATTGAACGGAGCTAATCAAAATAATAACTTTTATCTTGAACACTTTCTTTTAGAAAAATAACGGTAAAAAATTCAAATTCGATTTTTCTGATGTCGTTGTTTTTTTATAAATATCTTCATCAGCAGTGTTCGGATGAAATCAAATCCATTATGCCTGCAAACAGTCAAACTGTTGAGACCACTCACTCACCACTGTCATATAGTGACAGAATGAAGAGGGATTTCTTTGTTTGCAAAACAATCAACTAGCTGATAGATACGCCAATTTAAAAACAATTCCTGGAACACGAGGATATCACTCATACATTCCTACAAATGATGGATCAATCTTAGCTAGACGTTATTCTAACTCTACGGAATTTAGTAATGTAAAATTAAATAAATGATAAAAAATGTGTAAAATATTTATTTTAAGTTAAAATTAAAAATTTATTATAAAAACATATATGTAAATCCAAAAAAAACTGTTCATTTTTTAACTCTACTTTTTTTTATGATGAAAAATTTTAAGGCGTGTTGCAATAAAATTAATAAAAAAAAAAAAATTTTCCTGAATTTTTTATATATCAAATTATTAAAAAATCAAAAATTTTAAAAATACGCATTTCTAGAAAATCGAATTTGAATTTGTGTTTTCCACCGCATCCATAAAAAAAAGCTTTGCTAAAAGCTAAGCCAAAGTTTCAAAAGTAACTGGACAAGAGAGCCTTCAGTAATTAATATACAAAAAAGCAATAAGAATGCTGAACGCAATAAAAATCATTTGCCAGATTTATATGAAAAATGCAAATATTTACAATAAAACACATACACATAAACACACATTGTGTGCCATAACATACATACATACTATTATATGATGTTATAATCGAACATTATAACATGCATACCATAGTATGTATGTTATAATGCTAATTTAGAATCCTTATCCTTCTTAGCATGGTATCTTTTGATATTCAGAAACGTTAATTTAAAAAATTTTATAATTTTTTTTTTTTTTTTTTTTAATAAAATGTGTTGTGTAATAGGGTTTAGAATATGTGTCACAACAACACATAAATACCTTTTAAGACCTAGGTCTAGACCTGGGTCCCACAACAACTGGCGTTCTGAGGTGTAGATTAACGCTTTTTTTAAACATCTGTGGGTTGAAGCCACCTGAGACTAAGTGTTCCGGCAAACTATTCCATTTGTACGCAGTTCGGACAAAGAAGTCTCTCTGCGATCTGCCAGTATGACAGCGCGGGATCTTTACCGTTTCACTGGTTGCGGCAGCCGATTGCCGAGTGGAACGGGGGTAAGAATAAGTTTGAGGCATGATGCCGCTGATTTCATCTGAGCACTGCTGATGACGATATTTGTAAAAAACAACGAGGTCAGCAACAGTGCGACGATGTTGTAGGGAATCAAGTTGTGATGTCAAAGTTCGATCACCTACAATTCGTATAGCTCGCTTTTGAACAGAGTCCAAGAGGGCCAAGATGGAAACAGAGGCAGCACCCCAAACTTGACAGCAGTACTCCATACAGGGACGAATATAGGACTTATAAACATGGAGCAATTGGTATGGAGTGAAAAAATTTTTGCATCTATTTAGGAGGCCGAGTTTTTTAGACGCGCTTTTTGCCATCGCCATTACATGATCGTTCCAGAGTAGGTCATTTGAAACTGTGACACCCAATAAACGAATGTTTTTACATTCACCTATTGGTTCATCACACATACTAAATGGTCACATACTATTGGTTCATCACACATACTTAACACTAAAAATGCCTAACCTTGAGTAAAATAAAGTGAAATCTTATATATTGATGTAATGAATTCTTATATAAGTTGCGTTATTTTTAATTTTGATTTGGGGTGATGTTTTTTAATTGCTATTTCTGTACCAAGGGCGTTATGTAGGTTATTGCGCCCGGAAAGCGACGTAATCTAGCCCGAGGGCCTCTGGCCCGATGGATGGATCTCGCTTGATGGGCGTAATACCCAGTAACGTCAGTGGTGCATACAAGATTTTATGCTTCACTTAATAAGCTAAAAACTAAGAAAGAATTTAATTTGTTAGTCTATATTGATATGCAAAAAAAATACAAATGTATCCTAGTATGCCAAGAAACTAACTATTTTGAAGTTTAAAATAATTATTTGTTGTTTGTACGTTGCCATGTAAACAAATTTTCTTAAATTTTGTAGCGTATAACAAAAACATTGTATGACGTTTAAAATAATTTGATAGTTTTGGAAAACCCTACAAATATTTAATAACTAAAATGTTATAAGAACTGAATCTAAAATATTATTGTGCAAATTATGAAACTATTTGCAATCCATACAATTTTAGAGCGATCTAGTTTCGAACCAATGAGAAAATTTTAAACTTTAAAAAAGTTTATCATTCTCATCAGGGCTAGCCGACTAGATAAACTCTACCAAAAAATGTCAACGCTAATGAATATAAACCAAAAATTAGGTTACAACTCTAGCGAAGTGTAAAAACAAAAAATTTACATAAACATACATTTAATAAATTCAGGTTTAGTCAATTAATTTCTATGGTGATCACTGTTTTGTTATACTCTAGACATTCTAGTATTGAATATTAAACTTGTATCGGTGAGAAGAAGATGACTAGTCTTCACTTGTGTCTATTGACACATGATCAACAATTAATTCAGTAAATTATTTGTGATATAACATCACCCCGATGGAAAATCTCCCATCAAGAATAATATAAGAACTGAATCTAAAAAATTATGGTGCAAATTATGAAACTTTTTGCAATCCATACAATTTTAGAACGATCTAGTTTCGAACCAATGAGAAAATTTTAAACTTTAAAAAAGTTTATCATCACCGAGAAATTAATTGACTAAACCTGAATTTATTAAATGTATGTTTATGTAAATTTTTTGTTTTTAAACTTCGCTAGAGTTGTAACCTCATTTTTGGTTTATATTCATTAGCGTTGACATATTTTGGTAGAGTTTATCTAGTCGGCCAGCCCTGATGAGAATGATAAACTTTTTTAAAGTTTAAAATTTTCTCATTGGTTCGAAACTAGATCGCTCTAAAATTGTATGAATTGCAAAAAGTTTTATAATTTGCACCATAATTTTTTAGATTCAGTTCTTATATTATTCTTGATGGGAGATTTTCCATCGGGGTGATGTTATATCACAAATAATTTACTGAATTAATTGTTGATCATGTGTCAATTGACACAAGTGAAGACTAGTCATCTTCTTCTCACTGATACAAGTTTGTTATTCAATACTAGAATGTCTAGAGTATAACAAAACAGTGATCACCAGAGAAATTAATTGACTAAACCTGAATTTATTAAATGTATGTTTATGTAAATTTTTTGTTTTTACACTTCGCTAGAGTTGTAGCCTAATTTTTGGTTTATATTCATTAGCGTTGACATTTTTTGGTAGAGTTTATCTAGTCGGCCAGCCCTGATGAGAATGATAAACTTTTTTAAAGTTTAAAATTTTCTCATTGATTCGAAACTAGATCGCTCTAAAATTGTATGGATTGCAAAAAGTTTCATAATTGGCACCATAATTTTTTAGATTCAGTTCTTATATTATTCTTGATGGGAGATTTTCCATCGGGGTGATGTTATATCACAAATAATTTACTGAATTAATTGTTGATCATGTGTCAATAGACACAAGTGAAGACTAGTCATCTTCTTCTCACCGATACAAGTTTAATATTCAATACTAGAATGTCTAGAGTATAACAAAACAGTGATCACCAGAGAAATTAATTGACTAAACCTGAATTTATTAAATGTATGTTTATGTAAATTTTTTGTTTTTACACTTCGCTAGAGTTGTAACCTAATTTTTGGTTTATATTCATTAGCGTTGACATTTTTTGGTAGACTTTATCTAGTCGGCTAGCCCTGATGAGAATGATAAACTTTTTTAAAGTTTAAAATTTTCTCATTGGTTCGAAACTAGATCGCTCTAAAATTGTATGAATTGCAAAAAGTTTCATAATTTGCATCATAATATTTTAGATTCAGTTCTTATATTATTCTTGATGGGAGATTTTCCATCGGGGTGATGTTATATTACAAATAATTTACTGAATTAATAACTAAAATGTTGCTTAAAATTTTTAAACATATGTAAAAAAATTTTACTGGCTTAAATTGAATAAGAATTATTTACATTTTGTAAGCAAAACTACAGTAAAAATAATTTTATTTAGTTTTTTAGCGTCTTAATAGCGGGCGGTATGAATTCATAATGCCCTCCCATAACGCCCCGGTTTTTATGAATGTATTTATATATAGCGTATCCTAGACATTATAACAATTTTATATCATTGTGAAGCATAAAAAATTTAAAAAAAAATTGTTTTTTTTTTGAAATGTTGATAAAAGTTCATAATTTTACGGCATATGAGGACATGAAAAAGTCATAACCCTAGTATCCAAAGTATAAAGGATTATTAAGGATAAAAGGAATATTGTTAATAAATTATGTTAATAATATTGTTATAAACATTAATTTATTATATTAATGTAGTTAGAGAAGCAACAGAATAAAAGATGCAATTTCTTTACAACAACTACGAAATAATAATGAATTCAGTTTCGAATGTGTCCCTGAGGACGAGGTGATTTTCGCTATAAATTCAATAGCCTACAATGCTATCGGTATCGATGGTATTGGCATTAAATTTCTGAAAATGATTCTTCCTGTAGTTCTACCTTTCACAACCATGTTTTTTAATATTTTAATTACAACCTCATCTTTTCCTGAACGTTGGAAGATTGGTGTAGTTAATCCTATTCCGAAAAAATCGTCTCCAACGGAGTTGAATGATCTTCACCCAATTAGAGTTCTTCCTGCACTCTCAAAAGTATTTGAGAAGATACTTAATATGCAAATTGTATCTTTTTTAGAACATAAGTCACTTTTTAATAGTCTACAGTCAGGTTTTAGGGCCGCTCACAGCACTACTACTAGGTTAGTCAAATTAATTGATGATATTGGAAGAGGTTTGAATGATGCTAAATCTTTTGCTGTTCTTATACTGGCTGACTTTTCTAATGCCTTTGGTATGATCGATAGGACTCTTCTAATCCAAAAACTCTTTGTTTACTACGGGTTTACTACTGCTGCTACCAAAATGATCTTTTCACATCTAAGTGAACGGAAACAAATAGTCAAGGCTAACGGAATCTTATCGAGTTCTTTGGCGGTTAATCGAGGAGTTCCTCGGGGATCTATATTAGGGCCTCTGTTATTCTCGGTATTTATAAATGATCTCCCTCTTGTTGTGTTGTACCTGCACTATCTTCTTTATGCCGGCGATTGTCAAATTTATATTACTGGTAAACTCTCCGAAATTGATGAAATTTTTCGTAAAATTAATTATGACCTCAAACAAATTTACATTTGGTCTCTTAACAACGGTCTTCTACTCAACTCTACTAAAACGCAGGTCCTATTTATTACCAAAACAATTGCGTCGATATTGATCGGACCACTATTTATATGAACAACACTTTAACCTGGTCTAACCATATTATTGATGTTTGCAAAAAAATCAATTTCGCATTACATAGATTCAAATTGCTTCGGGATATAACACCTTTTGCCCTTCGCATGCAATTGGTTAAAAGTTTATAATTATTCCATATTTTAACTATAGTGATGTTATAATATTTAATTGATGTCCTCTATGTCCTTCATTTATGTCCTTTAAAAAACTTTTGTTTTGCTATTTTTCGGCAAAAGACTAGCGTTTAATAATATTTTTTCTTTGATTGTGTTTTTCTTCAGTTAGACTGCCTTAACTGCTAATTTATATAAGTATTTAGTTGGTTATTCAAGTTTTGTACCCTTTTGGTTTGTGAATAATTTTATGTATCTCTGTGATTCGTTTCTGCCTTAGCATATTTAAGTATTTCTTTTTTTTTTATATATACTCTTCACAATAGCTGTAATTTTGAAAATCCATTAAGGATTAAAAATAGAAATTGTAAATTGCCGATTTTATTTTATGTATAATATGCAAAATAAGATTTGTTTGATTCTAAATCAAACTAATTGTAATAAGGTTGTCAACCTTACTTGTATATGATTTAATAAAAAAAATTTAGACTCGGATTCTTTTACCAAACAAAAGGTTTCATTTAATTCCTGTATACGATACATTTACTGTCTGAGAAGATTTGATCATGTCTCTGAATACTCCGAATAATTTTTTGACTTTAGAATTGAGGTCTTTATTTTTAAGTTAATTCAGCTTAAAACGCCAATTTACCTATATGATAAATTGGATTTTTCTATATCTGTCTGCACTGGTCACTCACTTGTACCACATAACAACTGGAGACATTACTGCGGGTCGGTTTTTGTGTATGGTATTTCGAAAGTTTGGAATAAATTTCCAATCGCCATTCGTGAACTGAGTTCCCTAACTAAATTCAAGAAAGAGGCTTTTATTTTTATTAAGGAAAACTTGTGATTTCGAGTATTTTTAACCTTTGTTTCTTTATTCTAGACTAAATTTAATTTCAGTATGAAGGCTTTATTCTTTTAATTGTAAATATAAGATTTAGTGATATTATAAATATTAGTTATCGTTTATTCTGAGCAGACGCATTGAAAATTGTATAAATGTCTGTAAAAGTTAAAAGTAAATATATAAATAAATAAATATTAAGTAAATCAGTTTGGACGACAGAACACAGAATGTAGAAGGAAATCTGATTGTGAAAAAATGAAAATTAGATTAGGTTTCCTTTTAATGAAATTAAGACTACATCTTGAAAAAAATGGAGAGATAAATTTTTAGCTCGGAGTTTATCTCTTGGGAAGGATTATTTCGAAATGCATAATCAACCAGTGAAAAAAATACGGACAATGTAATTGGCAGAATAAAGATAATTATCATTGTTAGACTGAAATCCATACACCGTAGAAGTCTAAAGCGTATTTATAAAATACATTTACGAAATGATAATTTGTGTGAATGTGATGACGAAGGATCATGGATCACTTCATACTTTTCTGTGTTAGGAGAAGAAATAAAAATATTAAAACATATTAAATTATATAGTATGTATGCACTACTTTTTCGATTAATTTAAAATTTATAATGGATAATTCCAACGGTGATTTAACTAATATAATTGTTAATCTTATTATAAAAACCATTATTGAATTACAAAATACTAATTATAAAAATAAATCTGACAATTTGTCTTAGGTTTGTAATTCAAATAAAATGAAAAATTAATTTTCAAAAAAGAAAAGAAATTAAAAACATATTTACCCAGCATAACAAAACTTCCTTTTTAAAAAAAACATTCCAATGTAAATGATTAAAAAACATTAATATTTGAGGTAGATTATTTTAAGGTGGACACTTTTGGCACCACAACTGTATAAAGTCATACTAAAGGGTGCTTTTCTTCAATATAATGAATAACCGAGCCTATATGTTGTAGTGGATCGCTGCAAGCTAGAGTATATTTATTTTGTCCGAATTTATAATTCTTAGAATCTATTATATTTAATTCTTCTAACGACGGCCTATTTCGATTTTTACTCTAAAATAAGAATATTCATATTTAAAGAAATTCACTAATGATTTGTTATTTTTTTGGTTCGGGTCTTTAAATTTCAACAAACGTAAAACATTTTTTTAGTTAATTGCTTTGTTTATTCTTTACATTGTTGCAAAAGCATACCATGAGTGATTAATTTAGTACCTTTTAAAAATTTAACTCTTGTTAACACAGTTAAAAAAAATGTTTACTCAATTCCGCTAAGCTTCTCGCCACCATGTTTTAAGTCTTTAAAACGTTTAATTCTTTTATTTTGTTTTCATATTTTTGGACTCACGCCATGGCTGTCGGTGGCGCTTACAAAATTCAATTTTGTCTCGACCACAGGTGAGTTTTGAAAAAAAATGGGTGCGGCAAAAAAAATGTCAAAAATATCCATTTCAATTTTTTTTAATTTCTTTTGTATACTTTTGATTAATTTTTTTTTTTGTAATATGTATTACAGATATTTTAAGGTTTTTGGGATCGTTGATTACGAATCTAACATCAAATTTATAAAAAACAAAATGGCGGATCAAATATGGTGGTTAAGTTTTCAAAAATCGCTCAATTTTGAAATTTAAAAAACTTCATTGTATTCTACATGACATTTTAAGTCGAATATTATAAAGGGGCTAAGGGGGACTCAAGACTTTGAGATATCAAGACTTCGGTCTGTGTTAAGAGTTTTTATATAGTTTTCAGCAAAAGGGGAGGAAATTGTTTTTAGTTTTGGGCAGCGATGTATCTTCTATATATATAAGATTCTCGTGTCACAGTGTTTGTTCGCAAACTCCTCCCAAACGGCTTGACCGATTTCCATGAAATTTTATGTGTATATTCAGTAGGTCTGAGAATAGGACGTAAACTATTTTTTATACACTTAAGTGGCCCCCCTTGCCCGCAAACAAAAATGTTTTTTTTATTTTTCAGACAAAATTTTTTATTTCTATTTTTTTATGATTTGACATTAAAGAATACACATAACTCTAAATTTTCTCTCTTCTACCACCAACCCCCATTTTTTAATTGCGATATTAGTACAGGAATACTCTTCAGTTCTCTTCAACGGCTTGACCGATTTCCATGAAATTTTATGTGTATATACGGTATGTCTGAGAATAGGTCGTTAACTATTTTTTATACCCTTAAGTGATAAGGGGAGCCACCCGCCCGCAAAATTTTTTTCATTTTTCAGACAACATTTTTTATTTTTATTTTTTTACGATTTTAAATTAAAAAAAGCCCAAGCGGCACGTATATCCCCTAGAAATAGGTAGATTTCGAGATCAGACAGTTTTGTGTGCCAGTAGAATCTGATGTATCAGATTAGTTTAAACAAAGCAAACTAATTTAAAACAGATATCGAACAAATTTTAAAAAGAAAATTAGCTACCTACAAACAAAATCATATCTATCCAATTTTGCAACAAACAAATATCAAATCTACCACAGAACATGTGTGTGACAATTTATGACACAAACCTATTCTATATCATATGTCGTGCAATTACTGCAAAATATCAAAATAGTTTATTTCTAAGAAAAAAAAATGTATTTCTTCTATTCAAATCTTTTATTTTTTGACTGTTATAAGGTTGACATTGACTGTTATAAGGTTTTTGGAAATTGTAGTTATGGATTGTTGCAAACTTTTTTGTTGAAGCCAACAAGTCAAAAACCTCTATTTGCAGAGGTTTATATTTATAAGAAACGGATTAAAATGTTTCCACAGATTCTAAATTTATGAATATTTAAAAAATATTAGTATCCAAACGGCCGTTATAACGGATTAAAAAAACCACTTTTTTTTCTAGTATAAAGCCTATAGTTCCTTAACCATGTGTCAGATTTTTCTGATTTACGAACTAGTCCAAGATATTATTAAAACACACATTTTTAAGAAAGGTTTTTTGATCTGGTTCCACAAATGCAACCGTGAGAGCGCCGGTTGATTCAAACGCATTTTGTGTTTTACAAGCTTTTTGGTTGGAGCCGCTCACTCAGAAACCTCCAACTGCAGAGGTCTTTTTTTTTAAAGAAACTGATTAAAAAGGCTTCAAAAATTCTAAATTTATGAAGCTTTTAAAAATATTAGAATCCAAACGGCCGTTATAACGGATCTAAAAAACAGAGTTTTTTTCTAGTATAAAGCTTCTAGTTTCTTAACCATGTGTTGGATTGGGCTGATTTACGAACTTGTCCAAGATATTAATAAAACGCATATTTTTGGAAAAGGTTTTTTGATCTGGCCTTATAAATGCGACCGTGAGAGTGCCAGTTGTTTAAAAAAAAAAATTTTTTTGCAAACTTTTTTGTTGGAGCCACTCACTCAAGAACCTCTAACTGCAGAGGTCTATTTTTAAAACAAATTGATAAAAAGGATTCCAAAGATTCTAAATTTGTTAAATTTTTTGAAATATTATTATCCAAACGGCCGTTATAACGGTTTTAAAAAATCAATCAATCTTTCAATCAATCAATTTTTCCGAAATTCCGAGATGAAGCCCATTGCAATAGGTAGATTTTTATATGAAATCTACCTAAAATACATGTAACCCTTAATTTTCTCCCTTCTACCACCAACCACTATTTTTTAATTGTGATATTAGTACTGGAATACTCTTCAATTCTCAGTAGTCGATAACTGATCAATCTATTAATCTATCTATCTTTCTTCTATCTACATATCTATATATGATAAATAAAAATGTAAATGTTCGTTGGTTCAAAATAGGCAATCTCGGAATGTACAGGATCGATTCTCTTGAAATTTGGACACAATGTTACATTCAAATACAGAAAGGTTACTATATAGTTCTTTTTTAGTGATATGTGTTTCATATAGGAATGTAAGCTGCCACCAAGCACAAGTGTTCCTCACCTGCATTAATCTCAATTCAATCTTTTTTATGGTCGAGTTTCACTTGAAGACTTAATTTAAACCCATATATTGTTTTGTCCAATTTATCAACCATATTGGTTGACTACCGGTTAATTGTATAACCACTCCAGTGTTATTGTATATCCAGTGTGTTGATGGTTGTTAATGGCTTTGTATAACAACACTTTGACCTAAATGGAAGTAGGGCTAACCACTAGACCATTCAACACATATATACATACATTTATATACATACGGTCATAGAAATGTTCTATTTCATTTTTGCCCATTGCATGGAAATTGGTTCTATTGTAAATTATACCAAATACTTCTACACGGAATGGCATTTTGGGAGATAATTTGTTTGAAAACCAGATTTCAAAAAACGATTTAGTGCATTTGTTCAAAACAGCAGTTGACATGTATGTGGTACATATATAAGTTTCAATAGTTCAGGCTGACAAAACGCCTGCTAGAGAAAATGTGAGAAGATTCAATGCTCGAACTATAAACGAAGTGACAATTAATAAAGTCAGCAATAATTTTTGTCAATAAGAGAAGAATTAGTGATTCGAGGTAATGAAGATTTCCTCATTTGGAAATGCCGTCAATTGTTTCACCAATACATGCTAGATATGTATGCAAAAACGTTCGAAACAGAACGTTTAATGTTTATTTGTTTAAATAAAACCAAGCTTTTCTCTGAAGTACCAGCTTGTTTGCGAGAGCCAATTGACGGTTATTCACAACTAACGCACATACACAAAATCATCTCAAATACACATGGCAAATATCCGATGCCAACTTCAATAAAGATTTGTAGGAAGTTGTGACAAAAATATGAAACATGAGCTTTCCAGAACACTGAATCCACTGAATTCAAAGAACTCAAAGTGATATCGTCAAGGATTCAGTCAGTTACAGGAAATTCGGTTACAGGAAACGATGAATATCCTTTACATAAAAGAAGATCCGCAGTAGATGGCGGTAAGGTAACAACATATAGATATGCGAAACGGGAACATGGAAATAAATCCATAAACATGGATGGTTGTTTCATATAAATCCTTTGTTATCAAGAACATACAGAACGCACATAAATTTGGAATACGGCATTTCCATCAAATCAGTCAAATACGTTAGCTAGAAAGTACTTTAATAAAGGCAGAAACATTTCACTTTTAGCTACAATGAAGCAGCACTGGGATGTAAGTCACCTTCAAACTAAGTTCGGGCTTTGTTTGAAATCATACTGACCGCTTACTGTCCTTCATCTACAAGAACGTTATGGGAAAAAATATAAATCGCACATTGTTGATGATATTTCTTGTCCAATATAACATAATGATTGAAGATCTGTGGGTAGTATTCGCGAACTTAGTTCTCAATCAATTATTAATGCTACCACCGAATCGATCTGCTCCGTCGGTCAATGTGGAATTGCGTCGTTAATATAAATACAATACTGATGATTAGGTTTAATATAAATACAAAACGGTTGATTAGCATTTCAATTCAAAAGATCACAATTGCCAATTAAATTGGTGTTTCCAATCACCATAAAAAAAGATCACGCTCAATAATTAAAAGTGCGCGCTTTAGATGCAGAACGGAATGATTTTCATATGGACAATTATATGTTGCGTAGACAGAATAGAGGCATAAAACTAGATAATCTCTATATCTGAACCAACAATGGAACCACAACAAATAATGTATAACCTGCAGAAGCATCGTGAAATTGAACATTAGAAACCTGTAAGTTCTCTTTTCTTAGGGAGCACTGAGCACATTGAACACATGGGGACTGTGAACATTTGTCAATCTATTTTTGTTCTATATAGAGATGACACACCTCTACTAATGCAACAAGTTATTTAAATTTTTTTTTGCTTACTTGAAAACTTATTTTATCGCTAATTTTTCATATATCCAAACTGATCAGCTAGAGTGCTGATTATTTTTCATTCATATTTTTAAAACGATAAATTAAAAATTATGCTATCATTCTCATTACCACTTTTTGAAATCATTGCTACAGTAGTCAACAATACGACAATACGTCAACAAAATGTCTGCGCACAAGCTTTATTTATAAGAGTAACAAAGCACGCCGGGTCCTGCTTGTATTAAACATAAAATTCTTTGTAATAGTACAAGTACAACGTTTTCAAAATTCTAAAAATATACCAAAAATTATTTCAAAATTGAAAAAAATTAATACAAAATCAAAAATTCAAACTATTTCCAAAATTCTAAACATATTGCAAAAATAATAACAAAATCAAATATTTAAACTTTTTTCGAGATTCCAAAAATCTTCCAAAAATTATAATAGAATCAATAATTTAAAGTTTTTTCAAAATTCTAAAAATATTCCAAAAATTATTACAAAATCAAAAACACAAACTTTTTCAAAATTCTAAATATATTGCAACAGTTATAACAAAATCAAATATTCAAACTTTTTGATGCTTTTGATGTACGTGCTATGAATATTTTGATAAAAAGACAAAAAAATAAAACAACCTTACCCCAAGAAGGAAAATCCAATTTTTTATGTAACTATCAAAAACAACACTGAATTTCAGTCATTAACAATCCATATACACCCAATAAAACATAAATTAAAATTTATTTTGGATTTTTGAGATCAATTAAACTCAAGTAAGTAAAGAAGTAATTGGAATTTTTTCAATTCAAAGGTATGGTTTGAAGTTTCTCAGAATTCACATTTTTCGTGTTTCGGATGGGATTCGAACCTACCCTCGTCAATGCCCGGCTCGAATCCTAGGGCAGACACGCTATCGATTACGCCGTTGAGGCGATGACAATTTCAAAGTTAAAACTTCTTCAACACTTATTTATTTTTTACTTAAGTTGAATTTTTCCGCTGACATTAGACTCCATATTAAGGAAATGTTTTGTTCCATATAAATTAAAATATTTTTATTGAAATTAAACTTAAATCAGTTACAAGGTTACCTTTTTCGACGTAAGATGAGGATTGCTAATTTACTGACCTCTACGTATTGTGAAATTAAGGTTCAATCGGAGAGTTTTGGTGAATTTTGACAAGGAAAGTTTCAAGTATGTGCAAGATGTTGTCGTATAATGGTGTAGCTGTTCCAATTTCAAACCAGTCAATCGGGTGTTTAAAGAACCACATCCAGAGAAACAACAATGTTTAAGGACAAATCAAAAATCTACCTGAAATTCTAAGAGTGGTATATGGCTTAATAAAAACCATTTTTAAAATTAATAATCTAACTACAGAAAAATAGATAAAATATAAAGAAAAATGAATGAATCTAATAAAACAATAAAACAATTAAGCCATTAGAGAAACTTAAAAAAGAAATTAAAATAGTACATTATGATGCTAGGACGTAAAGCTAAAGGTTTTGGACGGATGTGGAGTTTGCAAATCGAGGCGCTAGCCGAGATTTGCACCCACATTAAGTCCAAAATAGCTTACGTCCGTGCATCATATACTATTTTTTATTCGCCGCAAGCAAAATATTTTAAGAAAAGTTGTTTATTCTAAATTAAAATTATAAATTTTCATAAATTTTAAAATAAAAATATGTGGAACAAGTAACCTTTGACAAAATATTTATTATTTTTTCCAAATTATTGTGTAGCTATGACAACAAATGATAACAACTATTTTAATTGGATAATGAAATTTTGAATTTGAGGGTTGCTTTGATAAAAATTTTTATTTTTCATAGAATTTAAACAAATACAAATGCTTTTTACTTTTTTGGACGTAGCTATGACAACAAAATAAATAGTTGAAAAGTGATATTTTAAAGCCGCAAATCACAGTAATAAAGTAACACTTTAATATGTAGGCGAATAAAAAAATTTAAATGATTTTGACAAAAGAAGTAAACTAATTAATAATAATGGTTTTATGTGTGTCCCAAATGGGTGGATAACCTTCAGTCATAAATTATGTGTTGTTCGGCGGTCTTTTAATTATTAGGTGAAATAATCTAGATTTTATGTTTCCTTCTTTATTGTACATCAGGATACCGGGCTTTAATTGATTTTCTTTTTCAATGAAAGATTCATACGCTTCTAGGTGTTTTGGGTTATTAATCTCTTTTATGAGCTCTAAATTTGATGGTGACGTGTTATGGTTGTTTTCCAGCATATGAGCGGCAACGCTAGAATTCTCAGCTCTTTTGTATTTTATTTCTGTAAGGTGTTCTTTCTGGCGTTGCCCTATTTTGCGTTGAGAAAGGCCAACATAAAATTTTTGACAGTCGTAGCAGGATATTTTATAAATACCTGGTTTATCATTTGGCTCAGTTTTGATATTTGGTTTGGAGATTAAATTTCGAAGCTTGTGTTGACTTTTATTAACAAGGCGAATATTAGAGTTCTTGAATATCTTCTTTAGTTTATTGTTGACTGTATAGTTAAACGAAACCGACACCGAAACCGACACACATTATATATATATATATATATATATATATATATATATATATATATATATATATATATATATATATATATATATATATATATATATATATATATATATATATATATATATATATAT
>OY856188.1:154048511-154142046 GCA_963693315.1 Diogma glabrata | reverse complement strand
AAAGTTTCGCTGACTCCTTGTTTTCGTGTTCTGAGCTGCATGCGATGGAGAGCTTGCATATGACTTTCCCCATATCTTACTTCTAAGGCCTCCATTAGCTTGTTGTAATCACGCTCTGTCGCTGATAGTGTCTGCAAAATTTCAGCAGCAGGTCCCTTCAATGCCAATATAAGCGCATTTGCTTTTTGCAGGTGATCGAACCCAGTTGTTGCTATCTCAAATTGCATCTTAAATATCTGGTACGATGTAGATCCATCAAATACGGGTGTTTTCACTCTAGCTGGAGCTGAAGTAGTTGATGGATTGATTATGTTACCAGACTTCACTTGTGCTATTTCTTGGCGGAATTCACTCGAAAGATTGCGTAATTTCTCTTCATGTTCTTCGGTAACTTTCCGCAGCTCCCTTTCCATGTTGTTGATTTTTACTTCTGCACTGGATACACGTGACTCGATTACTTCACGTAGACTTTCTTGCTTTGCCATCATATCAGCTGCCAGTTTTTCTTGTCGGGCCATCAGATCAGCAAGTTGTTGTTGTTGGTTGCTTTCTTGTTTGGCAATCATATCAGCAAATTGTTGTTGTTGCTCTACTTTTTGTTCTGCAGCCAGTTTCTCTTGTCGGGCCATCATATCAGCATGTTGTTGTTGTTGATTGGTTCCTTGTTTGGTTATCATATCAGCAAGTTGTCGTTGTTGCTGTGCCATCATTTCTCTCATCAACACCATCATCGGATCAATTGTTGGGGCATTCTGAACTGGAGCTTCTTCCGACTCTACTTCTATGACCTCTGTGTTTTGGCCTGCTTCTTCTAAAACTTTACGCAGCCGGAATGCAAGTTCTGCCTTTGTTCCATGGATTGGAGCATTCCTTTTCTTCAACTCATCCTTCAGCTGGGTCTGGCTGAGATCATTAATATTTACTGTCTTGACCATTGTTGCAATATTCCCACTTCTGACACCACTGCAACGGCTCTTCGTTGGTTCTTTTCGATTATTGAGAAAATATGACAGTAAAAGACAGATCTTTGGTTAACAGAATCTCAAACTTTATTTGTCAACAAATTACAGCAGCTTCCATTTTTCCTTACAATAAATTCCAGGGTCTCCAATTTATGTACAATAAACTTCACCGCTTTTCCGCAATTTGAATCAACAATATTCGGAATCGTAAAATCTGTATTTACTGTTCCACTAAGTTCAGATTCTTTCACTATTAGTACCCAGGCTCAAGTACCACCGATTATTCCTTAAACTTGCGAATATTTATAAACACTTTTAATTGCAAAAGTAAAACTGTCTATCTGATATTTTTGTTTGCTTATTTATATCGAAAAATAAATAAATCGAAACTTCTATAATCCACTAGAAATCAATACTATGTAGTCTGTACATCTTGAAGAGGCCACACCTGTTTTCATTCATACTTGCATTTGTATTAGCGAACTCAAATTTAATTTATGCAAAATGTATTAGGTAACTCCTTTTAATTCATTAATGTATATATATATATGTATATATATATATATATATATATATATATATATATATATATATATATATATATATATACATATATATATATATATATATATATATATATATATATATATATATATATATATATATATATATATATATATATGTATATATATATATATATATATATATATATATATATATATATATATATATATATATATATATATATATATATATATATATATATATATATATATATATATATATATATATATATATATATATATATATATATATATATATATATATATATATATATATATATATATATATATATATATATATATATATATATATATATATATATTAGGGTGTCCCTTAAATTTCATATTTATTAAGGTTCGAGGGCCGTTATTTTAATTGGTGCCTTATACTCTTAAATAAGTCGTATCAAAAATTCAGCTCGATATGTCAATTTCTGACTTTGCCACAAGTCAATTAATGGTTTTCATATTCGTAATTTATTTTCTAAGTAAATACTTTAGCGAATTATACACATAAAAATGTTAAATGTCTGATTAGTTCTGTTTTATGGCTCTTAATTTCAATTATTATAAAAGGAATTATTATTATAAAAGGAAAATGAACTTTTAATGTTTCCTAAGAATGATAGACTGGTACAATAGAAAAATCTAGCCGTTCATCACTCTTTTAATCTTGACCGATATGTTTGTTATTATTCGTGGCAGCGACAAGTTATTAAATACTTGATAAAAAAAATAACAATTTTTGTATCTTTACGTATTTTATGAGATCTGATAATAATAAATAATAAAAATATAACAACATAGTTATGTCTACTAATAATATATGTCCACACCAAAGTGATGTACTGCATAAACATTTTACGCGTTTAAACATGCACAAAATTGCAGTAGATCAATACAACGCGCAACGTTCAAGTTAATATCTAGTGTAAAAAGTATTTTACGTATGATTTTAGTGGCGTTTTAAGTTATTTTTACAGTAAAAGTGTTTAATATGGACTGTAATAAAAGGATTCTACAAAATATAGAAATGTCTACGACAAAATATTTCAGAAGAAACTATGTCGTGATGATTACAAAGAGTTATTGGAGCTCAAATTTGTCTTTTTTGGAGGAATTCCCCCAGTGGAATCAAATTTTAAAAACCCGGAGCTATTAGCGAAGCTCGTTTCATGTCACGAGCCAGCTACAGTCTGAAGATACTCATGTTTAGAAATCAAGTGGTATTATCAAAAAGAGAGGAAGCTGGTTTAAAATTTTTGTGTCTTCATTGTTCTTTTATATGTACAGTATTGGTTTAATTCAACCAATGCAATCAACGCTCCTAAGAACGATTTTCAACTTATGAATGATTTAATCTTATACAAAAATATCAATAAAATAATTTCCGATGTGGCAATTAAAAAATTTAAAGGTCATCTATGGTATTTGACAGAAGAACTAGCTGGTTTGGCAATTTTAGATAATGATGTGACAACTTCAGAAAAGAAAAAAAATTGGTTGAAAAAATTATTTCAAAAGAAAAATCAAGCAACTCAGTTTTTTCGTTTAAAGGTCGCCAAGGTTCTGGTCTTCAACGATTCTCTCTAACAGCAAATGATATCAATAATTGGCTTCAACAAACATTAGGTAGCTTTGTACCACCTAATGCAATTAAACTTTTCGATAGGTTCGGACTAAAACATAATTTTCTAAATGTTGATCCGACACTTTGGAATGAACAGAAAGACTATCAAAAAGCACTACAATTATTTTCTTGATTATAAGTTAAAAATGATGTTGCTGAGAGAGGTGTGGCTTTAACCTAGGAGTACTTAGGAAGAGTAAAATCAGATGAAAACTTACAAAACTTGTTACTTGTAGCAAAAAGCTCACGCAAACAGTATATGGAAAATGAACTAAAGAGATCTTGACCGAGTAGTTTTGTAAAAATTCGATTTTCACTTTAAATTAACAAACAAATATGGTTAACAAGTTTAGTAAAAACTATTTCCTTGAAACAGAAACGTTTTTGTAAGATTTTTATTACTTCGGTCTGAAAAACCTAAGTATTACATTCATGAGCTCAAAGTGAAATTCTTACCCCCCACTTTTTTTGACATTTCTTGACGTTTTAGGACCTCCTGATTCTAAAAAAGCAAAAAAAAAATGTATGTCTGTCTGCCGGCCGGCCGGCCGGCCGTCATTACCTACGCTCCAGGGAAAACCGCTGGAGGGATTTCAAAAATTTTTTTTTCTAAAAATAGGTATACTCAAGGGACAGGTCCGAAAGGACGCTGTGTTCGATAACTGTACCGGAAGTGTGTCCAAAAAATCATTATGTGTGTCAAAAATAGCAAATTTTCATATTTTTGGCCTAAAAAACGTTCATTTTAAGTGATTACGAGTAGGAACATTAAATTTGGAGAAATCTTGATGATCGGGATTGGTATGTGAGATCAAAAACTAGATTATTGCATTATAAGTTTGTCAAAAAAAAGTTGTCAAGTGTGTCAAAAGAAAGATTTTTATTTATTTTTTTACCTAATTTTTTGGAAAAAAAATAAAATTAATTGTTTGTTTGAAATGAATTTTTATTATTATTATTGAGAATTATGGCATTATAAGTTTTAGATAAAGATTTTTATTTAGTTTTTTTCCTAATTTTTTGCAAAAAAAATAAAAGTGTTTGTTTGAAATGAAATTTTATTATTATTATTGATATAAAGCAATAATATTAATATAAAAAATTCACTCGACTACAAAAAAAGAGTAACGGGTTTAAAAATTGCCAAAGATGAACAAATGGTCAGCTTTGACATAGTATCGCTATTTACCAATATACCAACTTTTCTAGCGTTTGAAATTATTTATGAAAGATGGGATGATCTAGCTAGTTTTACTAAAATATCCAAGACACTTTTCTTCGACATACTACGTTTTTGTTTAGTCCAGGCAAACTATTTTGTGTACAACAAGACATTCTATAAACAAATATTTGGCATGCCCATGGGAAATCCACTATCTACAGTGATATCTGACATCGTCACACAGAAACTACTCAAAGTAACATTAAACCAACTAACATTTGTACCAAAACTTTTTGTTAAATATGTTGACGATATTTTCTCCATCCTTCCATCAACACATATCGATGGTACACTTAACAAACTCAACAGCTTCCATCCTCGTTTGAAGTTTACGGTAGAAAAAGAAAATAATGGCCAACTACCCTACCTAGATGTATTAACGATACGTGACCATGATGATACTATTAATACAGACTGATATAAGAAAAATACCACCTCCAATAGAATTCTCAATTTTTATACCCAACACCCACAACAACAGAAATTAAATACCGCAACCAACTTTATCAACCGTGTTTTAACTCTAAGCTCTTCTAAATATCACCCCAAAAACTACCACTTAATTAGGAACACCCTTAGACTCAACAACTACCCCAATGCAATAATACAGAAACTACTCCATAGAGAAATAACTAACCTCAATACACAAACAACGACCACCCAAACCACCACGGAACAAGGAACAACTAATATATATAAACGAATGACCTACGTGCACGGTATAACCGAAAAAATTAAGAAAATAGCAAATACTGTTTGCCCCAATATTAAACTTGGAATTACCAACACCAAAAATATGAAGCGGTCATACACTAAATTGAAAGACCCCACCGAAAAATTACAAAAAACTAATGTAATATACGAAATTCCATGTTTAGGTAATGTGACGAGTAATGAAACATGCGCCAGCACGTACATTGGACAAACAAAGCAACAACTAGGAAAAAGAATGGCCAACCACAAGAATGACATCAAACGAATTAAAACTGATCCCAACATACCAAAAACCGCACTAATGGACCACCATATCAACCACAACCACTATCCAGATTTTGAGAACGTCAGAATTCTGGATACAGAACAAAACTGGTCAAAACGCTTAACCAAGGAATCACTACACATATACACACACAACACATTTAACATTAAACGAGACACAGATAATTTAACACCAATTTTTTGCAACATCATCAGTGACGAACTTGAACAAAAATCCAAATACAACAACAATAACCGAAAACGAAAAAGATCACCCACACCAATCCGCATAACAACTGAATACAGCATAAATACAAATAACCAAACTACAGCACAACACACCACTAAAAAATTCAGAAATTAAATAAGTTCATTTATATATATATTTTGTTGTATAAACAACATACACGAAAAATAATGTTGTAACGCTATTTCAACAAATAATGTTGTGAATAAAACCATACGCTTGACATTTTAGTTTCAACTCGGTTATACTAATTTTAATTTAATGTTTTAATGTAAATCGTTTTTTGTTAATTTATTATTTTCGTATGTAATTTGTTTTAATTATTAAGTTTTATATAGTTAATTTTATAGTGCGAAGTTGTTTAACAATATATTATCCTTGAAAATGGCAATATATTAGCCGAAACGTCGGATATATTAATAAATAAATAAATAACTATGAAGTAAATTTACAACTATTACTCAATCCTATTGACCGAGAAGCTGAAGAAACATATATATATATATATATATATATATATATATATATATATATATATATATATATATATATATATATATATATATATATATATATATATATATATATATATATATATATATATATATATATATATATATATATATATATATATATATATATATATATATATAGATATATATATATATATATATATATATATATATATATATATATATATATATATATATATATATATATATATATATACTAGCAGGACCCGGCGTGCTTTGCTACGCTTATAAATAAAGCTTGTGCACAGACATTTTGTTGACGTAGTAGCAATGATTTCAAAAAGTGGTAATGAGAATGATCGCATAATTTTTAATTTATCTTTTTAAAAATATGGATGAAAAATAATCAGCACTCTAGCTGATCAGTTCGGATATATGAAAAATTAGCGGTCAAATAAGTTTTCAAGTAAGCAAAAAAAAATTTAAGCAACTTGTTGAATTAGTAGAGGTGTGTCATCTCTATATATAACATAATACAGAACATAAATAGATTTACATGTTCGCAGTACCCATATGTTCAATGTGCTGAGTGCTCACTAAGAAAAGAGAACCTACAGGTTTCTAATGTTCAATTTCTCGATGCTTCTGCAGGTTATACATTATTTGTTGTGGCTCCATTGTTGGTTCAGATATAGAGGTTATCTAGTTTTATGCCTCTATTCTATCTACGCAACATAATTGTCCATACGAAAATCAATCCGTTCTACATCTAAAGCGCGCACTTTTAATGATTGAGCGTGATCTTTTTTTATGGTGATTGCAAACATCAATTTAATTGACAATTGTGATCTTTTGAATTGAAATGTTAATCACCCGTATTGTACTTATATTAAACCTAATCATCAGTATTGTATTTATATTAACGACGTAATTTCACATTGACCGACGGAGCAGATCGATTCGACGGTAGCATTAATAATTGATTGAGAACTAAGTTCGCGAATACTACGCACAGATCTTCAATCATTTTGCTATATAGGACAGGAAATATCATCAACCATGTGCGATTTATATTTTTTCCCATAACGTTCTTGTAGATGAAGAACAGTAAGCGGTCAGCATGATTTTAAACATAGCTCGAACTTAGTTTGGAGGTGAAGTGCTGCACGTGTCATTGATGAATGATACATACATCCCAGTGCTGCTTCATTGTAGCACGCTAAAACTGAAATGTTGCCTTTATTAAAGTACTTTCTAACTTACGTATTTGACTGATTTGACGTATATACCGTATTCCAAGTTTATGTGCGATCTGTATGTTCTTTGTAGCAAAGGATTAATATGGAACAACCATCCATGTTTATGGAACTATTTCCATGTTCCCGTTTCGCATATCTATATATTGTTACCTTACCGCCATCTGCTGCGGCTCTTCTTTTATATAAAGGATCATCGTTTCATGTAACTGAATTTCGTGTAACTGACTGAATCCATGGTGATATCACTTTGCCTACTTTGGATTCAGTGGATTCAGTGTTCTGGAAAGCTCATGTTACATATTTTTCGTCACAACTTCCTACAAATCTTTATCGAAGCTGGCATCGGATATTTGCCGTGTGCATTTGAGATGATTTTGTGTGTGTGCGTTAGTTGTGAATAACCGTCATATTAAATTGGCTCTCGCAAATATACTGGTACTTCAGAGAAAAGCTTGGTTTGATTTAATCGAATGAATATTAAACGTTCTGTTTCGAATGTTTTTGCATACATATCTACCATGTATTGGTGAAACAATTGACGGCATTTCCAAATGTGGAAATCTTCCCCTCGAATCATTAATCCCTCTTTTATTGACAAAAATTATATCCCGGTTGAAATTTATTGCCGACTTTATTAATTGTCACTTCGTTTATTGTCCGAGCATTGAATCTTCTCATATGTTCTCAAGCAGGCGTTTTGTCAACCTGACCTATTGAAACTTATATATGTATCACATACATCATGTCAACTGCTGTTTTGAACAAATGCACAAAATCGTTTTTTGAAATCTGGTTTTCAAAAAAATTATCAAAATGCCATTCCGTGTAGAAGTATTTGGTAAAATATACAATAGAGTCAATTTCCATGCAATGAGCAAAAATGAAATAGAACATTTTTATGACCGTATGTATATAAATGTATGTACACATGTGTTGAATGGTCTAGTGGTTAGCACTACTTCCATTTAGGTCAAAGTGTTGTTATACAAAGTCATTAACAAACATAAACACACTGGTTACACAATAACACTGGACACTGGAGTGGTTATACAATTAACCGGTAATCAGCAAATATGGTTGATAAATTGGACAAAACTATATATGGGTGATCAGATCACCCATACATAACTAATCGATTAAATTAAGTCTTTAAGTGAAGATCGACCATAAAAAGATTGAATTGAGATTAATGCAGGTGAGGGGCGCTTGTCGACAGCTTACATTCCTATATGAAACGCATATCGCTAAAAAAAACTATATACTAACCTTTCTGAATGCAACATTGTGTCCAAATTTCAAGAGAATCGATCCAGTACATTCCTAGATTGCCTATTTTGAACCAACGAACATTTGCATTTGTATTTATCATATATAGATATGTAGATAGAAGATAGATAGATAGATTAATAGATTGATCAGTTGTTGACTACTGAGAATTGAAGAGTATTCCAGTACTAATATCGCAATTAAAATATGGAGGTTGGTGGTAGAAGGGTACATATATATATTTATATATATATAAATATATATATATATATATATATATGTATATATATATATATATATATATATATATATATATATATATATATATATATATATATATATATATATATATATATATATATATATATATATATAAAACATGAAAAAACATGAAAATAATTTGCTAACTACAGAAAATATAGTAGATCAAAATGAAACAACACAACATTATTTTAGTTTAAGATATATATGTAATTTGTCGGAGAAAATTAAATCAATAGCAAAACAATTTAACATTCAAATAACCTTTAAACCTATAAATAAATTGCAACAAATCTATTCCAAAATTAAAGATCCAATTAATATTTGGGATAAATCTAATTTAGTTTATAAATTAAATGCAAACCACCGTGTAATGGATGCTATATTGGACAAACAAGCAAGAAATTAATTACCAGATCCAAACAACATCTAACTGATTATCAGAATATGATAATTGAAAATTGCCAAAATCCAAATATAAAAAAACAAAATAAAAGAAAGTCCTTAAATTTAAAACAATTAAAATACACTGATCATAAATCATATACAACTCATGGACACACTGCATTGGTTACACATGGTCTTGAAAAATTTAAAGAAGGTGACAATAATCATTTTGATTTTGATGAAATTGAAATATTATTTACAGAATTAAACAAAGAAAAAAGAGAATTTTTGGAATCTACTGAGATTCTTAAATACAACAACAACAGCATTAATATAAAAACGGATATAAGAAAAGTCAGTGATATTTACTTCCCCGTTTAAAAAAAACATTTTTCTTCAAAATTGACAAAATAAAAACATACTAGTTTTTTCTTTTCCTTTCAATTTTAAATTAGAAAATGTTTTTCTAGTATGCAGTTTTCCTTTTTCATTGTTTATTGATTTTTATAAGCTTTGATAAAATAATTTTTGATAGTTTTTTATTTGAGTAAATTATTTAACATTTGATATTATGTAAGTTTTTGATTTTCGTTCTTTATAATTGTTTATATTATTGTATATTCTACTATGTTTTTGTTTGTAGTAAAACTTACCCTGACGATGATTGTTATTAACAAATCGAAATATAGGTAATTTTTGAAAGTAAAAATAATTGTTTTATTTTAAAAAACTTACAATTCGACTATAAAAACTTCAGCTTAAACAAATAAATTAATATAATAATTTTGAGAGTCGAATAGATATTAAATATTGATTATTTAATCATAAAATTGAAATATATATATATATATATATATATATATATATATATATATATATAAAATATATATATATATATATATATATATATATATATATATATGTATATATATATATATATATATATATATATATATATATATATATATATATATATATATATATATATATATATAATATATATATATATATATATATATATTATATATATATATATATATATATATATATATATATATATATATATATATATATATATATATATATATATATATATATATATATATATATATATATATATATATATATATTAGGCATGACCAGAGATGTACGAACAATTTTCAAACCATCTTTTTCTTCGCTCCACCGGCTAATTATGTTCCATTTCACTCGAATATGAACTATATCCAGTTTTATAGAAATCGGAAAATAATTACCCACCGCGCAGTGGCGTCGAAGATAAGAAAATTAGCAGAAGAATAGGATTTTTTATTTTTATCAGATATAATCATCTTAAAACATAATATATCTCATAATTTTGATTGTTTTTATTAAAAGCTAATTAATTAACGATTCTAACGAGCCTAAGTATGTAGAAATCGATCTTAGAAAAGCGATTTATCTTAATTTTTCTTCTTACATATACGAAAATTCACTAATTCATACTAATCTTTTTTCAAAGAAAAAAATTAATTTTTATGGTTAAATTTATAATAATTTTTCATTCAAAAGCAACATTTTTCCAAAAGAAATCAATAAATTAAATTAGATTTATTATATGATGGGTATTTGCATCTGTAGTTTTCGACCAGTTTGCATCAGTAGTTTTCGAATGGCTGCTGTTCCATCTATGCATTTGAACCAAATTTTTACATACAACATAATCAGAAAAATGCAAACGTCTCCAAAAAATGCAAACGGCGTGACTTGTCGGACCTGGGCGTTTGAATTTGTAATTCTCAATGGCTTCGCCAAGAAAATTCAATGTAACTTGCAAAAATTCTTTATATTCGCTGCGTGGGTGTGATTTTCCCAACTCTTCATGACAAAAAATTACTATAGCTTCTCACGAGTGTTTGGAATTTTGTTTCCCAGTTTTTTGTCCGATATTCCACTTTTGAACATTGTTGGATTAATTTTACCATCGTACCATTCCTTCTGAAATTTGTTGAACAGATAAACATGGGGTGCTGTGGTCTTTCCAAATTTGAGATCATTAATAGCCCGTAGTTTAATCTCCTGTATGTGATGACGACATGAGAATCGAATCAAGTTGTGGCCAATCTTTTTCTCCACCTTTTTTTGGTCCAGCGTTACTTGATGTCGTGTCGTAACACATGGCTTCGGCTTTATCAGTAAGATCCCATTCTTCAAGGCATTCATATATCGCATTCGCAATCGATAAGCCGCTCTCTTCTTTGCATTATGGAACCGTTAATAACTTCTCAATATTAGCAAATGTTACTATGGTTGGCAAACGATCTACTTTACCATGTCCAGTTAATTCTGCTAGCAATGTATCCAAAAATTAAAAATTTGTGTTACTCAAACAAAGTCTAAATCTAACATAAAAATTTATTTTTTCTGAATTTTCGCAGAAATTTTTTTTTTGGATTTAAGAAGAAGAAATTCGATAAAAACGCTTTCCTAAGATCGATTTCTACATACTCAGGCTTGTTGGAATCGTAAAGTAATTAGCTTTCAATAAAAAATCGAAATTATGAGATATATTATATTTAAAGATGATTATATCTGATAAACATAAAAAATCCTATTATTCTGCTAATTTTCTTATCTTCGACGCCACTGCGCGGTGGGTAATTATTTTCCGATTTCAGTAAAACTGCATACATTCATTTCTTCATTTCCATTTCCGTTTCCACTTCATTTTCGAGTCAAAAGGAACATAATTAGTCGGTGGGAGGGACGAAAATAACAACTTCATAAGTTAGGTCATGTCTATTGTACATGCTTTTTCATATTTTGCTTTCAATCTCATTCTGTTTTATAGATAATGCGACGAAATCCATTTTCTTATTCATTAAATTTAGTTTATTCGTAAAATTTAAACGACCACCCGCAGACATTATTTGCAAAATAAGATTAAAACACAAACTCATTCTTTAAAATCAAAAACATATGTATTGTTTTTTTCTCTCAATGCAATTGAATTAATTTCAATCGCTTTTTCATATTTTGCTTTCAATCTCATTCTGTTTTATAGATAGTGCGACTAAATCCATTTTTTTATTCATTAAAATCATTTTACTCGTAAAATTTAATCGACCCCACACAGAGATTATTTGCAAAATAAGATTAAAACACAAACTCATTCTTTAAAATAAAAAACATATGTATTGTTATTGCTTTTTTCATCATTTCGATCACACCAACACAAATAACCTATTTTGAAACAAAAAAAAGATACTACCCATATATTCATACCTGAAAAAATCAATTAACCTGAAAAACAGCCAAAGTGCGACTACACTACTCCCATGTAATGCCAGTGGCGCATACAAGATTTTATGCTTAACTTAGTAAACTAAAAACTAAGAAAGAATTTAATTTGTTAGCCTATATTGATATGCAAAAAAATACAAATGTATCTTAGTATGCCAAGAAAATAACTATTTTGAAGTTTAAAATAATTATTTGTTGTTTGTACGTTGCTATGTAAACAAATTCTCCTAAATTTTGTAGCGTATGACAAAAACATTGTATGACGTTTAAAATAATTTGATAGTTTTAGAAAATTAAATGAACATTTAATAACTAAAATGTTGCTTAACATTTTTAAACAAATGCAAAAATCTTTTACTAGCTTAAATTTAATAAGATTGATTTACATTTTGTAGACACAAACTACCGTAAAAACAATTTTATGTTTTACTGATATATTATAAGTCGTTTAGACCTTAGTTCCCGAAATAATAATGATATTCTTAATTCCCAAGGAAATTATGATACAATTTGAAATAAAAAAAAACTAACTTAATCAATTAAAACGCAAAATCATGCTATCAAATACTTGATAAAAATAAATGTTTTAGTTTAATAAATGTTTTATAGTAAAAAATAAAATTATTTATGTATCACTTATTAGATGTCAATTACCTTGTGAAAATTACTAACCCTCGGGCCAGAGGCCCTCGTGTAGTGAACGTTTCCCGCGGGAATTACCATCCTTATAATTCCCTTGATACATAAATAACTATTATTTAGTTTTTTAGCGTCATAATAGCGGGCGTTATGAATTCATAATGCCCTCTCCTCTCATAACGACCCGGTTTTTATGAATGTGTTTATATATAGCGTATCATGGACATTATAACAACTTTATATCATTGTGAAGCATAAATTAATTAAAATTATCATAAAATTAGAACAAAAGATTGTATGAAGATTATAATGAAAATCATGGCATGTTTAGTTTTTTACATATTCAAAATGTTTAGCGAGTTTATAAAATTTAAAAACTGTTTTCTTTAACCATTCAGTTGTGCATTTGCATCCATGGATATGGATATGGATATGGATATGGATATGGATATGGATATGGATATGGATATGGATATGGATATGGATATGGATATGGATATGGATATGGATATGGATATGGATATGGATATGGATATGGATATGGATATGGATATGGATATGGATATGGATATGGATATGGATATGGATATGGATATGGATATGGATATGGATATGGATATGGATATGGATATGGATATGGATATGGATATGGATATGGATATGGATATGGATATGGATATGGATATGGATATGGATATGGATATGGGTATGGATATGGATATGGATATGGGTATGGATATGGATATGGATATGGATATGGATATGGATATGGATATGGATATGGATATGGATATGGATATGGATATGGATATGGATATGGATATGGATATGGATATGGATATGGATATGGATATGGATATGGATATGGATATGGATATGGATATGGATATGGATATGGATATGGATATGGATATGGATATGGATATGGATATGGATATGGATATGGATATGGATATGGATATGGATATGGATATGGATATGGATATGGATATGGATATGGATATGGATATGGATATGGATATGGATATGGATATGGATATGGATATGGATATGGATATGGATATGGATATGGATATGGATATGGATATGGATATGGATATGGATATGGATATGGATATGGATATGGATATGGATATGGATATGGATATGGATATGGATATGGATATGGATATGGATATGGATATGGATATGGATATGGATATGGATATGGATATGGATATGGATATGGATATGGATATGGATATGGATATGGATATGGATATGGATATGGATATGGATATGGATATGGATATGGATATGGATATGGATATGGATATGGATATGGATATGGATATGGATATGGATATGGATATGGATATGGATATGGATATGGATATGGATATGGATATGGATATGGATATGGATATGGATATGGATATGGATATGGATATGGATATGGATATGGATATGGATATGGATATGGATATGGATATGGATATGGATATGGATATGGATATGGATATGGATATGGATATGGATATGGATATGGATATGGATATGGATATGGATATGGATATGGATATGGATATGGATATGGATATGGATATGGATATGGATATGGATATGGATATGGATATGGATATGGATATGGATATGGATATGGATATGGATATGGATATGGATATGGATATGGATATGGATATGGATATGGATATGGATATGGATATGGATATGGATATGGATATGGATATGGATATGGATATGGATATGGATATGGATATGGATATGGATATGGATATGGATATGGATATGGATATGGATATGGATATGGATATGGATATGGATATGGATATGGATATGGATATGGATATGGATATGGATATGGATATGGATATGGATATGGATATGGATATGGATATGGATATGGATATGGATATGGATATGGATATGGATATGGATATGGATATGGATATGGATATGGATATGGATATGGATATGGATATGGATATGGATATGGATATGGATATGGATATGGATATGGATATGGATATGGATATGGATATGGATATGGATATGGATATGGATATGGATATGGATATGGATATGGATATGGATATGGATATGGATATGGATATGGATATGGATATGGATATGGATATGGATATGGATATGGATATGGATATGGATATGGATATGGATATGGATATGGATATGGATATGGATATGGATATGGATATGGATATGGATATGGATATGGATATGGATATGGATATGGATATGGATATGGATATGGATATGGATATGGATATGGATATGGATATGGATATGGATATGGATATGGATATGGATATGGATATGGATATGGATATGGATATGGATATGGATATGGATATGGATATGGATATGGATATGGATATGGATATGGATATGGATATGGATATGGATATGGCTATGGATATGGATATGGATATGGATATGGATATGGATATGGATATGGATATGGATATGGATATGGATATGGATATGGATATGGATATGGATATGGATATGGATATGGATATGGATATGGATATGGATATGGATATGGATATGGATATGGATATGGATATGGATATGGATATGGATATGGATATGGATATGATATGGATATGGATATGGATATGGATATGGATATGGATATGGATATGGATATGGATATGGATATGGATATGGATATGGATATGGATATGGATATGGATATGGATATGGATATGGATATGGATATGGATATGGATATGGATATGGATATGGATATGGATATGGATATGGATATGGATATGGATATGGATATGGATATGGATATGGATATGGATATGGATATGGATATGGATATGGATATGGATATGGATATGGATATGGATATGGATATGGATATGGATATGGATATGGATATGGATATGGATATGGATATGGATATGGATATGGATATGGATATGGATATGGATATGGATATGGATATGGATATGGATATGGATATGGATATGGATATGGATATGGATATGGATATGGATATGGATATGGATATGGATATGGATATGGATATGGATATGGATATGGCTATGGATATGGATATGGATATGGATATGGATATGGATATGGATATGGATATGGATATGGATATGGATATGGATATGGATATGGATATGGATATGGATATGGATATGGATATGGATATGGATATGGATATGGATATGGATATGGATATGGATATGGATATGGATATGGATATGGATATGGATATGGATATGGATATGGATATGGATATGGATATGGATATGGATATGGATATGGATATGGATATGGATATGGATATGGATATGGATATGGATATGGATATGGATATGGATATGGATATGGATATGGATATGGATATGGATATGGATATGGATATGGATATGGATATGGATATGGATATGGATATGGATATGGATATGGATATGGATATGGATATGGATATGGATATGGATATGGATATGGATATGGATATGGATATGGATATGGATATGGATATGGATATGGATATGGATATGGATATGGATATGGATATGGATATGGATATGGATATGGATATGGATATGGATATGGATATGGATATGGATATGGATATGGATATGGATATGGATATGGATATGGATATGGATATGGATATGGATATGGATATGGATATGGATATGGATATGGATATGGATATGGATATGGATATGGATATGGATATGGATATGGATATGGATATGGATATGGATATGGATATGGATATGGATATGGATATGGATATGGATATGGATATGGATATGGATATGGATATGGATATGGATATGGATATGGATATGGATATGGATATGGATATGGATATGGATATGGATATGGATATGGATATGGATATGGATATGGATATGGATATGGATATGGATATGGATATGGATATGGATATGGATATGGATATGGATATGGATATGGATATGGATATGGATATGGATATGGATATGGATATGGATATGGATATGGATATGGATATGGATATGGATATGGATATGGATATGGATATGGATATGGATATGGATATGGATATGGATATGGATATGGATATGGATATGGATATGGATATGGATATGGATATGGATATGGATATGGATATGGATATGGATATGGATATGGATATGGATATGGATATGAATATTTATATGGAAATAGATTGACAGATATTTCTATGGCCCAAGAGATAGATCTCTTGTGACTGAATGCTAAAAGTTAGAGTTTTCTTAACGAAAGAAACCGTCTGCCTTCAAAGAGTTTTCGCGTTTGTTTTGTACTTCTCTCGTTTCAGATTACCTATCAAATAATGCATTGTACATTTGGGTGCCGATTGGAAATAAATTTATATTTTCTAAACATAGCTGTATCGACCACCGAGACTTGGCTAAACATTTTTAAGACATTTTGTTTGATTAGACATTTGCTTTTCCACAAATATTAGTAATGATAAAATTGAAATAAAAAATTAAACATGGCATGTTTAGATAAAATTCTGTCACTTGGGAGTTTTACTGCAAATTTTAGTTTGAATAGATAAATGATATGTTTTTCTATCACAGTATTCAATTTGCTAGACATTTTCTATCACAGTATTCAATTTGCTAGACAAAACGTATCATTTTTTGGTTTTGTAATTTTACGTTGTGTATTAAATAAAAAACTGCTGAATTTATGTATTTGTTGTTTTTTCCGCTGCTAATTGCGTCACATAAGAAATCATTTCTTTTTATTTGTTTTGTTTTTGTACATTGTGTAATGTGTATTAAACATCTTTAAAAAACTGCGGAATTTACATTTTTGATGTTTTTTTCCGCCATAAATAACTGATAAACATGACTTTCAACAAATTTCTCCTTAACTAGTGTAACGCAAAGCAATCCTGAAAATCATAGCAGTTCTGGTAATTCTGTCACAAACAATAGTAATGTCTAATTGAAAGCAGAAACGATATCATCTGCAAATGGTGCTAATATTTTTTTTACTATCCAATTTTCGTCAACCATCCATTGGTGTAACAATTTGTTTATGATACATCAACAATCGCCTTTGCTTTGTGGCTCAACAGATTAATTGCTGTTTTACAAATATTTTTTTCAAAATGTACATCATCAATGGCCTTTGTTTTGTGTGCAATAAATTAATTGCTGTGTTCAAAATATTTCACGGAATTTACATCAACAATCGCCTTTGTTTTGTGGCGCAACAAATTAATTGCTCTGTTTTACAAATATTTTTTTACGGAATTGACATCAACAATCGCCTTTGGTTTGGTGACGCAACCAGGTCATATAGTTTATATTACAGATATGATAGGCTAAGCAGGGCAAACGTACTGAGATGTTGAGTCTGGACTATTTATGGGGTGGGTGACCTTCATATAATTTTTTTTTGATTCGATTATTTGATTAATTATATATTTGATTTCGATTCGAAAACTTCCGATTTGTCACTTCCGGTTTTATTTTTTCTATTCGTTGAACAGAATTTATGTATGTTGTGATATTACCGCTTTCCTTAATGTTTTTATAATTAGAACTACGGGAGATCTATAACATCGGTAAGTCATTAACAGAAGTATTTGATAGATATTAGCTCACTATATATCGATAATATTTGGTTTCCAGAACTGTGGTGAGGTTAGCCTATGCATCAGCGTCGCAATATATTTTTATTTAAACTAGTCTGACACATCTGATTCTAGTTGTACCCAAACATGTATGAACACGAAATCTATTTCAACAAACATCTTGCTCTGAATTTTTACACCTTATATAGTTGCGAAAGGCGTAGTTTAAAGCTATAATAAATATTTAACAGTGTAAAGTTTTGTAGCTAAACTATAAGTAACAATTAACTTGCGTGGTAGGAATATATATTCCATGACTTTTATGAAACGAAAATAGTAGATTCTTGTATGAGTTGAGAATGATGGCAATTCTTCACAAGGATGAAGTTTCCCGAAACGAGCGTAGCGAGTGGAGAGAATCTCCGAGTGAAGAATTGCCATCATCCTATGCGAATACAAGATGCTATTTTATCCACGACTGCAAAATATTTCGATTAATTTCCAGTTTGCCTGCTAAAGTTTTTATCACCATATTGAAATATGTAAATCATAGATAGTATAGAAAAACGAAACTTAAATTTATTATTTTATATATGTATTGTTCTCGTTTTAACCTTTTGATAATACTATACCAATTACCAACAAATAAACTATAGAACTTGTAACAAATGGAAATTGTTAAAAATCTAAATCTTCACTAAATTGCAAACCTTTTTCTAAATTCTAAAAATATTGCAAATTTACAACAAACAATTAATTTTGTTTGACAAATATTTTAATCGATAATGTTTCCCACTTATGTTTCTCAAAAATGTTTCTCAACTAAAATATAAAATGAATATCATCCTTTTGATACACTTAACGGTGGCCTATATTAATGAAATTACAACTGAGAGAAAGAAATGTAATTCAATTACTTGATTGTAATACGGTATTCATTTACATATATATATAACAATTAAAGTAAGGAAAAGTTGAGATATGGAATGCGATGATTAGAGATGCTCTCATTACGTTTGATTAAAATGTGAATATAGGTTGTTATTTGAAATAAGTCTGATGATTCGTTTTTTTGATTTAAATATATTGAAGTGATTAGTTTTTATAATAAAAATGTTAAATAATAATATTATTATAATACAAATTAAAAAAAAAAATATGATTTGTGTATTGTGTTCTACAATGTGTTAAACAACAGTTTTTTTGCATTACGTTTAAAATGAAAAAAATACTAAAACAAGTAAAGCTATATATGAGTTTTTAATTAAAACAAAACCCCGTTGAAAACTAAAGTTGTAATAAAAAGCTTTGCAAAATTGTTACAAAAAGATAATATTTATGTATTGTATTGTGCACTGTGTAAAACAAAATTTTTTTGTTGATTGCGATTTGTTAGAGCAAATTCATGCCTGAATTTGATAACAAATAAAATCCGCTGAAACCAAAAGTTGTAACAAAAAAACCTTTACAAAATTGTTACAAAACAAAAAAATAATATTTATGTATTGTATTGTATGCTGTGAAAAAAACAACAATTTTTTTGTTGATGGCGATTTGCATGAGTAAAATCCATGCTTAAATTTGATAATAAAAAAAAACCGTTGGAAAATAATTATTAACAAAGTGTAACAAAAAAAATATTATCTTTATGAGCAATTTCACGCAAGTTCAGCAAATTTTTGGGAAATTTTGACTTGACCCCTTTTAATTTTGGTTATTTTTTGTTTATAGATAGTCTTTGATAAATAAAAAATACAAGTTCTCTTAGAATTTTTTTTTCGACCAGGGGTCTTCACAGGGTGCCCCTCAATTTTTTGTTATTTTGTGATGTGACTGCATTTTGACGAGCGATTGTAGAAAAACTACTGAATCGATTTTCATAAATGATATGTCGTTGAATAGGTATTAGAACAAAGTTTTTAAAAATGTACACTGTTAATTTTTTGAAATAATTTTTAACGGTGTAACATAAGAAAAAAACGGTGTAATTGAAAAAAAGATGGCATAGCCTCTTTTTTTTTTTTTTTTTTAAAACTAAATTGAAGCTTATTTTATATCTAACCACTTGTGAAAGTTGAGGACACGCGTTATTTTTTGTTTTAAAGATAAAATTCGTTGTGCATATGACTGTCGGGAATCAGTTTTTTTTGTTCTGAAGGAAAATTATAAAAATGGCGTTATAAACTAAGAGATATTTTTTTTATGTTAAATATCAAATATTTTATTATTATATGAACTTTTTAAAATATTATAAAAATTATATATGTAGTACAATAAATAAAATAAATACAATTGTTAAAAATGATTTACTTATTTTACAAACAGAAGTTTCTTTTGAATAGGAAAGCACTTCTGCAATTATTTTCTTTGTATTAGATGGCATAAAAAATGAAATGTTTATTTATCACTTTTAGTAATCACTTGTCACTCTTATAAAAAATAATTTGACAGTCTTGACTGCAAACAAAAAAGCCGTATAAACAACTAAATCTATTTAGGAACTTTTGACTGGAGAAGTATTATGTTCGTATTATGTTATTATGGAATCATAAAGTAAAAGATTGTTTTTCAACATTAAATTACAAATATTTTATTATTGAATAAACTTTTTAAAATATCATACAAATTATGTGAAAATAAATATAGTTATTAAAAATTATTTACTTATTTTACATTCAAAAGTTTCTTTTGAGTTGGAAAACATTTTTGCATTTATTGTCTTAGTATCTACTGGTACAAAAGAATGAAATTTTTGAGTTCCACTTATAGTAATCGCATTTTTATATCGATTTTGTAATTTTTCTTTTGTTAATTGATATTCATTTTTATCGGCGTATCCAAAGTTCATGGTAGATTCCCATTTTAAAGCCCATTCGAAAAGTTTTTTTGGTGTATCAATAATATTATCTTCGCTCGCCATACTATAACGGTGTGCAGCACGCTTCAGTGTACCACCAATTCCATCACAAGGTCCCTTTCCATGGCTGGTAGCATGAAAATGCCATTCAGCGTCAACCTTAAAGTCTTCTTTATGGTGGCATAAGTTAATTAGTTAATTTAAGGTTGACGCTGAATGGCATTTTCATGCTACCAGCCATGGAAAGGGACCTTGTGATGGAATTGGTGGTACACTGAAGCGTGCTGCACACCGTTATAGTATGGCGAGCGAAGATAATATTATTGATACACCAAAAAAACTTTTTGAATGGGCTTTAAAATGGGAATCTACCATGAACTTTGGATACGCCGATAAAAATGAATATCAATTAACAAAAGAAAAATTACAAAATCGATATAAAAATGCGATTACTATAAGTGGAACTCAAAAATTTCATTCTTTTGTACCAGTAGATACTAAGACAATAAATGCAAAAATGTTTTCCAACTCAAAAGAAACTTTTGAATGTAAAATAAGTAAATAATTTTTAATAACTATATTTATTTTCACATATATAATTTGTATGATATTTTAAAAAGTTTATTCAATAATAAAATATTTGTAATTTAATGTTGAAAAACAATCTTTTACTTTATGATTCCATAATAACATAATACGAACATAATACTTCTCCAGTCAAAAGTTCCTAAATAGATTTAGTTGTTTATACGGCTTTTTTGTTTGCATTCAAGACTGTCAAATTATTTTTTATAAGAGTGACAAGTGATTACTAAAAGTGATAAATAAACATTTCATTTTCTATGCCATCTAATACAAAGAAAATAATTGCAGAAGTGCTTTCCTATTCAAAAGATACTTCTGTTTGTAAAATAAGTAAATCATTTTTAACAATTGTATTTATTTTATTTATTGTACTACATATATAATTTTTATAATATTTTAAAAAGTTCATCTAATAATAAAATATTTGATATTTAACATAAAAAAAATATCTCTTAGTTTATAACGCCATTTTTATAATTTTCCTTCAGAACAAAAAAAACTGATTCCCGACAGTCATATGCACAACGAATTTTATCTTTAAAACAAAAAATAACGCGTGTCCTCAACTTTCACAAGTGGTTAGATATAAAATAAGCTTCAATTTAGTTTAAAAAAAAAAAAAAAAAAAGAGGCTATGCCATCTTTTTTTCAATTACACCGTTTTTTTCTTATGTTACACCGTTAAAAATTATTTCAAAAAATTAATAGTGTACATTTTTAAAAACTTTGTTCTAATACCTATTCAACGACATATCATTTATGAAAATCGATTCAGTAGTTTTTCTACAATCGCTCGTCAAAATGCAGTCACATCACAAAATAACAAAAAATTGAGGGGCACCCTGTGAAGACCCCTGGTCGAAAAAAAAAATTCTAAGAGAACTTGTATTTTTTATTTATCAAAGACTATCTATAAACAAAAAATAATCAAAATTAAAAGGGGTCAACTCAAAACGTTGTTGAATCTTCGTGAAATTGCTCTTATGTATTGTGTTGTACATTGTATAAAACAACAAATTTTTGTTTGGTTGCAATTTGCGTGAGCCATAAAACAAGTAGATCCGTATATAAGTCGAATAAAAAAAAAACCTTTTGAAAATAGTCAACAAGGTTGCTTGCTACAGGAAAAAAAATATTCTTTATGTATGTGTTGTATATTATGTAAAGCAACTAAAACAACAACAAACAAAAAGCATTTAAATATCTAAAAATGTGGCTGGTAAAAGACAAATAAAAAACAATAGTATTTTTGTTTACTGTTAATTAATATTATAGGTGGTGGGTAAGTCGATAATTATAATTAAGTTTTTTCTATTTTTGATTATTTTGTATATACTTTTCATATACCTTTTATACAAATATAATATGAATAACATTTCGGTTGTTAAACATTGATTTTTATTTATTAGCTATGGGCTAATTAATCGATTTTGGAAATAGAGAGATGTTAATACGGTTCTGAAAATGTAAGTAGTACAGTTAGCCATACTTCAATATTTTTTTTTGGGTTTTAATAAATAAATATTTTTTCCCGCTCATTCTGAAAACACCTGGTGCATTGATAAAACAAAACCTACTCCCACATAACACTGAAGCTCTAGCCGGTAACAGAGCGGATCAGTGCATAACCAGGTATTAAAAAAAAAACAAAAAACAAATTTCTGCTAAAGTTTGTCTTTTCAATGGCAGATCTTTACAGATGGCGCCCAAACTTAACAGCTCATTTATACATTCCAAGACTAGTTAATTTGACTGGTCAAATCTATCTTTGGAAATTCTTAAGTTTTTGTTATATTATAATAAAATTTAATTAATGCAAATGGTTGTATTGCAACATTCATTAGTTCATTAGGCTGATATATGTTATTTTCCATTTTCGATGTTTTGATTTTAACGTTCAAAACCAGTTCTTATATTTAACTGTTGATTGTTCAATGCTGTATATACGCTGTATTTTGTTATATACTTGTGTTGATGCGAACGCATTATTCTTCCGAGTTTGGTTTGGAATTATGAATACAATGTTTGGTAATCGTATTTATACGCAGGTTCTTGTTAGCAAAATTGCAAGCGTAAGTACAGTATTTGCGAAAGATAATGGTTCTACCATATCATAAAACCGCTGTACAGACATTTTTTTTATTTAGTCATTGATTTTTTTTATTATTTCCTTCTGAACTAACTTCACCCTTTTACAGGTTCCTCAAGCTCAAGGTTCATAGAACAAACCCATATGTTTCCGTTAATCCCCTTTAAATGTTTTGATAATGTGGTATTAATATATGAACTTTTTACTTGATAATTTCCTGGAAATATTCTAATGGAGTATTCCCAAGCACGATATGGCGACTCCTACTTACAACTTGCGGTTCCGTGTTTGCTCTCGATCTCTTTCCAAATCATAAAATATTTTTGAATATCTTAATTTTTATATAAATTTCTTACATGTTATTGATTTTATACTATAAATAAAGGAACAATCTAAAAATTGTCGAGGCAATTCAAAATAAAAACATAAATTTTAAAAATAAAAAAAATAAACAATAATATTCCAAATGAAAACATAAATTTTTTTATATATATGTATTAAGGAGCCTGTAAACGAGCAACTATTGCCGGGCAATATTGCTGAAAATATTGCCCGGCAATATTTTCGGCAATGTGTTGCCGAAAATATTGCCGGGCAATATTTTCAGCAATATTGCCCGGCAATGTTTTAACAAAACTCTTGTAAAATAGCATGTAAACGAGCAACTTTTTACGGCAATGTGTGGCTGGCAATCATTGCCGGGCAATATTGCCCAAATTCAAAAACATTCTCGTCAATATTTTCGTATTGCCCGGCAATATATCTGTATATTTCGGCAATATGGCCAGTATTGCAACTAATGGCTGGCATGTTGCTGTTGATATCGCTCATCGAGCGAAAATATTAAACATTGCCCGGCAACTATTTCGATTTTTGTTGATGTTTTTTTTTATTGAATTTGAGAATGTAGTTTGTTTTGAAGATTTGTTAATGTGAAAACAAAATTATTTCATATAAAAATTTGTTTGAATTAAATTAAATGGTTGGTAAAAAAAGGGATACTGAATTCGGAAATTGTTTTGGTTGTTGTAAAATAAGAAAAAAGGTAATTTCTTTCTATTCAGATGTTATGGTTAATTAATGATTGATGAAAGGTGGGTTAATAATATTTTTTGTTGTTTTTATAATGATTGTGATTCTGTTTTGAGAATGAGTGCACTTATTTTTGTTTATAAATCGTTTAGTATTTTGAATGGAGAATAAATATGATGGTGTTTTAGTAAAAATTTGTAAGACTACTGCAATGGAAAGCATTTCGGCTTGATGACTTAATTATTAAAGTAATTAAATTATTATTCTTTTAATGTATAAAACACCCAAGGTTTTATAAATATTTTTTGAAGTAAAACTTCTTTAGTGTTTTAAGAATTGTGCAACGGAAGTATAAAAAACGAATATAATATTCGGCAAATATACGATACAATTCGATTATGACACACATATTTTAAATATCCACTGGTTTTTTGTGCATTATAGAAAAAGTTTATTGTATTTTTCGATGCTTAAAAATTTAACAGAAATTCAATTCAAAAAACATAATTTTGAATTAAATTTAGTGATTTTCAATCCGAATTTTTGGAGTATTTTCATTTAATTTAATATCAGTTTTCAAAATATTATATGTCTGTTCCAGTTTTGTTTACAATGGATGCTTAGACTCGTAAATTAATAAAAATGACAGCATATTTGGCTTTTTTAAAGGGAGAAAAATAAGTTGTCGCAAATCTTGGTAAATAGCAGGCATATATAATGAAATATAAGATGACAAAAAGCTCCGTTTTGAAATTTGAGCAAAATCGAATAACTGGTTGGAGCATGTTTGGTGGATCTTTTTGGTTTGTATGGTAAAGTTATTCATTTGTTCATTTGTTATTATATTTTTTATTCACTTATGCAGTCTTGTCCTAAATGTTATATGAGTTGGATGTGTCGATTGTAGATGGTGGTCATGGTGGTCATGGTAGTCATTGTGGTAATTGTGGTCATGGTGGTCATAGTGGTAATGGTGATCACGGTGTTCACGGTGGTCATGGTAGTTATGGTGGTCACGGTGATCGTAGTGGTCATGGTGTTCATTGTGGTCATGGTGGTCATAGTAGTCATGGTGGTCATAGTGGTCATGGTGGTCATGGTGGTCATAGTGGTGATGATGGTTATGGTGGTCATGGTGGTCACGGTGGTCATGGTGTTCACGGTGGTCATGATGGTCATGGTGGTCAAGGTGGTCATAGTGGTTATGGTGGTCATGGTGGTAATGGTGGTCATGATGGTCATGGTGTTCACGGTGGTCATGGTGGTTAGGTGGTCATGGTGGTCATGGTGGTCATGGGGGTCATCGTGGTCATGGTGGTCATGGTGGTCATGGTAGTCATAGTGGTAATGGTGGTTATGGTGGTCACGGTGGTCATGGTGCTCACGGGGTTCATGATGGTCATAGTGTTCACGGTGGTCATGATGGTCATGTTGTCATGGCGGTCATAGCGGTCATGGTGATCAAAGTGGTCATGGTAGTCATGGTGGTAATGGTGGTCACGGTGGTCATGGTGTTCACCGTGGTCATGATGGTTATGGTGGTGTCACGGGGATCATGGTGTTGAGAGTTTGCATCCAGGGCTTTCTCGTGCGGGAAAAAATATTTGTGTTGATTAAATTTGTTTTGTTAAATAGAAAATGAGTGCGTGTAATCTTTGCACGCGGTTGAAATAAATTTCTTTGGCTACTGTGGCAGGTATTAATAAAAAGATGAAATATAAAATAAATATGTCATATTGCAATTTAGAGTTGCATTTCTTGATAATATAATTTACTGTGTAATAAAATGTAACATTTACATAATGTATTACAAAGTCAATTCAATTTATTAGCATAATTGAAATATGAAATTAGAGGTTTATGACAAATTTGCTAAATTTATTGAAAAACGCATCAATTGTTGTACCAATTGTTAAATTAAGTGGACATGTATTCATCGTGAAATTTAATTTGTAATACGTTGTAAGACTTTATAAAACATGTAAATATGGCTTTTATTACACATTGTTATAAACTATATTATCATATATAATATCACGAGTCGTCAAATAATAGTCGATTATTTTTCATAATCATTATTACGATTGTCATTTAAGGTCCCGAGTGCGCGTAGCGCACGAGGAAAATATTTAACCTCAAATGGCATGAGTGGTAATGTTGAAAAATAATCGACTAATAATTTGGTGACGAGTTGTATTTAGCAGACAGTTTAACGAACAGAAATAGTAACATTATTTCATACAACATAATCATACATAGTAAAATATTATTTCATCTTAGTAGGCGCATAAATGTTATAAATTTGTAATTTATTTTTGACAAATAAACATAAACATGCAATCATTTATGAATGAAAACGGACTTTACTATTTGCAAATTGCATTTTCACATAATTTTGTATGTGAATTTTTGTTTTAAATTAATATATTAAGTAGGCGGAAAATATTCGAAAATATTCGCTGTTCCTTCCTACCAGAAAAAAATAATCGAAACAAATCGTTTTGATTTGCTAAAAAATAGTAAATGAAGCGTTTTTATTGGACCTTATTGAAACTTTATTTAGTGAGTTGAGTTGTCAAGAATATTACAAAAGAAACTCTAAATTTCAATATAAGATATCTATTTTATTTTATATTTAATATTTTTAGTAATACCTGCTGCAGTGGCCAAAGAAGTTTTACTTCAACAGCGTGTAAAGATTACGCACTTCATTTTTAGGTAGATTTCATATAAAAATCTACCTATTGGTATGTGCTTCATCTCGGAATTTCGGAAAAATTTTGGTGCCAATATATGATAAGCGGAGACGGAAAATTAAAATGAAAAAAAAATTTATATACATATATATATATATATATATATATATATATATATATATATATATATATATATATATATATATATATATATATATATATATATATATATATATATATATATATATATATATATAACGATATGAGATATAAGGGAATTTGGCGGCACTCTCACGGTCGTATTTTTCGACCTACACCAAAATAATTTTTGTGTGTGTTCCGGCAAATAATGTCTTGGACAAGTTCGTGAACTGGCCATATCCGGGTACCAGTTAAGCGGCTAGAGCCTAAAATGTCGAATAATCTAGGGCGCTATAACTTCCGTTTGAATCATAATATTTTAATAAAATTTATAAATATTGAATATTTGAACATATTTCTATCATTTTTATCCAAATGACAACTTTGACGTTCCAGGTTCCTGCAAAATCAGCTGTTTTAAAAATTTGCCAATCTTTTTTGTCCTTGATCTAGCTGAAATGGCCAAGCTCACACTTTTTTATTTAACTAAACTTTAAAAATATTGTTTTGTATTTTATATTTATTTAAAAATAAAATTAATTTTTTCTTACTTTAAAATCACAAACAATTTATAAATTTGCGTAGTCTAAAAGAGATTCACACAAAAAAATACTCAATATTCACAAAAACAACATTTAAATTTTTATTCAATGACACCCGATGACTAATTAAATTGAAACAGTAATAACGATCAACCATAACTGACCGAATAATGTGTTTTTAAAAAGGTCCCAGCTAAAATCTTTTTCTTCATATGTATCTTCGATTTTCTTACTACATACATGTATTTATTATATTACTATTGTTTTTATTTTTTTATAAAGGATGCAAAAACTAGAAAAAAATTAAAAGAGGATTAACCTAATAAAAAATATTTTTAGCAAAATAATAATTTTGGCGCCTAAATTAAATCCTTTTACATTTTTATTGTTTCAAAGTGTTACTATTGATAATTGCTATTCTTTTTAGGTAGATTTCATATAAAGATCTACCTATTTTATTATCTGTTGTTTCTATTTAAAAAGATGTTTGGAAAAATGGTCAGTAACCTTCATTGGGTATTGTATTTGAGCTAGATTTCATATAAAAATTTACTTTTTGTAATTAACATGCGTCATCACGGGAATTCCCAAAAATTTTCTTGTCAGTTTATGAGCTACTATCTTTTTATGATAAACGATGACGAAAAATCAAATCAAACATATTATATATGTACGTATATTATTATATAGTGTGTATATTATTTTAGATTGTTGATTGGATTTGATAATTTAATTTAAAAATAAAATGTTACTTGGAGATTGTCAATTTATTGTTTGATTAAATAAACAAAATTGTTTCAATATCCGTATCAGCTGGATTAAGTAGTGGAATGTGAATCAACAAATATTTTTATTTGATTCAATATATTAAGGTTTATAAACGTTGCTTAAATAAAATTCAATAATCTCGTAATATAATTTGAAAATAATTTAATAATAATATGCACAAATTGATTGATGATTATCGCTCGAGAGCTTATATTATAGAAAACGATATTTTGCAAAATGATGTATTTTTGTCGGTAAGAATTGAACGTAATTGAATTAACTTTATTATTTCAATTGATTTGTACAAACAGTCAAACTGTTGAGATCACTCACCGTCATAGTAAAAAAATGCAAAGGGACCTCTTTGTTCGTACATCGTACAATGGAATGCTTTGCTCGAATCAATAGTTTCGGGGGCGTTCAATCCACACAAAAATAAAATTGCGTCCACTAAATCTTCAGAACGCATGTTGTTGTGGGACCTAGGTCTTAAAAGGTATCTATGTTTGTGTTATTCTGACACACATTGTTATTCCTATAACAAAACACTTTATATAAAAAACAAAATCGGATAGTTCATAGAGTCCCTGTAGTTTTAGTCGGTAAGAAGGATGAAATTATTAATTTCTGCATTGATTACAGAAAACTGAATGCAGTAATAAAAAATAGCTACCCATTACCTCAAACTGATGATACCCTGGATAAATTTGCAGGTGCCAAATTGTTCTCAACAATAGATCTGCAAAGTGCTTCATGGCACGTAGAAATCCAGGAAGAGGACCGATAATTGACAGCGTTTAGTATGGGTAGTGGGTTGTGTAATAGGAATGTGTGAGGGGAGGGCTGCGTAATTTCCCAGGGTTGTGTAATGCCCCAGCAGCATTTGAAAGTTTAATAGAACGTGTCTTGCGTTATTGAACGATATTATTGTAACGGTCATAGACTTGAAAGATCATTTGAAAAAAAAAATAGAGAAACCTTCGAAAGAATTCAAGCGGCAGGACTCGTAATAAGTCCAAAGAAATATACACTGTTTAGAGAGAAAGTACAATACTTGGGGCGCAAAATGACAACAAATGGTGAACACCCAAATGCCCACCCAGAGCTTTGTAGTTGTCTAGGATTTTGCACTTACTACCAATATTTTGTACCAACATTAGTTAACAGGAATAAAAAGGCTCTACGTAAGCTAACAAGGACGGATAAAGCATTTAAATGAACAAAAAAGCAAGAAGATGCGTTAGTGGAAATTTAAAAAAGATTGTGCTCTGCGCCAGATCTGGCTTACCAGATTTTAAATTCATATTTGAAACTAAAGCTAGCACTGATGTTACAGGAGGAGTGTTATTTCAAGAAATGGATGGGGAAAAGAGTAATGGCCCATATTAATAGAAGAAACTGTCCAAGCCAGAAAGGAATTATTGTTTAACCTGTAAAAAATTGTTGGCTATAATGGAATGTGTGAAACATATTTCCACAAATACTTGTACAGTTAAAAATTTCCATTTGAGAACTGATCATGGAGCATTAAGGTGATTGGTACGATGGATTAAACGCTTGCAGGCTTATGATTTTGAAGTGCTCATGGAAATGTTGACGCATAGTCGAAACTTCGATGGCAGGTAAAATACAAGCACTGTAACCGAACCGGAAGTAAGGAAAACATTATTGATGCCAGGCTTCCTCTAGCGAGAAGGGTCGATTTGGATCGATTATGATCAATGTTGATCTACGGGTCTGACTATCCCGCGTACTTCTGTCCCTGCCATTGACATTTGTGTTAGCGTGAGATATCACATACCACTGGCAATGGCAGGAGATATCATTAGCCAAGATGTCTTACGGTACTGGCGGACGAACTTTAATTAGTCTTAGCTAGGCAGCGTTCCGTAGTAGTATGGCTCATTAGCTCTTCCGAGGAATCAGACCAAAATAAAGTTATGTGGGCTTTGTGCCTCGATTGGGGTGGTGAAAGGTGCATCTGGGGTGCGCTGTATCAGCTGGATTATTGGCAATTAGTTTCGTTATTTTTTCTGCAAATTTCTAACAATTTGCTTTTCACTTATAGTTTTGTTATTATTTCTTCATCTTATCATGAAATATTGGCGTATGTCATATTTTATTGCATGATAAGGTTTTTTGCTTAGTTATCCATTCTTTAATAAAACATAAAAAAATAAACCTTTTGATACAACAGAAACGATATACGTCTGCAAGTAGTAAAGTAAATATGCGCAATCCACCCGCCCATAAAGCGGCATGTCCACGGTATTTGCAGGGACAACACATATATGAATGAAAAAAAAATTTAGAATACATGTTCAAAACATCTGCGGATTAAACGCTAACCATGACCACGTGCAACATCATTATGAGCACGACATACTGAACTTTCTTTTCCTTACAGAAACACAAGTTTCTGTAAACTTTGAAAACGAGATTAGAGCAAAGTCCTCTAATTGTGAGGTTATCATTACCGGTGACTTCAACTTTCACAACAAATCATGGTTGGAATTCTTCAAATCGACCGACGATATTAACAATAGTGGAAAACAGGCAAACATTTTGCTGCGTCTATCCCAAATTGTTAAAAACCTAAATTTCACTCCCCGTAATGGCGGTGATAATAGTTTTCTTTTAGATCTCTATCTTACCACAATGCAAGATATTACGAGTGTCAATGTCGCGAAAGGTAGCATTGGAAATTCTGATGATTATTTAATGTCATCAGTTATCAAAACTGATTTACCCCTTTTTCCATAGTAAAACCCAAACAAAAATACATACTTGCATTCAAAAGCTGCCAAAACGGCACTTAGAAACAAACGTAGATCATTTAATATTTGGATTTATAACAAAACTCCCACTAATCGATCCCAATATCTAAAGGCCAACAAAATATCTAACCAGATAATCTCAAACGAAAAGTCTGAAATTGACAGAGCGAAAGCTTCAAAACTTCCGTCTATGTCTGTTTCTGACAAGAGTTTCTACAGTGCCATTAATTCCTTAGATTTTGGTACAAGATCTTCCTATTATTGATGGTGATTCAATCGTCAATGATCCCGCAAAAAAATTTAACTTGTTCGCTGAACGCTTTGCTCTGAACTCCACTGTTTTGGAAACTTCTAAAGAAATACTCCAAATACAGTCTTCAGGAGTTAATATGAACGAACTCCACTTCAAACCCAAAATAGTCGCTAAACTTCTAAGGGGGTTAAACACCAACAAAGCCTTAGGAATGGTAAAACATTCCACGCATTATTTTAAAAACCTTTTCTAAAGACCTTGCACCAACTTTGACTAAAATATTCTACCAATCCTACAAATCTGGTATATTTCCCTCGTGCTGAAAGTTGGCAAATGTCCAGCCCGTCCCCAAAAAGGGACCAAAATCCGATATCTCAAATTATAGGCCTATAGCATTTCAAAATTTTTGGAAGTAAATCATTTAATAGCCGACAGCCAATACGGTTTTCGAAACAAAAGATCAACTACCGATCTGTTATGATAAAGGCTTGATAAAGGTTGTGAAACATACGTTATCGCTTTAGAAATCTCCAAGGCATTCGATCGAGTCTGGCATGCCAACTTTATCAACAAGCTCGTTGCGTATGGGTTTCTTCCCACTTTTGTGAAGCTGATTCAAAATTTTCCAACCGATACAATTCAGTCTCCTTAGACGGCTTATCATCTGAGTCTAAACTAATTAAGGCTGGTTAATGAGCCTCAAGGCTCAGTATCGTCCCCAACACTATTTTTGATTTATATCAACGAATTGTTGAAAATCACCAGCAACCCAATAAATAGTTTTGCAAATGATAGTACTCTGCACAACTCATTAGAGTCCTTCCCTTAAAAATTAAAATGCACGAACGAATTAATCCCGCCCGGAGAGACGCTGCCATAAACGTCAATAACGACCTAAAAAAGTCGCCGATCGGGGTGATCAAAACCTGATCAATTTCAACTCTGCCAAAACACAGCTATTGATTATTTCCAGATCAAAGACCGAGTTCCCAAAGATATTTTATTCAGCATGTGTGATGAACCTATAGGTGAATGTAAAAACATTGGGTGTCACAGTTTCAAATGACTTACTCTGGAACGATCATGTAATGGCAATGGCAAAAATCGCGTATAGAAAACTTGGCCTCCTAAATAGATGCAAAAAATTTTTCACTCCATACCAATTGCTCCATGTTTATCCTACAAGCCAATTTAAAAAAAAAACTTCTTGTCTTTCCACTTATATGGAAACTTTCAGCATGCTCGTTTATCAACTCATTATCCCTCAAACGAAATTATTTATAAAATAATATTTATAAAACCTTGGGTGTTTTAAACATTAAAAGAATAATAATTTAATTACTTTAATAATTAATTCATCAAGCCGAAATGCTTTCCATTGCAGTAGTCTTACAAATTTTTACTAAAAAACCATCATATTTATTCTCCATTCAAAATACTAAACGATTTATAAACAAAAATAAGTGCACTCATTCTCAAAACAGAATCACAATCATTATAAAAACAACAAAAAATATTATTAACCCACCTTTCATCAATCATTAATTAACCATAACATCTGAATAGAAAGAAATTACCTTTTTTCTTATTTTACAACAACCAAAACAATTTCCGAATTCAGTATCCCTTTTTTTACCAACCATTTAATTTAATTCAAACAAATTTTTATATGAAATAATTTTGTTTTCACATTAACAAATCTTCAAAACGTACTACATTCTCAAATTCAATAAAAAAAAACAACAACAAAAATCGAAATAGTTGCCGGGCAATGTTTAATATTTTCGATCGATGAAAAAAATCAACAGCCATTAGTTGCAATACCGGCAATATTGCCGAGCTATACAAATATATTGCCGGGCAATACGAAAAAATTGCCGGGAATGTTTTTGAATTTGGGCAATATTGCCCGGCCACACATTGCCGTAAAAAGTTGCTCGTTTACAGGCTCCTTTATAATATTTTCCTTCTTTATAATTCTTTTGTATAGTTTTCTAATTTTTTATGAAGGAAAAGGAAAACATCAGACTTTTCAACTGTATTTTATTAGTTTAAATTTAAAGGAATTTTTTTTTCCGACATCTTTATTAATTCGAATTCTTAATATCGATTTTTTTTTTGGTATCGATTAATATTAATATTATTGAAGTTTTTATACACAGTATTTTTATATATAAGTAATTGAATTGAATTTAACCTTTTTCCTGCATTGTTGTTGTCTTACAAAAAATTGTTTTCTCAATATGGATCCGAAATTCTTAAGTGTTGATGAGATTGAAATTGAGTGTTCCCTACGGCAAGTTGGTGGTTCCTTCATGGAACAGTTAACTACACTAACGGCAATTTTGCTTGACGAAAATAATGGTACTATATTACCACCAGGAAAATCACATAATGCTGCACGCAAGGCTCCGCAAAGAGAATTGGAAGCATGCCGCATTAAACTTTGGAACTTGAAGCCTCAAGTTCAGGAAATAGGCGGAATAGCGGAAGAACAACGGCAAGTAAAACTCGACAGCTTGAGAGCTCGAATTCTACACGTCAGTGGTCGGTTTAAACGGTTGGCAAACACATCACCTAGTTGTCGAGCATCAGCACAAGTCATGATTGATGCTTGTGATAAAATGCTGGATGTAATAGTGTCTTTACTTCAGTCCCAGTTAGACGTCAGTGAGTTCGAAAAATCAGTTTGTGATACCTTACCGAAACAAGCAATGAATATTTCAACAACGCTTGACGAAAATCGAGACTCTGCTAGTTCCGAGGATGAGGGAAGCACTGAAAATACCATACGGAAAGCACCATTGTTATCGGATAGGCTAGCGGGTCCTTCTAGTGGGGTAATACATAGTAATCCAAGCGTTATTTCTAAATCTGAAACCTCCCGTCAAGAGAGCTTCACTTCCTTATACTGGATTTCCGAATCGGAATATAGTCAGTTTATTGAATTAGCTCGGAAAATATCATTAACTGGGGAGATGCCAGTCAAATTGGACACGCATAGCTCGAAAAAGTGTAAGGTAAGCACTCCTGAAAACAATAAACCACAAAAAGGGGTGGCGAGTCGTCAACAAGAGAATGCATATAGTAAATCAAAAGAAACTCAATTGAAAACAAATATGCCATATAAAACGAGCGATCAAACAAATTGGCAAAATCTGGGGCTACATAAATGGAATATATTTTTCGATGGATCCACCACAGGCCCACCTATCGAAAGGTTTCTTTATCGCGTCGAACGACTTGCCTGGGCTAACAACGTTTCTCCAGACAGGCTTGTCAATGGTTTACACCTGTTACTAAAGAATCCTGCTCTTGAATGGTATTGGTCTTCTTTGGAGCGCAACGGAAACATAGCTTGGCTGGATTTGAAGGATGATATGCTTGCAATGTTTAAAGACAGAAGATCAGATGCTGAAATAAAACAAACAATCGCATCCCGGCGGCAATTGCCAAAAGAAAGTTTCAAAGATTTTTACATGGCAGTTTCCGAGCAATTACTGGCCCTCTGCAGTCCGTTGTCGGAATCTGATTTAGAGTTTATATTACGCCGAAATATGAATCCTGCCTTGCAGTATAAGCTAGCGGGATGTAGAATAACATCAATTCTCGATTTGGTAAACCAATGTGTTGAGATAGAAGATACGTGGAAAAGACTGGCTGCTGAACATACCTTCCCTAGACGTTTTGTAAACGAGTTTGCAAGCTTCTATCCCGATCAACAAATGTTGCAGCATCCTTCGGACGTACATACTAAAACTTCTTTTATACCTTCAAATCCTTTTGTTGAGAACAATGTTCACAACCCGAAAGAGATGTGTGTTTTGAAGAGTACTGGAACATATGCACCTGCTCCATGTGCCCCAAAATACTCATATGAGAATAATAATGCTAATTCCAGCACTAGAAATATATCATGGAACCACTTTAATCGAAACTCCAATCTAATAAAACACTGTTATGGTTGCGGTGCTCCAAACGTGATCAAACCGAATTGCCAAAATTGCAATACCGCGGAAAACCAGAAGTGGGAAAAGAGTGCTCCTGGAACTCTTTCCTCCCAGATAATGAACTCTTCCAGGATTATAACAGAAGAAGCAGCATCCAATACCTGCCCCGAACTGAACCAAAACCGATTTTAGAATGTTCTTATACCGACATACCCATAACTAAAACGGATACGAACCCTTTTCACAACTTCGCAAGCTCTTGCAATAGTCTTAATAACCCTGTTCAGTTGTCTCCCTTTAATCCATTTCTAAACGTTCTTGATGCAAATATTCCTCTAGAGAAAACATTTCACAATCAATATACTCAAACAGAATTGCCCATTATTAAAACTAAAGAAAATAGAACAATTCGATATTGGAAATTACGTCGAACCCTTAGGAAAATGATCGCCGAATCTATCTTTACCAAGCATGATAACAGGCCCTACGCTGAAGTTATTATAAACGGAACATCATACTCTGGCTTACTGGACAGTGGGGCTAACATAAGCGTTTTAGGTGCAGGCGCTGAAAAATTTTTAGAGGATACTACCTGTTGATGTTGGAGCTTAATTATACAAAACAACTAGATTTGCTAGTTGCCCTAAGCTCTCATTCCTTTCAACTTAATCAAAAGGAATAATTATTGTTCGTACTGTTATATAAAACACTTTATTTTTTTTTTATTTTAAATTAAATTATATGATTTTATTTATTTTTATTTATGTTTAACATGTATATATATATTGATAGGTATCTTAGATGAGACTGCTAAAAAAAATAATTTTAATTCTAAGAATATAATGTTGATTTTTTTTTTATTTCTTTATTGAAGGTGGTCCAAATTAAAAAACTAAGAGTAAAACTAATTTCATTGGTTATCATTGGTTATCAATTATAAAGGGAGTTGAAACAAATATGAATATAAAGTTAAACAAAATAAGGAAAGGGAAGAAATTATTGAAAGGTTTATTATTAATATTTGAGAATTTCCGAAATTATAAAAAATGAAAATCTGGATGCCAGATGTTAAATTTATTTTGAGAAAAAGTGGATTTTACGTTAATAAAGATTTTAAAATGTTTATGACATATAATAAAAGTAAAATAAAAAAAGGATAACCAACGCTTATTTTAAATTTAAAAGAAAAATATTAATTATTTATATAGGGTGAACCTCAACATGCCGGGCCCCTTGAACGATTCTGTTCAAAATAGTAATAAAAATTATAGGATTATTTACATTTTAATTGATTAAATAATTATTATGTATGAAATGTTATTAAGTAATTATTATGATGATTGGTTTAATTGAATTTTTTTTTTTTATAAAAAATCTTAATACTAGATATTGATTTATAAGCTATGTTTCTATAGGTAACGGTGCTAGCTGCTTTATGCTACGTTTGTATTGTCCATTTGGAGTTTTAACTGTCACGACTCGAACGATACCATCATTCCCAGGATGAATTTCAATAATTTTTCCAAGTTTCCACCGCATAGGAGGTAAATTATCTTCCTTTAATAAAACAATTGTTTCAGTTTTTATGTTATCTGTAGCTCCAGTGTGCCATTTTTTTCGAACAGTAAGTTCATGAAGGTATTCTTTGCTCCAGCGTGACCAAAAATGTTGCTTTAATTGTTGAACGTGTTGCCAAGATGATAATCTTGGTGATGGAACATCTGAAAAGTTGCTCTCAGGCAAATTTGTTAACGAATCGCCGATTAAAAAGTGACCTGGTGTTAAAACACTCAAGTCATTAGGATCTGATGACATGGGAGTTAATGGACGGGAATTTAAAATGGCTTCAATTTCATTAACATAGGTCATTAATGTTTCAAATGTCAAAAGTGTGTCCCCGATTACGCGAGTTACATGGTGTTTAAATGACTTCACTGCAGCTTCCCAGAGACCGCCAAAGTTGGGTGAACGTGGTGGAATAAAATGCCATGTAATATTTTCATTTGCTAACATGTTTGAAATTGTAGAAGTTTGATCATTCGTTTTTAAAAATTTACTGATTTCGTCTAGCTCTCGTTTAGCACCAACAAAATTAGTGGCATTATCAGAATAAAGATCTGAAGATTTGCCTCTTCGTGCAAAGAATCTACGTAGTGCTGCTAGAAATGCCTCTGCTGTAAGGTCTTGAACCAATTCAATATGTATTGCCTTAGTGGCAAAACACACAAAAATTGCAGCGTATATTTTAACTTTATTGCGGTTGCGAAATCGTTTTTCTTTTATGTAAAATGGACCACAGAAGTCTATGCCCGTTTGTAAAAATGGTCGTTTAAACACTAAGCGGTTCTTTGTTAAATTTCCCATTTTGTATTGTGTGATTGGTGGTTTAGCACGAAAACAAAGAATACATTTATGTATAATAGATTTTACAGCATTACGACCATTAATGATCCAAAATGATGAACGTATTGCACAAAGGGTAGCTTGAGCGCCACTGTGTTTATTTTTTATATGAGTTTCACGAATAATTAGATTTGTTACGTAATGATTAGATGAAAGTAAAATAGGATGCTTTTGGTTATAAGTCAGTTCTGATAGTCTTAACCGACCGCCTACACGTAGTACACCGTCTGTGTCGATAAATGGAGAGAGTGGAGCCAGCTTCCCGGTATAACATTTATTTGATTTAAGTAAATGAATTTCTCGTTGAAATTCATCATATTGTATAATTTTCATAATGGTTGTTGAAGAAGCTTGCAATTCATTAACACAGAGAGGTCCGATTATTTTTTGTTTTCGACATTTGATATTGATAAATCTAATTACGTATGCTATTATTTGCTTTAAAGTTTTAAATGAAGAATAACGTTTAAAGTCAATAGGAAGATCTGGTTTTGGTATGCACGAGAACACAAAGGTTTCACGTAGTTCTGGTAGGTCGATTGGAGTCATATCGCATTTTGGCCACTGTGTTTGACGTTCAATAAGCCAATTGGGACCGTTTATCCAAAATTGGTTTAAATAAAGTTCAGAAGGAAGAAGTCCACGAGAAATCATATCAGCTGGATTATGTTTTGTTGATACATGTCCCCACGTAGCGTTATATTTAACGTTTTGTATTTCAGAAATACGATTTCTAACAAATGTTTTAAGTGAATTGGATGGTGTTTTTATCCAATGTAAAACAATAGTAGAGTCGCTCCAAAGATATATGTCATCAAATTTTATATTTTTTAATGCTTGTAATGTGACTTCAACGAGATTTGAAAGAAGATGAGCAGCACAAAGTTCTAGTCGCGGTATAGAACGAGATTTTAATGGCGCTACACGAGATTTGGAGTTTAAAATAACAGATGTACAATGACCATAGTTGTCTTCGGAACGAATATATAGACATGCACCATATGCGCGTTCACTTGCATCAGAAAATCCATGAAGTTGTAAGGTTGTTCGTTCGCTCAATATTGTTCTCCGTGGTATTGACATTTTCTCTAACAATGGTAATTCAGATCGATATTGCATCCAGAAAGTATAAAGGTCAGCGGGAATGGATTCGTCCCATTCAAGTTTAAGCTGCCATAAAGTTTGCATTAGTATTTTTGCTTTTACGATAGTGGGGCCAACTAGACCCAAAGGGTCAAATAAGCGGGCAATTTCTGAAAGGATTATTCGTTTAGTGATCTTAGTAGTATTACAGTCTAAATTAACTGTATAACAAATTGAATCTTTTTTAGGATTCCATTGAATGCCTAATGTTTTTATATTTTCATCAAGATCTAATTTAATATATTTGTCATCAGATTTATCAACAAGATCGTTAGTAAGTTTTGGCTTGTTAAAAGACCATTGACGTAAATTTATACCAGCAGTCTTCGTCACAGCAATTAATTCATTTCTAATCAACAAGGCTTCATCAAAAGTTTCAGCACCTGTTAGTAAATCGTCTACGTAAAAATCTTCGTAGAGGATACGAGCAGCAACTGGATAGTTAACCCTTTCATCGTCGGCTAGTTAATGTAGAATTTTCGCAGATAAATAAGAAGAAGGGGCTTGGCCGTATGTAACGGTATTTAATTGAAAAACTTGAACTGGCGTTTCGCTAGAGTATCTCCATAATATTTTTTGGTATATTCTATGTTCTGGATGAACTATAATTTGTCTATACATTTTTTCAGCGTCAGCTGTTAAAACATAGACGTGTACTCGAAATCGTAAGGTTAGAAAAAATAAGTCATCCTGAACCTTGGGCCCAACTAACAAAACGTCATTTAGTGAAATGCCAGTGGTTGTCTTGGCAGATGCGTCAAAAACCACACGTATTTTTGTTGTTAAACTGGAAGCTTTGAATACGGCGTGATGAGGCAAATAGTAACCTTCGTTTGTGTTATGATTTTCGCAAAGTGACATGTGGTTTAACTTTTCGTATTCTCGCATAAAATCAACGTATTGCTTCCACTGTTTGGGTTTATCAACAAAGGAACGCTCTAAAGATAAAAATCGTCTCAATGCCGAATTATATGAATTTCCAAGGTCTGGTTTGTTAGTACTAAAAGGCAGTTTTACTATGAATTTACCAGTTATTTCATCACGTTTAGTATGTTGTGCAAAATGAAATTCACACTCTTGATCTTCAACCGATAAAAGTTTTTTGTTAGGGCCTTCTTCAATCTCCCAAAACCTAGTAATATTTGTATTTAAAATGTCTAATGAAATGTTACACATAACTGGTTCTTGAGAATCTTCGTTTAGAATCCTACCAGATATTATCCAACCAAGTTGAGTTTTTTGCAAAACCGCGGAAGGTTTAGCTATTGCAATTTGACCGATGGAAAGTAAATTATAAAATATCTCAGCGCCCAGTAGAGCATCGATATCGCGTGGTTTATCAAATTCTGGATCAGCAAGGGTTATATTGGTTGGAATGGTTAACTGATTTTTGCATAGCTGAATAGATGGCAATCGACCAGTAATTTTTGGAATAATGAGAAAATTAAGCTCTTTAGTATATCGTGTGCTTCTTGAAATAATTTTAGCCACTATGGATTTAGAGATATTGGTTTGAATTTGATGAATGCCGATTACAGGTATATTAATTTGTGTTTGAGGAAGTTTTAGAATAGAAGCAAAGCGCTCAGTTAAAAATTTGATTGAGAACCAGAATCTAGCAGTATTCGACATTCGTGAGAATTGTTGTCTTTGTCAAGTATATTTATAATTGCTGTGGAAAGTAGAACTTGTGATGGTACGTTAGCATATAATTTAGCGAAATTTGACACAACGGTATTTTCAGGTTCGTGATGAAGAAGTGTATGATGCCTTTTATGGCAGGTTTTACATCTCGATAGAGATTGACATGTAGAAACCGTATGATTTGAACGAAAACAATTAATACAAAGCCTGGCGTTTTTTATTAAATCAAAACGCTCACTTGAGGTTTTATTTTCGAATGTATCACAAGCTGATGTATAATGAGGACCTTTACATAGATTACATGCTATTGGGAGCTTTGTAGAGTTTTCAGTTGAAGTTAAGGTAGTATGAGAATTTTTAAAATTTGGAATTTTGCGTTTAGCAAGAGAGGGACCTGCATGATTTGGTTTTTTTTCACTATCTTCTTCTAAAACGCGTTGTCTTTCATGTAAAAACTGTAACAACTCATGCATGGATGGAAATTCAATTTTTTGATTAAGTTCTTTCCATTTACGACGGGTTTCTTCATCTAATTTTGATGTTATAGCGTAAACTGGAAATGCTTCTAGAAAAGGTTTATTTAAGGCTTCCAAGGCACAATAATGTTTAGTCGCAACATCAATAATTTCACCAATCGATTTTTCCGTTGCTTTTGTACAATGAGGTATTTCAAAGATTGCTTTTATTCGTTTATTAGCAGCGGCAACGGGATTGTCAAAACTTTTTTCCAATATAGACCAAGCTAAATTATAATGACGATCTGTTGTTTCAATAGATTCTATTTTAAAAAGTGCCTTTCCGGTTAAGCAAGATTTTAAATACATCAGTTTTTCAGAGTCTCGTAATCTTGAATTATTATGAATTGATGCTTTGAATGAATCGGCGAAACTTGGCCAGTTTTCACAAGTGTTATTAAATTTGGGTAACTGCATAGTTGGCATTTTTACATGCGAAATTGAAAGTTCGTTTGAAGAATGAATATTAGAACTTGAAGTTGGATCTACTGTATTTGAGATTAAAGGTGGCGTTAAATTTTCGTCATCAACGCCGACTGGAATCGATATTGTATTTGTACTATCGGGTTTATGGTTATTTAAGAAAGTTTCAGTCTTCGATGTGTACTCATAGAAGGCGTCTGAAAATATAGTACGTTCTGTTATCTGTCCGTCCAATTCATGTTCCCTACATAACAAATCTAATTCGTCTTGAACACGTTCATATTTCTCGAAGTCTTTATAAATTGAATCTGTTCTTTTTTTTAATTGAAGAATGTCGTCACATTTTGATATGTCATCAACAAACTTTTTAAACCGCGTGAGTTTGCCTTTTAGAACACCACGTTGTTTAACGAAATGGGAAATACTTTTGACATCTTCACTAGAACGTTCGATTAATGAAATGTCAGACATTTTAACACGATTTTAACACGAGTAGACATTAAAATAAAGGTATAAAAAACGGCAATTTTTTAACAAATAAAATAGAGAGACTTACCACCTTTGATGTTTTCTTGTAAAATATGTAGTTTTTTCATCAACTATATGTGGTTGGTTCCTCCAATTAAACGTAATGTAATGTTGAATGTAATTGTTTGTCACTTCTTTGAAAAACTGCGTTTCGTTGCAGATTTTTCTTTTATTCACAATAATATTTTTAAAACACTTTGCTGCGTTGCGTTGCAGGCTTTTAATATATACGTATACATGTGTAATTATAATTTTAGATTGTTTTTATGTTTCACTGCAAATTGTACATTTTATCACACACTTTGTTTTATATTATTTTTTTTTATATTGAACTATTATTTTTTATATTATGATTAACGTTGCGTTGCAAGCTAATACGATAGTCTCAAATCCGTATTGTTGAATCCGGCTCGAAGGACCAATGTTGATGTTGGAGCTTAATTATACAAAACAACTAGATTTGCTAGTTGCCCTAAGCTCTCATTCCTTTCAACTTAATCAAAAGGAATAATTATTGTTCGTACTGTTATATAAAACACTTTATTTTTTTTTTATTTTAAATTAAATTATATGATTTTATTTATTTTTATTTATGTTTAACATGTATATATATATTGATAGGTATCTTAGATGAGACTGCTAAAAAAAATAATTTTAATTCTAAGAATATAATGTTGATTTTTTTTTTATTTCTTTATTGAAGGTGGTCCAAATTAAAAAACTAAGAGTAAAACTAATTTCATTGGTTATCATTGGTTATCAATTATAAAGGAAGTTGAAACAAATATGAATATAAAGTTAAACAAAATAAGGAAAGGGAAGAAATTATTGAAAGGTTTATTATTAATATTTGAGAATTTCCGAAATTATAAAAAATGAAAATCTGGATGCCAGATGTTAAATTTATTTTGAGAAAAAGTGGATTTTACGTTAATAAAGGTTTTAAAATGTTTATGACATATAATAAAAGTAAACTAAAAAAAGGATAACCAACGCTTATTTTAAATTTAAAAGAAAAATATTAATTATTTATATAGGGTGAACCTCAACACTACCGTCAAGAAACATTATCTGCAATCGTATTTAAGTACCGCCAGCGGTGAAAAACTTAGAATTTTTGGTCATGTACTTTTACCTGTATCCTACATGGGTAAAACAAAAATACTGCGCTTACATATTGCTCCTGGCCTAACGCAGCCCCTTTATCTAGGTATCGACTTCTGGGACTTATTTGGTATAGCTCCGGCTATTGTAAACGAGCTTGATTTACAATTAGCTGACACGAAAGATGGAAATTGTCATAATTTAGATCCAGGTACTGAGAACCGTCTCGCGCGTATCATTGACCAGTTTCCTTGCTCAATAAAACATGGATTAGGACGAACTGATCGTGTTACCCATGTTATTAACGTCGGAGGGGCCACTCCAGTCAAACAAAGACACTATCCGGTGTCCCCAGCTGTTCAAGCGGAAATATATGGCGAACTGGATAGGATGTTAAAACTGGGTGTCATAGAAGAGAGTCAGAGTGCATGGTCGTCGCCCATTGCAGTCGTTCGAAAAGCAAATAAGCAAGTAAGACTTTGCCTTGATGCTCGTAAGGTAAATGAGGTTACAGTAAAGGATGCCTATCCGTTACCACTGATTGATGGGCTGCTTAGTCGACTAGACCAAACCAAATATATTTCATCCATTGACTTGAAAGATGCCTTTTGGCAAATACCACTTGATGTGTCTTCTAGAGATAAGACAGCATTTACGGTCCCTGGTCGTCCACTCTACCATTTCACAGTTATGCCTTTTGGGTTGTGCAATGCACCTCAAACTTTATGTAGATTGATGCATAAAGTAATTCCATACCACTTACACGATAGGGTCTTTGTGTATTTAGACGATTTACTTATAGTTTCAGCAGATTTAGAGCAGCATCTTTTGTTGTTGAGTAACATCGCCGATTTGCGGAAATCAGCCAATTTGACCATCAATATTGAAAAGAGTAAATTTGTTCTTAAAGAGACCAGATATTTAGGTCATGTTATAGGAAATGGAATTATTCGAGTAGATCCTGATAAAGTGGCTTCAATTGCAAACTTCCCAGTCCCAAAACCAGTTCGGCAACTTCGACGTTTTCTTGGGATGGCCGGATGGTACCGTCGTTTCATTGCTGGCTATGCTCGAATTACGAACCCTTTGACAGATCTGCTAAAGAAAACCCAAAAACTTAACTGGAATGAACAAGCTCAAATTGCATTCGAGGTACTGAAAAACGCACTAACATCTGCCCCTGTATTACGAAATGCAGATTTCACGCGTCAGTTTTATATACAATGCGACGCCAGCTCAGGTGGAATAGGTAGCGTGCTTTTCCAAAAGTCTGACCAGGATGAAGAACACCCAATCGCATATTTTTCATACAAGCTAAACTCTGCACAGCGAAAATATAGTGTAACGGAGCAAGAGTGCCTAGCTGCTGTTATGAGCGTAAAAAAATTTAGACCCTATATTGAAGGCTACACCTTTACGATCATCACAGACCATTCCAGTCTGCGTTGGTTAATGGATCAAAGCGACCTCTCTGGACGACTTGCCAGATGGAGTCTTAAACTTCAAGGGTTTAATTTTAATATAAAATATAGGAAAGGTTCTCAAAATATAGTACCAGATGTGCTATCTAGAGTTGAGCTGGAAGAGTTAGTGAAAACCGCAAACTCTCAAGATGATGAAAATGTAAGTCCTTTACATGTAGACCTGAACTCTGACGCTTTTAAGGATCCGTGTTACTTAGCCAGGATTAAAGGCCTGAGAGAAAATCCAAAAATTAAATCCAACTTAAAAGTCCTAGATAATAAGTTATATATTCTTCCAAATGCGAGTGATGATGACCGCACAGACATTTCAATGTGGAAACTGGTTATTCCTGAGGAATTGGTTCCTAGTTTACTTGCACAGGCACACAATTCACCTTCTTGTGCCCATTTAGGGATCACGAAAACCCTAAATCTCTTGCAACGGCAATATCATTGGTCCACCATGGCACGTGATGTGCATAATTATATTAAAACTTGTGATACTTGTAAACAGATTAAGGCCACGAACTATAAAACTCAACCAGAAATGGGCCAATATTTCGAAGTATCGCGACCGTTTCAAAAATTGTTCATCGATTTTTTGGGTCCTTATCCTCGTAGTACTTTCGGAAATTCTTACCTTTTGATTGTTTTAGATCAATTTACTAAATTTGTGTTACTAGAACCATTTAGAAGTGCTACTGCTGCTGGGGTCGTTTCTTTCCTAAAAAAGAAAGTCTTTAGTGTGTTCGGTATACCAGAAGTTTTAATGTCAGATAATGGTCCACAATTCAAATCCAATCAACTGGCTGAGCTGTTGCAGAACTTTGGAATTATCCATCAGTTCACTCCTAAGTACTCACCACAATCCAATGCTTCGGAAAGGGTAAATAGGACAATCATTGCCGCTATAAGAGCCTATATAAAAGACGATCACCGACTGTGGGATAGACACATAGATGAAATTGGTAGTGCGTTAAGGAATACGATACATAGCTCCACTGGGTTCTCGCCATACTTTCTAACTTTTGGGCAACACATGGTGTGCCATGGGTCCTCATATAATTTAATGAGAGAGCTGAACATGCTAAGTGATAAACAAACATCACTTATGACTGTCACAAACAGACTTTCTGCCGTACAAGATAACATTCTCAAGCATCTTCGTGAAGCTTATCAGCGAAATGTTAATACTTACAATCTTCGTAGCAGGCCTCGTGTTTTTGTACCCGGACAAACCGTTTTCGCTAGGAATTTTGTGCAAAGCAATGCTGTCACTGGATTTTCAGCAAAACTAGCCTCAAAACTTATTAAAGGCATTGTTTTACGAAGAATAGGTCACGTAGCTTATGAGTTGGCGGATGATAAAGGGAAAATAATAGGCGTTTACCACGCAAAGGATATTCGCTAAATTTCTTTCTGAATTAATTCATACTTTATCATTCTTGTGCCCGGCTTGAGACATCTCAAGGGTGCTGGGTCTGCCCCACGATGTAACAAATGGAAATTGTTAAAAATCTAAATCTTCACTAAATTGCAAACCTTTTTCTAAATTCTAAAAATATTGCAAATTTACAACAAACAATTAATTTTGTTTGACAAATATTTTAATCGATAATGTTTCCCACTTATGTTTCTCAAAAATGTTTCTCAACTAAAATATAAAATGAATATCATCCTTTTGATACACTTAACGGTGGCCTATATTAATGAAATTACAACTGAGAGAAAGAAATGTAATTCAATTACTTGATTGTAATACGGTATTCATTTACATATATATATATATATAACAATTAAAGTAAGGAAAAGTTGAGATATGGAATGCGATGATTAGAGATGCTCTCATTACGTTTGATTAAAATGTGAATATAGGTTGTTATTTGAAATAAGTCTGATGATTCGTTTTTTTGATTTAAAAATATTGAAGTGATTAGTTTTTATAATAAAAATGTTAAATAATAATATTATTATAATACAAATTAAAAAAAAATATGATTTGTGTATTGTGTTGTACAATGTGTTAAACAACAGTTTTTTTGCATTACGTTTAAAATGAAAAAAATACTAAAACAAGTAAAGCTATATATGAGTGTTTAATTAAAACAAAACCCCGTTGAAAACTAAAGTTGTAATAAAAAGCTTTGCAAAATTGTTACAAAAAGATAATATTTATGTATTGTATTGTGCACTGTGTAAAACAAAATTTTTTTGTTGATTGTGATTTGCTTGAGCAAATTCATGCCTGAATTTGATAACAAATAAAACCCGCTGAAACCAAAAGTTGTAACAAAAAAACCTTTACAAAATTGTTACAAAAAAAAAAAATAATATTTATGTATTGTATTGTATGCTGTGAAAAAAACAACAATTTTTTTGTTGATGGCGATTTGCATGAGTAAAATCCATGCTTAAATTTGATAATAAAAAAAAACCGTTGGAAAATAATTATTAACAAAGTGTAACAAAAAAAATATTATCTTTATGTATTGTGTTGTACATTGTATAAAACAACAAATTTTTGTTTGGTTGCAATTTGCGTGAGCCATAAAACAAGTAGATCCGTATATAAGTCGAATAAAAAAAAAACCTTTTGAAAATAGTCAACAAGGTTGCTTGCTACAGGAAAAAAAATATTCTTTATGTATGTGTTGTATATTATGTAAAGCAACTAAAACAACAACAAACAAAAAGCATTTAAATATCTAAAAATGTGGCTGGTAAAAGACAAATAAAAAACAATAGTATTTTTGTTTACTGTTAATTAATATTATAGGTGGTGGGTAAGTCGATAATTATAATTAAGTTTTTTCTATTTTTGATTATTTTGTATATACTTTTCATATACCTTTTATACAAATATAATATGAATAACATTTCGGTTGTTAAACATTGATTTTTATTTATTAGCTATGGGCTAATTAATCGATTTTGGAAAGAGAGAGATGTTAATACGGTTCTGAAAATGTAAGTAGTACAGTTAGCCATACTTCAATATTTTTTTTTGGGTTTTAATAAATAAATATTTTTTCCCGCTCATTCTGAAAACACCTGGTGCATTGATAAAACAAAACCTACTCCCACATAACACTGAAGCTCTAGCCGGTAACAGAGCGGATCAGTGCATAACCAGGTATTAAAAAAAAAACAAAAAACAAATTTCTGCTAAAGTTTGTCTTTTCAATGGCAGATCTTTACAAACTGTAGTAAAATGTAACGATTGTGTCACATTCTATACACAAGTTAGAGAATGCATAAAGTTACAATGGAAGACATACACATGAAAAGTATATATTCTTTAGTAGTCGTGGATAAAATAATATAAATGACTAAAATATCGGGCAGGAAACTTCAAATTTTATATAAAGTCGTAGATTTAAGTTTTACAAAACATCAATAATTTGACATCTGTATATGCACGTCCCTACCTTATATGCATTTGGAACTTCTGACTCTTCGACAAATTTAAATATCTGAATGATTGCTCGAACCATTAATCCATCACCATCTGTAGAACGGGGTAGAGCAAACTCTGACGCTGGTGTTGCAGCTTTTATAGGATTCGGTCCAAGCATAGTGTGTGTTTTACCAGACCCTGTAGCCCCATATGCAAAAACAGCTGCATGAAGACCATTCAAAACATCTTGAACAAGCGGTGCTGTTGTTGTTTCGTACACTTCTGCCTAAAACATAAAAGCAAATATTAATATTATTAATTTGAAAAATGTTTGTTTCTAAATTTATTTAGTTTTTAGGGTTTTCGTTTTTTTTCGTTAAAGTTTCGTTTTAGAATCACAATTGGTGAGAGTACGACAGGTTTGAACTATTATTCGATTATCTCGTAAACTAATAATTCTATGGAGTTGAAATTTTAAATGCGTATTAAATACACCTGTACGCACAATATGACCAAATAAATAAATTTATTTGCATTTGTTTTTCCGGATTGTGATTGAGGACTTTAAACAGGTACATTTTTAATGAGTCTGTTAGGTTATTATATATGAAAGAGCTTTATTTGCCTTAAATTTTTTTCTATTTTACACCGCACAGTTTTTGTTGATTTGTTATATTTTTGTTAATTTTTGTTTTACGGGTGTGAATTTTTTTAAAGAACGTATTACTATTTACTAAACAATGTAAATCCTACCCAACCGATCACCACAACTAATATTTAGCGTGCATCCGCTCTGTCAAATCGTGTTTTTGTATTATTTTATTTCTCTGAGAAACCTTATTTCTCTGATGTCCTCCCATAGACGTACGTATTTTTTCATTTTGGTAAACGCTTATTTTTAATAATTACAACTAACACGAAAATATATTTTTCAACCCAACTGTTCCAATTAGTCAAGAAAAATTCATAGGAAGCCTCTCAATTTAGCCTTGCTGGCTTTCAAATAATTAAGAATTTTGTAAAAAAAACGTCATTTAATATGACACGAGCTGATATTTTCAGAGGATCTGGACCCATTTTAAATTACGCGGCTACTGGTCTCCAAGTATTTAACTATTACTGAAATTTGATAAATTTCATACCAATACAATTATTGCTTGCAACTAGATGTCATTTCATGGTCATACAGTCCACCTTTATAAAGATTGAAATATGTTACTGTCCGTGAATCTGTGGTACCGCTCTAGAGTAATAGTATAGTTAGATTATAGAATAAGGAGTTGAGTAGAGTAGAACCCAGCTCGTTGTTCCAACATCAACATCTCAAACTTGAAATTTGAAATTTGTTTTAACTTAAAATAATACGGAATGTTTTGCTGTGCGAGTGTAGGCCTGCGCCTGCATAAATTTTAAAATTTAATAGATAACACTAGTTTACAAGAAAAATCTCCCTAAATAAAACCCTACTTTTCTTATAGATTTTAAACTGCTGAACACGAATATCAAATTCGTTTTTTTAGGTTAGCTCTTGTTTTTAAGATATTCACGAAAAACCCATTTTTTCGGTGAACAAAAATGTTATTCCGGTTTTTGGATCGCATATTTCGCGTACATCATATTTTCATCATATTTTTCAGATCGCATACATCATATTTTCTCATTCGTCGTACGTATCAGACGTGTTTTTACTTTTATCTCAAAATATATTTGTTTATTATAAGCAAAATAGTGTTTGAATAATTCGACTAAAAGAATCCTTGATTAAAAGTGTCTATAAAAGTTAAAAGTGTCTACTTAATAAATCTTTATATATTTTTAATAATTTGAGATATTTTAATTGCTAGTTTATCAAAGTGAAAAAACAATTCCAATATTTTTTAGTGATATCAAAATCTAAAAAAAAAACAAAATAATTTGGCTTCAATCATATTGTGAGTCAATCATTGTATTGTGTTGTAGACTCGTTTGTGATCATAACGGATTATATTTAATCATCTATAAAAAATACAACAATACAATATTATAATTTTTGTACTGATTATTAAAATACAATTATGTCCGCATCTTGCTTTAAATGCTCATCAAACATCACAAAAGGTAGATTTCCTGGTATTAAATGCAGTGGATCTTGTGAAAATGTTTTCCCTGTTAAATGCGCTAATATTTCAGAAGACTTGCTTACTAGAATTAAAGATGGGTCTGCAAACTGGTTATGTAAGGATTGTCGGGGGTAATCTAGTCAATCTCTAATTGACTGTGACTTAGAAGAAACGCCTTCTATCAGTCTTGCTGACATAATGAACCAATTAAAAAAAATGGAATTGAAACTATCTGCACTTGATGAACTTACAGAGAAAGTGTTTAAAGTTACAGCGGACTACAAATTTTTGATGGATAAAGTACAAAAGTTGGAGGTTGAATTGAAGTTGAATTCTTCGAAACTTTGTCTACTAGAAGCAGTGAATGATAAACCGAATCAATTTAATAATGCTGCTAGTATTGTCATCAGTGGGCTTCCTTTAAAACATGGAGATATCAAGGGTATGATTCTACACACAATAAACAAAATTGAATCAAGTGTACAGGCAGAGGACATATTATCTATCGAGCCAGTAAATAGTCACGTTGTATTAAAAACCACTTCATCGTCATCTAAATCGTCAGTAAAAAAATCTCCTCTACAGGATTACTTTATTGTCAAGTTGAAAAATACGGAGATTAAAAACATTATTTTGACGCATATGCGTAAGAAGAAAAACCTCTACACTAACAATCTGGATGTGTCATTGCCACAAAACCATCAGCAACAGCGCATTTTTATAATGCAGTACTTCACCAAATTTCAATCACAACTATACCGCGAGGCTAAAAACATAAAAGTAAAATATAACTTCAAGTTTTTGTGGGTTGAAAATGGTCAAATTTATCTAAGGAAGACTACCGATTCTGATATTCATCGCATACATTCTGAGAACGATATTTTTCTGTTACGCTGCAAGGATCACACAATTGAAGATAACTAGGATATCTGATAATCTTCTGATTATACTCAAAATACATTATAAATGGAGCTTTTTTCATAGCCAAGTTTACAAGTACATATTTCTATTTTTGATAACTTTAATTATATTGTTACGATTACAGAAAAATCTAGACGATTACGGTCACTTCCAGGAAAATAAAATCAACAAAACACAACGGAAAGTGAATGAAATGAATAGTGTTGTTGTTGTTGTACATGTTCTTAGAATTAAGGTCTACACAAAACAAATGATTTTATGAATCAAATCAATATAATGTAAAATAATCGAATATTCTAATATTTTCTCAAGGTTTCTGGAAAGTGATGTCGAATTATCTAGAAGTATTGCAGAAGGTATATAAGAAAATTACCTCTTGTAGTTTTTAATTAGTTTATTTTAAACCTGCGATTGTGAAGTTAAAATTATAAAAGTGATCTTTAAATTAGTGAATAAAGTTATAAGTGCTATTGAGTAGAAATAATTTGTGTATTATTTTGAACGTTGAGTTACTGGAAATTTCTACAATAAACCGCTGGAGTTTCTGAAGCTGTTAAAAGAATATTCTAGTTAGGAATATTGTTTGCTGTATTGTTTTCCTGTTGTTGTGGAACAATCAAGGAGTTGAAGACTTAATAAAACCTGGTGTTTGTGCTTACTAATCAGTGATCGAACTCAGGAAGAGATTGGGAATTACGTTTATCGAATTGTGAGTTAGGCCAATTCGAAGTAAGGTTGGAAAAACGTAACAATATGTATATGTAGTATATTAAGTATTAATTATTATTTATTGTTACAAGCTCTAAATTTTTTCATACTTTTATTAGATTTTTTTCGTAACCAAATTATTTACAGGTACACATTTCTACTTGTGATAATTTTAATTCTATGTATATGTTGTGTATTAGGTATTGATCATTATTTACTTTTACAAGCTCATAATTTATTTTTACTTTTATTAGGTTTTTTTTGCAATCAAATTATTTGCAGGTACATATTTCTAGTATTGATAACTTTAATTGTATCGTATTACGGAAGGATAACATTTTATTTTTTCCTAATTTTCCTAAACGTAAATCTTTTTTATAAGGATAATTTGTATTTCTTATCTACTCATTGTTATTCGGAGTTTTAATAATAATTTTTTTAAAAAATATTTGTAGGCTGTAATTTTAATTTTCAAATTAAAACAAATTCGTTGGTTGAAGCCTAATTATTTTATTTATACAATTTAAACGTTTCGATATAATGTATATCATCTTCAGAAAATGGTAAAAAACTATAACAAAATGAATACAAATGAAAAAATCTTAAAAACATATCAAAAAATATTAAAAAAGCAAAAAACAATATTTTACAAAAAATTATCAAAACTATCAAAATTACCAAAATTATCAAAAATTATCAAAGAAGTGGGGATAGTATAAACATGGGGCAACTGTAAACAGTTTTAATTTCCCTCACAAAACATCAATCAAAAAATTCGACAAAAATATCACAGATGTCGCTTCGATCGACTACACACACCAGGAGAATTTGACAGCTGAAGTCAGTCTTGCTCAAAAGTTATTGGTGAATAGATGTTTTGGCAACCCAAAAGTAAATATTTTTTTTTTGTAAAACTCGAATAACTTTTTTTACCATCATATGTTTAAAAATATTCCAACATGTTTTGATAGCTGAAATATTCAAGAAACATAATATTTCTTTGTTTTAGCCAAGTTTTAGATATTGGAATATTTTTTCAAAACATAACTCTAAATCCGCCACGTGGGGCACATATAAACAAAAAAAAAATTGGGATAGTATAAACGCGTTTATATGTGCCGTATGGTATGGTTATATGGTATACGTGTGGTTTCCCGTTTCACTTTTGGTATTGATTTGCAAAGCCTAAACATACGATGAGATTGAATTTTTGCTTTTTTCTTTATAATTTTCTACCTGAATTTCTTAAGGTTTTACAACAATCGAAAAATATTGTTTTTTTTAAAAAAATATATATGTTATTTGCTTATGTATATAGTTTGAAACACAATAAATAATAAAAAATTTAAAAAAAAGTACTTTATGAATTTTATTGTGGTTTTTTTGGGTGTTTATATGTGCCCCATACAAAAATGCTCATTGTTTATAAGTGCCCCACCAGTGGGGATACTTTAAACGAGAAACATAAATTTTTGAAATTCAAAATTTTATACTTAATGTTTAGTTACGTAATTAAAAAAAAATAGTTTTATGTAGTAAAGATATGAAATTTTACAATGAAACAGTTTTTAAGTAAAAATGTTTTATGGTTTTAAAGTTATTGAGCTTTAAGTAAAAACTGTTTATACCATCCCCACTTCCCCCTACATGAAACAATCAAAAATAATAATACAAAAGAAAAGAAAAAACTAAACGGAAATATGTTCAAAATTTTTACGATTTCAAAAAACATTTTCTGTTACTAAGTTAAGAAAAAACGAAAATTGAATAAAGTTAATTAAAATTTAAATCTAAAAAATTAATTTATTATATAATTATAGCTATTTCCTAAGCTGAATCGTTTTGAATATTCAGAAGATTTGAAGATTTCTTTATAAACAACATTTCCAAAATACTACGTTTTCTGAAATGGTTTTCTTTTTTTAAAATAACTACATCTTCCAAAGAAAAATTATGATTATTTTCATGTAAATGTTCCGATAAAGCACTTTTTCCAATTTTGTTAATGTTGTTATCTTTACTATCATTTATATGTTGATAAATCCGTGATTTTAAATATTGTTTTGTCATATTAATATATGATGCGTGACATTCACAAAGAACTTTATAAATCAAATTACTTTGTAAGCATTTTGGAATAGGATCCTTAAGATTTGAAAAAAACTGTTTTAGAAAAAGACGAAAAAGCATTTCCAACAACTTTAATTTTGTATTTTGATAATAGATGTCTAATTTTTTCGAAAAGTCCACAAACGTAGGGAATAGCAACAAAATTGTTCACTGTTGAAAGATTCCTGATGTATCTGCAATCTTTGTTCATAGCATTTCTTATTTCACGTTCAATAAAATTTTTTGGATAGCTATTAAGTCTCAAAATATGACGAAGTTGGTTAAGATTTTTTTGTATCAATGTAGAATGTGAAATATTTTTTATTTTTTGAACCAAAATATGAACAGTGTTACGTTTATAAGTAGTTGGTAAATGTGAGTTAAAATTTAGATATCTTCCGGACCATGTTGGTTTTTTATAAATATCTGTTATTAAATCTCCGTTTGTTTGATGTATTACATTAACATTCAGGAAAAGTAATGTTTGATTCTTTTCTAGCTCAAAAGTAAATTTAATATGATGATTGCAGCTGTTAAAAACGTCCAAAAGTTTAGTCACATTATCTTTATGTACAGCAGTAAAAATGTCATCAACATAACGATAGTAAAATTTTAGTTCAAAATCAAGATTTTTTAAAACTTCATCTTCGATAAATTCCATGAGATAGTTAGGACTGAATATGAATTTAGAATTACAAAAGAAAAGCATTTAAGAAAATTTGAGAAGTGGACAAGAAACGATCATTTTAATTCATCAACGTTTGATAATGATGAAACAAAAAAATGGTTTGTAAATTTAACTAACATTATAGTTCCTGCTGATGTTAAAAACATTTCAGAATTAGGTAGTAAATTCAGTCCTCCTCCGTCCAAAATTTATTATGAAGACATCATTGCTGGAGTTGAAAGTGTAATTTACAATTTCGAAGAAAATGAAAAGTTGATAATAAGAAACAGATTTACTAATTTACTGATGAATCTTAAAAATTCAAATATTCCGATACTTAACAAACATGATAAGATCCATAAAAGAGGAATCAAAAATACGAATGAATTTATTAAGAACAATCCAGATATTTTATTTTAGATTTAGACCTCCTGAACACGAATATCGTATTCATTTTTTTTGGTTAGCTCTTGTTTTTGAGATATTCACGAAAAACAAAATTTTTTGGTGATCAAAAATGTTGTTTCGGTTTTTGGAGTTTACAAGAAAAATTTCCCGTAATAGAACCCAACTTTTCTTATAGATTTAGACCTACTGAACACGAATATCGTATTCATTTTTTTTGGTTAGCTCTTGTTTTTGAGATATTCACGAAAAACAAAATTTTTTGGTGATCAAAAATGTTGTTTCGGTTTTTGGATCTCATATTTTACAAAACAAACAAATGAAATATATTAATAAAACAAGTGCATAGTAAATATGTCAACAACATTTTGAGCTAAATTTTGTAAAAATCCGTTAAGGAAAGTTGAAAAAATACTAAAAATTCACTTTTTTTTTTAAATTTTTCCATTTTCAACACCATAAATTTTTAACAAATAAAGACAGCAATTTTTTTAAATTTCTTGAAGCCTATAGTAGTTTCAATTTTCTTTCTTTTAAGCTAAAATATACGAATATTGGTGCAGTTTGCACCAAGTTATTCAAGTTTTCCCAAAAAAAGTCAAAACTCAAAATTTGGAAAAAATAGTTTTTTACTTAATTTATTGTGCCATAAATAATAATTTCAAATGTTCAGTCGCTCTCAAACATCAGTAAAGAATTATTTTAAAATAGTAAACTATAATTTCCATTTTTGTTTTCGAAGTTGGGAATTGGATCGATGTGAGACGTATATGGGAGAGGCAAAACATCATAACATCAGAACTATTTAAGTTACTTTAAGCACCATAAAGTTAAGCCCCTATTTATGTCTATTAATACCTGTAAGGTTTGTTTCTTTTCTGTTTTTGGTTTTTTGATAATGTAAATTTTTTTCTTTCACCGCCCACCTTGTGTTACTCCTTACGTTTATGATCATTTTAAGTTTAATTTAAGAAAGCATTTACTTCTCCTTCTTAATAGTTTTTCGGTTTTGCCAACTTTTGTTTAATTAGTTTAATTTCTTTTTACGTAGATAGTTGTCGTATGATTAGTTGCAAATATAATCTCTCTGAGGATAAATTTAATTCCAAACATTCAAGTGAAAATATTAATTAAAAATGAAAAAATATTACATATATAAATTTTAAATAGTGTATTGTTTTTAAAAATCAATAAATCAATAGTGATAGGCAGCTATAAGCAAAGCAACATAAATTGTTAGTAAAGTGTAAGGTCAAGTTTATTTAAATGGCGTCGTCAAGAAGTTTCAAGTGTAAAAATAGCCCAAATTCATTTTGTTTTATTTGTGGAAGTAACATAATACATACTGCTAAAAGAATCACCCCATTTATAAGAACTGCCTATCTTCATTACTAACTGATATTTTCCAACTCCTAAAATAAATCCGAGGTGGGAGGAGCTAGATCATGTCAAAAAACTTCACAAAAAAATCTCAATTTCGAGAAAAACCATATAAAAATAAAATGCATCTTTTGTCCAAAAAAGACATTTCATAATCAACTAACTGATATTTGTCAACTCCTAAAATAATTAAAATGCAATATTTAAAAATATACTTTTTACTGTTTATTTTTAAATTTATTTATAATAATAAAACTTCCTTATAGTAACAATTTGATATTTATTTTTTCATTTTAAAGAATATCGATTTCGACTTACGTCATCCTCAGTTCTTAAATTATTATTACAATTTTTGCTTAAACTATTACTTATATACTATTTCAACTGCTGTTTTTTATTATTATGTCATATATTTTGTTAGTTTTAGTGTTGATTTTATCATTTAAAATATTGTTATTGTTTTTATGTTTATATATTTCTATTTCTTCCAGTCTATCTAGATTTTGTCCTTTTCTTTTTTTATGTAATATGGTTAAATTTGTGTTGATATTGGTGTATTTGTGTTTTTCTATTTTCAAATGTTGGGCATATCTGGATTTTGGATCGCTTCTGTTAATTTCATTGGTGTGCTCGATAAATCTTTTTTGAAGGACCTCCCCGTCTGGCCTATGTAAAATTTACTGCAGTCGTCACAGGTAAGCTTATAAACACCTGTTTCTAAGTTTTGGTTTTTTTAGTTTTTAGGTAGTTTTCTAATTTATTTTTGTTTTTGTAAGCCGCAATATATCCATATTTTTTTAAGGTTTTTTGCATTATTTTGAATGTTGTTCTATTGTATGTTACGCCTACGTATTTTTTACCTGCTAAGTTTTCTTCATTCTTCAACGTTGTTATGGTTCGCAAATTTTTCTTGTTTTTGTGTTTTCTATTTAATGTGTCAATCATTTCATTTTTATATCCATTTTTTCTGGCTATGTATTTTATATTGTTTAGCTCGTCTTCATAATTTTCAGCGTTCATCGGTATAGTGTTCAATCTATTGATCATGTGGTTGTAGGCAGCTAGTTTATGTTGGTATGGATGATGTGATTTGATATTTATTGTTTGATCCTTTCAATTTTGAAAACTAACATTCACCACCAAAATGCAATCAGGACAATAATAGTTAATGAAATATCAGTAAAAAATAACAACTTAAATAATTCAAAAACCAACAACAAAAAGAAATAAAAACAATACGCAGTATACAAAACAAGATCAAACAAAACAATGCTACAATAACCAAAGCCGATAAAGGGAATACATTAGTCATCTTAAAAACTACAGACTACAACAATAAGATAGATGAATACATCACTAATAACAACATTGAAAAATTAAGTAAAGATCCAACGAATGAATTCAATGCACAAATAAAAACTATCATCAACAAATCTATCAACATATTAAGTGATAAGAATATAAGGTATAACAAAATGTTAAAACCAACAGCACCAAGTATAAGAGGATTACCAAAAATACACAAACCAGATACACCGATAAGACCATTAATTAATTTCACCACAGCACCAACATACAGAATAGCGAAGTACATAAACAAACTATTGAAATACCACATAAAATTTGATTACAGTTATTCAGTCAAAAATAACACAGAATTAATCAATAGAATAGAACCAATAATAATACCTCACAACGCAAAATTAGCATCGTTTGATATAACCAACATGTATTCCAACATACCAATAAAAGATACAATAAATATAACAAAAATATGTTAATGAAAAATGGTTTAAGCCCAACAGAAACACAAGAAATAATAAACATAACCGAAATAACAAAACAAAACTATTTCACACATAACAACGAGTATTATCAACAAACAGAAGGATTACCTATGGGTAGCCCACTATCGGGAACATTAGCCGAAATATATCTCAACGATTTTGAAACAAAATATATATATTTAATAACTCAAATCCACACAAAGAAAATATCATTTATTGGTATCGCTACGTTGATGATATAATTTTATTATTCAAAGGAACAAATAGACAGCTTAATCTATTACACCAATACATAAACAGCAGAGAACCTTCCATTAAATTCACCTTAGAAAATGAAGAAAACAACACAATAAACTTTTTGGATTTGTCAATCAAAAATGTAGATTCAAAACACACATTCAAAATATTCCGAAAACCAACCCAAACGGATCAAACAATAAATATCAAATCACATCATCTATACCAACATAAACTAGCTGCCTACAACCACATGCTCAATAGATTGAACACTATACCGATGAACGCTGAAAATTATGAAGACGAGCTAAACAATATAAAATACATAGCCAGAAAAAATGGATATAAAAATGAAATGATTGACACATTAAATAGAAAACACAAAAACAAGAAAAATTTGCGAACCCTAACAACGTTGAAGAATGAAGAAAACTTAGCAGGTAAAAAATACGCCTACGTATAAGTCATTCGCTCTTTTTTGCAAAATAGAGTTTCTCGATTTTTGAATTTTTTTATAAGTATTTGTATCACTTAATAATAACGTCATTTTATCGATATATTCATTTCTATTAATTAAAACTGTTACATTGCCTTTATCTGCGTTGGTAACACTAGTTTACAAATTTTGAACTTTTTTTGTCGCCCTGAATAAAACCCAACCATACAATAGAACAACATTCAAAATAATGCAAAAAACCTTAAAAAAATATGGATATATTGCGGCTTACAAAAACAAAAATAAATTAGAAAACTACATAAAAACTAAAAAAACCCAAAACTTAGACACAGGTGTTTATAAGCTTACCTGTGACGACTGCAGTAAATTTTACATAGGCCAGACGGGGAGGTCCTTCAAAAAAGATTTATCGAGCACACCAATGAAATTAACAGAAGCGATCCAAAATCCAGATATGCCCAACATTTGAAAATAGAAAAACACAAATACACCAATATCAACACAAATTTAACCATATTACATAAAAAAAGAAAAGGACAAAATCTAGATAGACTGGACGAAATAGAAACATATAAACTTAAAAACAATAACAATATTTTAAATGATAAAATCAACACTAAAACTAACAAAATATATGACATAATAATAAAAAACAGCAGTTGAAATAGTATATAAGTAATAGTTTAAGCAAAAATTGTAATAATAATTTAAGAACTGAGGATGACGTAAGTCGAAATCGATATTCTTTAAAATAAAAAAATAAAAATAAAATTGTTACTATAAGGAAGTTTTATTATTATAAATAAATTTAAAAATAAACAGTAAAAAGTATATGTTTAAATATTGCATTTTAATTCAAAAGTGACAAAAGCACACAAACAGTGAATAATATGGAAAACCATAATAACACATATATCCTAAAATAAGTTCGAGGTGTGAGGAGCTAGATCATGTTAAAAAACTTCCAAAAAAATCTCAATTTCGAGAAAAATCATATAAAAATAAAATACAACTTTTGTCAAAAAAAAGACATTTCATAATCAACTAACTGATATTTTCCAACTCTTAAAATAAGTCCGAGGTGGAAGGAGCTAGATCATGTCAAAAAATTTCACAATAAAAATCCCAATTTCGAGAAAAATCATATACAAATAAAACACAACTTTTGTCAAAAAAAGACATTTCATAATCAACTAACTGATATTTTCCAACTTCTAAAATAATCCCGAAGCAGGAGGAGCTGGATCTAATACGAAAACAACCTATATATAAATCAATTATGTTGCAGAGTTTAAATTATTCTTATAGTTAAATTTTTTTTCCAAATTTTTAGTTTTGACTTTCTTTGGGAAAACTTGAATAACTTGGTGCAAACTGCACCAATATTCGTGTCTTTTAGCTTAAAAGAAAGAAAATTGAAGTTACTATAGGCTCCAAGAAATTTGAAAAAATCGCTGTCTTTATTTGTTCAAAATTTATGGTGTTGAAAATGGAAAAATTTAAAAAAAACGTGAATTTTTCGTATTTTTTCAACTTTTTTCGACTGTAACTTCCAGAATCCTTAACGGATTTTTACAAAATATAGCTCAAAATGTTTGTTGGCATATTTTCTATGCATTTGTTTTATTAATATATTTTATTTGTTTGTTTTGTAAAATATGAGATCCAAAAACCGAAACAACATTTTTGATCACCGAAAAAATTGGTTTTTCATGAATATCTCAAGAACAAGAGCTAACCAAAAAAAATGAATATGATATTCGTGTTCAGAAGGTCCAAATCCATAAGAAAAGTTGGGTTTTATTCAGGGCGACAAAAAAAGTTCAAAATTTGTAAACTAGTGTTACCAACGCAGATAAAGGCAATGTAACAGTTTTAATTAATAGAAATGAATATATCGATAAAATGACGTTATTATTAAGTGATACAAATACTTATAAAAAAATTCAAAAATCGAGAAACTCTATTTTGCAAAAAAGAGCGAATGACTTAATAGAAATATGGATATCTGAAGGACGTATTACCACTGAAATCGGTAAGAGCATTAAAATAAATAATAGCGTAATTTCCAAAATGTACGGTTTAATAAAGATACATAAAAATAATAACATTAGACCAATATTAAGTTGTATTGGGTCTCCTTTATATAAACTTTCTAAATTTCTTGGTAATTTTATTAAGTTTTCGGTTGGTAAAAAAGATAGTAATATAAAAAATTCAGAAGATTTTATTATGAAAATTAGTGACGTAAAATTACCTCCAGATTTTGTTTTAATATCTTTGGATGTAGTGTCTCTATTTACAAATGTTGATGTTGGTTTAGCAAAAAAGCTGATTGAAAAAAATTGGAAAATTATCAAAAGAAATTGTAAAACGAAAATTTTAAAAGATCAATTCCTAGAAGCTTTGGATTTAGTGCTAAATAATAATGAATTCAGTTTCAATAATGCAACTTACATTCAAACTTTTAATTGCCCAATGGGTTCACCATCAGTCCAGTTTTAGCTAACTATCTCATGGAATTTATCGAAGATGAAGTTTTAAAAAATCTTGATTTTGAACTAAAATTTTACTATCGTTATGTTGATGACATTTTTACTGCTGTACATAAAGATAATGTGACTAAACTTTTGGACGTTTTTAACAGCTGCAATCATCATATTAAGTTTACTTTTGAGCTAGAAAAGAATCAAACCTTACCTTTCCTGGATGTTAATGTAATACATCAAACAAACGGAGATTTAATAACAGATATTTATAAAAAACCAACATGGTCCGGAAGATATCTAAATTTTAACTCACATTTACCAACTACTTATAAACGTAACACTGTTCATATTTTGGTTCAAAAAATAAAAAATATTTCACATTCTACATTGATACAAAAAAAATCTTAACCAACTTCGTCATATTTTGAGACTTAATAGCTATCCCAAAAATTTTATTGAACGTGAAATAAGAAATGCTATGAACAAAGATTGCAGATACATCAGGAATCTTTCAACAGTGAATAATTTTGTTGCTATTCCCTACGTTTGTGGACTTTTCGAAAAAATTAGACATCTATTATCAAAATACAAAATTAAAGTTGTTGGAAATGCTTTTTCGTCTTTTTCTAAAACAGTTTTTTCAAATCTTAAGGATCCTATTCCAAAATGCTTACAAAGTAATTTGATTTATAAAGTTCTTTGTGAATGTCACGCATCATATATTGGTATGACAAAACAATATTTAAAATCACGGATTTATCAACATATAAATGATAGTAAAGATAACAACATTAACAAAATTGGAATAAGTGCTTTATCGGAACATTTACATGAAAATAATCATAATTTTTCTTTGGAAGATGTAGTTATTTTAAAAAAAGAAAACCATTTCAGAAAACGTAGTATTTTGGAAATGTTGTTTATAAAGAAATCTTCAAATCTTCTGAATATTCAAAACGATTCAGCTTATTTAGGAAATAGCTATAATTATATAATAAATTAATTTTTTAGATTTAAATTTTAATTAACTTTATTCAATTTTCGTTTTTTCTTAACTTAGTAACAGAAAATGTTTTTTGAAATCGTAAAAACTTTTGAACATATTTCCGTTTAGTTTTTTCTTTTCTTTTGTATTATTATTTTTGATTGTTTCATGTAGGGGGAAGTGGGGATGGTATAAACAGTTTTTACTTAAAGCTCAATAACTTTAAAACCATAAAACATTTTTACTTAAAAACTGTTTCATTGTAAAATTTCATATCTTTACTACATAAAACTATTTTTTTTTAATTACGTAACTAAACATTAAGTATAAAATTTTGAATTTCAAAATTTATGTTTCTCGTTTAAAGTATCCCCACTGGTGGGGCATTTATAAACAATGAGCATTTTTGTATGGGGCACATATAAACACCCAAAAAAAAACACAATAAAATTCATAAAGTACTTTTTTTTAAATTTTTTATTATTTATTGTGTTTCAAACTATATATATAAGCAAATAACATATATATTTCTTTAAAAAAAACAATATTTTTCGATTGTTGTAAAACCTTAAGAAATTCAGGTAGAAAATTATAAAGAAAAAAGCAAAAATTCAATCTCATCGTATGTTTAGGCTTTGCAAATCAATACCAAAAGTGAAACGGGAAACCACACGTATACCATATAACCATACCATACGGCACATATAAACGCGTTTATACTATCCCAATTTTTTTTTGTTTATATGTGCCCCACGTGGCGGATTTAGAGTTATGTTTTGAAAAAATATTCCAATATCTAAAACTTGGCTAAAACAAAGAAATATTATGTTTCTTGAATATTTCAGCTATCAAAACATGTTGGAATATTTTTAAACATATGATGGTAAAAAAAGTTATTCGAGTTTTACAAAAAAAAAAATATTTACTTTTGGGTTGCCAAAACATCTATTCACCAATAACTTTTGAGCAAGACTGACTTCAGCTGTCAAATTCTCCTGGTGTGTGTAGTCGATCGAAGCGACATCTGTGATATTTTTGTCGAATTTTTTGATTGATGTTTTGTGAGGGAAATTAAAACTGTTTACAGTTGCCCCATGTTTATACTATCCCCACTTCTTTGATAATTTTTGATAATTTTGATAATTTTGATAGTTTTGATAATTTTTTGTAAAATATTGTTTTTTGCTTTTTTAATATTTTTTGATATGTTTTTAAGATTTTTTCATTTGTATTCATTTTGTTATAGTTTTTTACCATTTTCTGAAGATGATATAAATTATATCGAAACGTTTAAATTTTATAAATAAAATAATTAGGCTTCAACCAACAAATTTGTTTTAATTTGAAAATTTTAATAATAATAATAATAACATAAGTTTGATACATCAAAACATTCGTAGTTTAAGAGCTAATTTCGATGTTTTCAGCCTTTATTTAACTAGTCTTACAGCACAACCAGATCTGGTTTTCGTTTCGGAAATTTGGATTGGCTCAAACGAGTGCTCCTTATTTAACTTACCAAATTATAATTTTAAGGCTTGTTGTAATGACTCATATCGGGCTGGTGGTGTTGGGGTTTATATTCACAAGACTCGTACAAACTTTACGATTAAATGCTCAAATTGGTGTTCAGCGGACGTCCTCGTTCTTGATATTACACTTGGTCTTGATGATTGGACATTTATCTGTATCTATCGATTTCATAATAAGGATGAAAAAAACTCTTCTGTGCGGATCTAGAGATGTTGATAAAAGCAACACGTAAAACTAAAATTGTTATTTTGGGTGATATTAATATTAATTTAATGAGCAGCAGTGATAGCTTCGACTACCAAACCATGCTAACTTCTTACGGATTTTCTAGTCTCATAAATAGCCCAACAAGGAACTTGGGTGTTTAGATCATTTATTCTTAAAATGTCCAAATGCATATGATCATATTACAGATAACTTGCCCATTCATATTACCGATCACAATCTTATAAAACTTATAATTTCACCATCATCAAGGAGACCAATGTTACCGAAGACTACTGCTGTTAGTCGGGTTGATTATGGTACACTTAAAGAACGCTTAAAGTTTGAAACATGGGAATCTGTATACTGTGAACAGAACTGTAGTCTTGCCTTTAAGAATTTTCTAAACATCTTAAGTTCGCACATTAATGTGTCAAAATACACAGTTTCTGCTACAAAAAATAAAATATTGAAACCATGGATGACTCGTAGTCTACTGCGTAAGCTTACTAAATTGAAAAAGTTTTCGAAAAAGCTCAAACACCATCCAAGCAATGTTAGCCTATTCACATTCGTTAAAAAACTGACTAAAGATGTTAAATTAAAAACCCAAAATGCTAAACATGAATATTACATAAATAAATTTGCGTCTGTTCGTGGCAACTCTAAGCTCACTTGGAGAACTATTGATGATGTCTTGGGAAAGGATGCAGAAAAAATACTTATAAATGAAATTTACAGTCAAAATTCTGATTCCTTACTGAAAAATACTCTATCAGTTGCTGATGAGTTCGATAAGTTTTTTATCTCTGTTCAAACAGAGGTGACAGCTGGCTTAAACGTGCCTAGCTTAACCTTCGACAAAAAAGAATTCGATAAATATGTATTTGGAGATTCAAGGAACTTCTCGAAATTCTGTGTTTTCGAACAAATATCAGGACTAGAAATTGTTACTGAAATCCAGAGATTAAGTAACAAGGGGTCAAAAGGTATTGATGGGATTGATAATTTCATACTCAAGGAATGTTCATGGTACATGTTAGACGTTCTAATTTGTTTGTTTAACTTGAGTTTGGAAAATGGTAGTTTTTCAGAGGTACTAAAACTAGCCATTGTAGTACCTATATTTAAGAAAGGCGATAAACTCCAGTTAAACAACTACCGCCCTATATCCCTTCTCAGCACCTTCTCAAAGATATTTGAAAAATTAGTTAAACGCAGACTACTTAGTTATTTGGATAAAATAAATTTCTTGCATAAAAACCAGTTTGGGTTTACACCTGGGAAATCTACCGAAGAAGCACTAATTAATTTCTTAAGCCATATATACTCGGCACTAAATGACTCGAAGCTACCCTTAGACCTGTTCATAGACATTAAAAAAGCGTTTGATACTGTTGACCATATAAATCTTCTATGGAAAATGTCTAATATAGGCATAAGAGGGAACATTTTAAAATGGTTCACAAGTTATCTTGCGAATCGTTGGCAAGTTGTCAAGATCGGTGAAGTCTTAAGCTTTGAAGGTCATACTAACTGTGGTGTACCTCAAGGATCCGTGCTAGGTCCACTCCTCTTTTTGATTTACTTTAACTCAATTTTCGATGTTAACCTTATTGGTCACGCCACTGCCTTTGCAGATGACTTGGCTCTAAGCTATGATTCAATTACTCCTAATAGCAATGAAACTTTGATTTTCTCAGTTCAAAAAGATTTAGAAAACTTAAGTAAATGGTTCTTTTACCATAAACTTGTGATCAGCGAAAAGTCTAGGATAATGAGCTTTGGGAGGCCAAACGACTTCCTTACACAGAATCCTCTGATATATCATGTCTATTCTTGTAGTAAAATCGTTTGTTCAACAATGTGTTTTCAGTTAGTGCCAGTAAGTGAGTTCAAGTACCTGGGCTTAAATATCGATTCTCAACTTAATTGGATTCCTCACTTAGATAAGGTGAAGCAAACTGTTATGGCCGCTATAAATAAGTTTTATCTTCTAAGGAGAGTTTGCCCAACGATAGTCTTAAGACAATTATACCATGCACTTGTAGAATCTTACCTAATGTACGGTATTACTAGCTGGGGTGGAATTTATTTTTCACACATAAAGCATCTGTACATTGCGCAAAAGAGAATTGTTAAAGTTATCTATCGTCGATCCAGGACCACTCCAACAATTGCCTTGTTCCGCGAATTAAACTTGCTACCTTTAAGATACCTCTACATTTACAAAGTATTAAAATTGTTTTTCATTAGAAGCAATAGTTTTCATACTCAAAGAACCCATAGTTACCTTATGAGAAATCCAAATCAGTTTTCACGTCTTCGTTGTAATACTGAGAAATACAAACGTTTCTATATTTTCATGGCACCGTTCTGGTTTCATAAGCTACCTAAACATTTAAAATCCGTCACAACTGAGTGAAAGCATTTGTTTGAGAGTGAAACACGAGCATGGCTACTTAAAATTGACAACATCGAGAGCTACTTTTAGTACTGCAATTAAAATATTATAATACTGTAACGACTCTTCGTTGGTTCTTTTAGATTATTGAACAAACACGACAGTAAAAAGACAGATCTTTGGTTAACAGAATCTCAAACTTTATTTATCAACCAATTACAGCAACTTCCGATTTTAATTACAATAAATTCTATGGTCTCCAATTTATGTACCATAAATTTCACCGCTTTCCACAATTTGAATCAATGAGAGTCGGAATCGTAAAATCTGTATTTACTATTCCACTAGGTTCAAATTCTTTCACTATTAATACCCAGGCTCAAGTACCACCGATTATTCCTTATACTTGCGAATATTTATAAACACTTTTAATTGCAAAATTAAACTGACTATCTGATATTTTTGTTTGCTTATTTATATCGAAAAATAAATAAATCGAAACTTCTATAATCCACTAGAAATCAATACTACGTAGTCCGTACATCTGAAATAGGCCACACCTGTTTTCATTCATACTTGCATTTGTATTAGCGAACTCAAATTTAATTTATGCAAAATGTATTAGGTAACTCCTTTTAATTCATTAATGTAAACATTTGTATAACAAATTTAATTTACATTAATTTATGCAATACAATTTGCAATACAAGTAAAAGATTGAAAAAGGAGTTAACTTTTAATTCATGAATGAGTAAATAAAATTAACCCATTCTGGACGAAGTTTATTACATTGCCCTCCATTTAGTTTTGTTCGTCCCGAACAATATCAGATATCGCATTGGTGCTGTTACCTTGATACGGTGCCAACCTTTGCAGATGTATCACTTTCATCTTGGTACGGGGTCCCTTTTGTATGCGGTAGATGACATCATTAATTCGTTTGATTATTTTATATGAGCCTTCCCAATCTGGCTGCAGCTTGGGTGATCTTCCCTTAGTTCTTCTGGGGTTGTATAGCCATACCAATTGTCCTTCTTGAAAACCGCCACTATTTGCATTTATGTCGTACCTGGTTTTCATTTTGTCACTGGCAATCTTAATGTGGTCTCGAACCTGCTGATGGATTTTATTCATCTTCTCCCTTAGTTGTCCCACATAATCTGTTTTCGTGGATACCAGACCTCCAGGGATGCCAAACTCGATGTCACTAGGAAGATGAAGTTCTCTTCCGAACATGATATTCGCTGGCGTTTCACTTGTCGTATCGTGCACTGCGCTACGATAGGCCATCAAGAATAACGGAAGATCCTTGTCCCAATTTCTTTGGTTGGCTTCTACTACCTTTGACAAATGTTCTTCCATGGTTCGGTTGAATCGTTCTACCATGCCATCCGATTGTGGGTTCATAGGTGTAGTTCGTGTTTTTCTAATGCCGAGTGTTCTGCACAGCTCTTCCATCAGTTGAGATTCAAAATTCCTTCCCTGGTCGGTATGCAACTCGAGCGGTGTTCCATATCTGCAAACCCATTCATTGACTAATGTTTCCGCGACCGTAACTGCTTCCTGGTTCGGTATTGCATAAGCTTCCGGCCATTTTGTAAAGTAATCAATGACCACCATGATGTATTTGTTACCTTTTGTAGTTTCCGGAAATGGCCCCGCGATGTCTATAGCAATTCTCTCCATTGGGGCTCCCACATTGTATTGCTGCATCTCTCCTCGAGTTCTAGTCTTTGGTCCTTTGCTCGCCGCACAAGTATCACATCGCCGACACCATTGCTCTACGTCGGTTCGATACCTTACCCAATAAAACCTCTCCCTTACTTTAGCCAGGGTTTTATTGACTCCCAGGTGTCCTCCAGAAATACTTCCATGCAGCTTTCCCAGTACCTCTTCTACTCGACTTGATGGCAACACCAGTTGCTCCAACACTTTCTTTCCATCAGCGGACTCCCATTTTCTTTTTAGTATCCCGTTATCCATCAATAGCGAGTCCCATTGCGCCCAGTAGCATTTCACCTCCGTACTTAAAGGTGCTACCTCTTTCCACTCTGGTCGCCTTCCCTCAGTTTTCCATTTCAAAATTGGAGCCATAGCTAGATCTTCTAGCTGCTCTCTTTTAATTGCCTCGGTACACCAATCGTCAGGAGTTTGGAGCTTGATTTGGTTCACTTTCATTGCCTCATTTCCCTCAGTTCTGCTACATGACTTGCACTCCTCTATACAGGGTCTTCTGGACAGGGCATCGGCGTTACCATGGATCCTTCCCTTGCGGTGTTCAACTTTGAAGTCGTAGTTCTGCAGGATCTCTATCCATCTCGCTGCTTGTCCTTCAGGAAATTTGAATTGTAATAACCATTTTAGAGCAGCATGGTCCGTGCGAATCAGGAATGGCTGTCCACACAAATACTTGTGGAAATGTTTCACAGCCTTGATGATAGCTAGCAACTCCTTCCTCGTGACACAGTAATTCCGCTCCGGCTTTGACAGAACTTTACTGAAGTAGGCCACCACTTTCTCATCGTCTCCAACTTTCTGTGACAAAACCGCTCCGGTTCCTACATTGCTTGCGTCTGTGTCCAGAATGAACATCTTTCCGGATTCTGGATAGGCTAGTATAGGGGTGTTGCATAGTTTTTCTTTTAAACGGCAGAATGCCTCATTACATTCGGTTGTCCACAGAAACTTGGTATTTGCCTCTGTCAATTTATGGAGACTCTTGGCGATATTCGCAAAATTCTCCACGAATCTTCGATAATAGGTGCATAAGCCAAGGAAACTGCGTAGCTCATGAACATTCTTCGGTACTGGCCAATTTTTCACAGCATCAATCTTCTCGGGATCGGTTCTGACTCCATGTTCTGTAATGATGTGTCCAAGGTACTTCACTTCTTTGTGGAAGAGATTGCACTTTACCGGATTCAACTTCATGTTGGCATTACTTATTCTTCTGAGTACTTCTTCGAAGTTCATTAGATGCTCTTCGAAGTTGCGACCCATTATAATGATGTCATCAAGATAAACTAGGCAGGCCTTCCAGGTTAAACCATGCAACACGCATTCCATTAGACGTTCAAATGTTGCTGGGGCATTGCATAGACCAAACGGCATCACATTGAACTCCCACAACCCATTGCCAGTAGAAAATGCTGTCTTTCGTCGATCTTCTGGATGCATTTCAACTTGCCAGTAGCCACTCTTCAGATCTAATGTGCTGTACCATTTGGCCCCTGATAGTGTATCCAGTGTGTCATCAATTCGTGGCAGTGGATAGCTGTCCTTAATGGTTACCTCATTGAGCCTTCGATAGTCTACACAAAAACGAGCTGACCCATCTTTTTTTCTAACTAGCACCACTGGTGAGCTCCATGGACTCTTAGATGGCCTGATGACTCCATCATTTTTCATTTTGTCCAGCATCCCTTGCACTTCCTCGTGTTTAGCCAGTGGTAGTCTTCTAGGAGGCTGTCTGATAGGATGAGCGTTTCCAGTGTTGATCCTATGTCGCACGATGTTTGTTCTTCCAACATCTTCATCTCCAGTAGAGAAAACACTGCTCATCTTCGTTAATACCCTCTTGATTTCTTTGAATTCGGCTGGATTCATTCTTTTACTAAGATCTTGAAGTATTGCTACTAATGCGGGATTGTTTCTCTGCATGAAGACCTTTTGCTCTGCTTCACAGCTGATTACCTCTTTTATGGTGCTGCATTTGGCGATTTCTTCTCCATGATTGATGACCACTCGTTTATTTGAGAAGTTAATCAGTTGCACTGGAACTACTCCCTCTTTTGCTGCAACTAGCGTTCGGCCAATCATAATGTTTCCCCCAAAGTCGTTGTTAGCTGGCTCAATCATCACAGGTGAATTTTGGTCACTTTTATCTAGTAGCTTAGTCCATATGATTTTCTCAGATTTTGCCGGGATCTCAGTTGGTCCGTCACTAATAACACGGACCTCAGCATTGTCGTTGGTGGCGTTTAGCACTATTTCTGTGTTTCCATATCTCAGTACGTGGGTTCCCAGATCTAATATAAAATTGTATTCTTTCATGAAGTCAAGCCCAATTATGCAGTCATCTTCTATATCTGCTACAATAAATCGGTGCCTAAATGAATTTCCTCCAAGGTGAACCTCTTGGTCGCTTTCTCCATGAACTAGAACTGTTGCACCCGTAGCTGTTTTTAGGGTGAATTGTCTTGCTGTATCGATCTGACTATCACAAACCACATCTGGACGCACTATCGAACCACATCTGGACGCACTAACTTCCCACAGTTCCAGCATCTTACTCTGCTAGATCTACTTCGTTGATTTCGTTCAGGTTTATCTTCCAAACTTTTGACACGCATGATCACTTCATCAAGCGCTGCTTTTATAGGTTCTTCAGTAACTTCCATCTGACGTACTCTATCTGAACCGTACGCTCTTTTTCCAGCTTCCATTTGCAGGGCCAATGCTAAGACTTCTGCAGGTAGCTTCTTTCCGCTTAGATAAAGCTGGTTTCTCATTTGCACATCTCGAAGAGCATTGATGAATGTATCAGCTGCCAGTTCGTCTCGGTGTTCAGCGTTATAATTCGGATATGATAGATTAACCAGTCTCACAATGTCAGCCTCTAATTCTTGCAAGGTTTCGCTGACTCCTTGTTTTCGTGTCTTGAGCTGCATGCGATGGAGAGCTTGCATATGACTTTCCCCGTATCTTACTTCTAAGGCCTCCATAATCTTGCTGTAATCACGTTCTGTCGCTGATAGTGTCTGCAAAATTTCAGCAGCAGGTCCCTTCAATGCCAATATAAGCGCATTTGCTTTTTGCTGGTTATCTACCCCAGTTGTTGCTATCTCAAATTGCATCTTAAATATTTGATACGATGTGGATCCATCAAATGCGGGTGTTTTTAATCTAGCTGGGGCTGAAGTAGTTGATGGATTGACCATGTTACCTGACTTCCCTTGTGCTATTTCTTGGCGTAATTCACTTGAAAGTTTGCGTAATTTCTCTTCATGTTCCTCGGTAACTTTCCGCAACTCCCTTTCCACGTTGTTGATTTTCACCTCTGCACTGGATATACGTGACTCGATTACTTCACGTAGACTTTCTTGCTTTGCCATCATATCAGCAAACTGTTGTCGTTGCTCGTTTCCTTGTTTGGCCATCATATCAGCAAGTTGTTGTTGTTGATCTACTTTTTGTTGGGCCATCAGGTCAGCAAGTTGTCGTTGTTGATCTAGTTTTTGTTCTGCTGCCAGTTTCTCTTGTCGGGCCATCATATCAGCAAGTTGTTGTTGTTGCTCTACCTTTTGTTGTTGTTGCTGTGCCATCATTTCTTTCATCAACACCATCATCGGATCAATTGCTGGGGCATTCTGGACCGTAACTTCCTCTGGCTCTACTTCTATGACCTCTGTGTTTTGGCCTGCTTCTTCTAAAACTTTACGCAGCCGGAATGCAAGTTCTGCCTTCGTTCCATGAATTGGCGCATCCCTTTTCTTCAACTCATCCTTCAGCTGGGTCTGGCTGAGATCACTAATATTTACTGTCTTGACCATTGTTTCAATAATCCCACTTCTGACACCACTGTAACGACTCTTCGTTGGTTCTTTTAGATTATTGAACAAACACGACAGTAAAAAGACAGATCTTTGGTTAACAGAATCTCAAACTTTATTTATCAACCAATTACAGCAACTTCCGATTTTAATTACAATAAATTCTATGGTCTCCAATTTATGTACCATAAATTTCACCGCTTTCCACAATTTGAATCAATGAGAGTCGGAATCGTAAAATCTGTATTTACTATTCCACTAGGTTCAAATTCTTTCACTATTAATACCCAGGCTCAAGTACCACCGATTATTCCTTATACTTGCGAATATTTATAAACACTTTTAATTGCAAAATTAAACTGACTATCTGATATTTTTGTTTGCTTATTTATATCGAAAAATAAATAAATCGAAACTTCTATAATCCACTAGAAATCAATACTACGTAGTCCGTACATCTGAAATAGGCCACACCTGTTTTCATTCATACTTGCATTTGTATTAGCGAACTCAAATTTAATTTATGCAAAATGTATTAGGTAACTCCTTTTAATTCATTAATGTAAACATTTGTATAACAAATTTAATTTACATTAATTTATGCAATACAATTTGCAATACAAGTAAAAGATTGAAAAAGGAGTTAACTTTTAATTAATGAATGAGTAAATAAAATTAACCCATTCTGGACGAAGTTTATTACAATACTATAACTGGAATGTTTTTGATAGTTAAAAGTTATTTTTCTATGTTTCCTTCTGTGATATACTAGTTTTCTTTATTATAGTACATTTTACGTTCTGTCTTATTAATTTTTAATTAACCTATTACTTTGCTTAGTTACTATAAAATGAATTTAAGATAATATAGTTAAGAATAACACTAGTTTACAAATTTTGAACTTTTTTTGTCTCCCTGAATAAAACCCAACTTTCCTTATAGATTTGGACCTCTTGAACACGAATATCATATTCATTTTTTTTGGTTAGCTCTTGTTTTTGAGATATTCATGAAAAACCAATTTTTTCGGTGATCAAAAATGTTGTTTCGGTTTTTTGGTCTCATATTTTACAAACCAAACAAATTAAAAATATTGATGAAACATTTGCATATTAACTATGCCAACAAATATTTTGAGATATATTTTGTAAAAATCCATTAAGGATTCTGGAAGTTACAGTCGAAAAAAGTTGAAAAAATACGTAAAATTCACGTTTTTTTTAAATTTTTCCATTTTCAACACCATAAATTTTGAACAAATAAAGACACTAATTTTTTTTAATTTCTTGGAGCCTATAGTAACTTCAATTTTCTTTCTTTTAAGCTAAAAGACATGAATATTGGTGCAGTTTGCATCAAGTTATTCAAGTTTTCCCAAAGAAAGTCAAAACTCAAAATATGGAAAAAAAATTTAACTATAAGAATAATTTAAATTCTGCAACATAATTAACTTATAATAAGTTCTTTTCGTAGTAGATCTAGCTCCTCTCACCTCGGACTTATTTTAGAAGTTGGAAAATATCAGTTAGTTGATTATGAAATGTCTTTTTTTGACAAAAGTTGTGTTTTATTTGTATATGATTTTTCTCGAAATTGAGATTTTTTCGTGAAGTTTTTTGGCATGATCTAGCTCCTCTCAACTCGGACTTATCTTAAGAGTTGGAAAATATCAGTTAGTTGATTATGTAATGTCTTTTTTTGACAAAATTTGTATTTTATTTGTATATGATTTTTCTCGAAATCGAGATTTTTTTTGTGAAGTTTTTTGACATGACCTAGCTCCTCCCACCCCGGATTTATTTTAGGAATTGGAAAATATCAGTTAGTAATGAAGATAGGCAGTTCTTATAAATGGGGTGATGCTATTAAGCAGTATGTATTATGTAACTTCCACAAATAAAACAAAATGAATTTGGGCTATTTTAGCCATTGAAACTTCTTGAAGACGCCATTTAAATAAGCTTGACTTTACACTTTACTGCTTTACAAGGCAGCTATCACTATTGATTTATCGATTTTTAAAAACAATACACTATTTAAAATTTATATTTGTAAAAGTTTTTCTTTTTTAATCAATATTTTCTGTAGAATGTTTGGAATTAAATTCATCCTCAGAGAGATTATATTTGCAACTAATCATACGACAATTACCTTCTTAAAAAGAAACCTCATTAAACTAATTAAACAAAAGTTGGGAAAACCGAAAATTTATTAAAAAGGAGAAGTAATTGCTTTCTTAAATTAAACTTAAAATGATCATAAACGTGAGGAGTAACACAAGGTGGGCGGTGATAGAAAAAAATTTAAAGAGAAAAAAGAAAAGAAACAAACCTTTCAGGTATTATAAGACATAAATAGGGGCTTGACTAACTTAAATAGTTCTGATGTTATGATGTTTTGCCTCCCCTCACAATTCATTATCTTTTGTTGATATTTTTCTATATAGGTCTCATATCGATCCAATTCCCAACTTCGAAAACAAAAATGGAAATTATGCTTTACTATTTTAAAATAACTCTTTATTGATGTTTGAGAACGACTGAACTTTTAAAATTATTATTTATGGCACAATAAATTAAGTAAAAAATTTTTTTTCCATATTTTGAGTTTTGACTTTCTTTGGGAAAACTTGAATAACTTGGTGCAAACTGCACCAATATTCATGTCTTTTGGCTTAAAAGAAAGAAAATTGAAGTTACTATAGGTTCCAAGAAATTAAAAAAAATTAGTGTTCTTATTTGTTCAAAATTTATGGTGTTGAAAATGGAAAAATTTAAAAAAAACGTGAATTTTTCGTATTTTTTCAACTTTTTTCGACTGTAACTTCCAGAATCCTTAATGGATTTTTACAAAATATCTCAAAATATTTGTTAGCATATCTCCTATGCATATGTTTCATTAATATTTTTAATTTGTTTGTTTTGTAAAATATGAGACCCGAAAACCGAAACAATATATTTGATCACCAAAAAATTGGTTTTTCGTAAATATCTCAAAAACAAGAGCTAACCAAAAAAAATGAATATGAAATTCGTGTTCAAGAGGTCCAAATCTATAAGAAAAGTTGGGTTTTATTTCGGGAGATTTTTCTTGTAAACTAGTGTAATTAAGATGCTCCACCACTGATATTTATATCCTCACGGAGCTGTACTTTATTTCTTATCAGTTCTAAATTTATATTATTTATTGTAATTATAAACAAGAAATGAAATAAAGAAATGATAATAATAATAATAATAATAATAATAATATTTTACAAAACAAACAAATTTAATGTATTAATTAAACAAGTGTTAAGTAAAGGTGCTAATAAACATTTTGAGCTATTTTTTGTAAAAATCCACCAAGGATTCTGGAAGTCAATTCGAAAAAAGTTGAAAAAAAAATCAAAAATGTATGTTTTTTTAAAAATTTTCCATATTCTACGCCATAAATTTTGAACAAACAATGATTGTAAATTTTTTTTTTTAAATCGACCTCATTAACTATAATAAGGTGCAGTTTCCACAGTGCCATCGCAAACCTCTGTCCATAACATCCCGATGGTTAATTACAATAGATCTTTAGGTCACAGTTCACGTGCTTGTTGTGACAGATATTGTAATTCCTACTCCATAACGTATTTAATCAAAAGAAAATACGTAACGGACGTGTTTTGATAAATATGTGATACATTAGTTTAGTTCCAGTTGGCAGTTAATTTTGAAAAGTGATACAATGGTTTAGTTAGTTGCATACAAAACTATTTAAAGTGAAGTTTTAAATCAGTTTTATAACGGTTAGAAATTTTTTAATTAATTGTGATAGAAAACAAAAAAATATGATCAAAAGTAAATAATATGTATATATTACAAACCTTTTCACACAAAAACTCACTATCATAGCGACAGAACGCTGAGAAATTTCATTGTCTGTACATCGTACAAATCCGAATCAATAGTCTCGGGGGCGTTTACGGTCACAAAAAATTAAAAAAAGCGTTAATCAACACCTCAGAGCGCATGTTGTTTTAGGGCCTAGGTCTTAAAAGGTAACTATGTGTTGTTGTGGCACATATTGTAATTCCTATAACCCAACGCTTTGTATCAAAAAAAAAAATAAATTAATAAACAACTATATACAAATTATATTAACAATAAACATTAAAATGTTCTGTTAATAATATAGGTTTGTCTAATGTGTGCATCACAATAATGAACTCAAACAAGGGACAATCTTGTAAGGAAATCATTTCAAGTGATTTAAATGTGGTACATGTAAAAATGTTTACTATTCAAGGTTGGTTTGGGTGAATCTCATTAGGAATGACAAAATGAAACCGTCGAAGATGTGACACCGTTGTTTTACTTTTGAACTTTTCTATAACTATTTCCTTATCGATGTCCATAAAATATAGATAAAAACAAATATTTGCAGTAGGTACTGAAAAATGCATTTTGTACAGGCGCGCACACAAGGGGGGGGGTTTCGGGTCCGGACCCCCCCCTAACCGATAATTTTTACGTATTGTTTTTTAAAGTTAGACATTATTTAGTGTTAACCATTAGAAATTATAGATTGATATCTCTAATTTCGTAAGATACGATGCTAACTTTGGGATCTAAGGTTACTCACTATTGATCCATTCTCTTTAAGAATTTTTTGAACGCTATTTTGAAAGTTTTGTGGATTAAAATTATCAAGGAAGACCCACGTCAGTAAGGCATTCCAGAGATGCTAGATTTTGTTAAAAAAAATCTCTTTGAAAAGCTACATCTTGTCACTCGAACCTTAAAAAGATGAGCTGCTATTGATACTCTGTTCAGGTAGAAAATTGATTTGATCTAGGCAGACACACGCGTTCATCCATAGTGTATTTGTGTACTTAAAAATCAGCAACATACATCGAATCAAGCTCATTATTAAGATTTGAATTGCTGAGCAGCAATGAAAGTCTCACCAAGGTTTTCAACCGACTGTTCCAGATATGTGTGACAAAGAAAGTAAATTTCCCGTCGCTCTTCCTTTACGGAAACCGCATTGTCTTTCATTAAGTATTTTTGACGACCTAAGATGCTCATAATATTAAAATTAATGAACTTCTCAAATATTTTTGCAACAACCGACAAGATTGATGTGGGTTTGTAATTTGTTGAATTCGTGTTAGCAACTTTTTTGGAATTGGCTGTATACTGGCCATTTTTTAAAGAGCATTTATTTTAAATTTTATTGCTTCTTCACATTTACCCGAAACCTAAAGTTCAGCCTTCAGAACCATCTATCGAATTAAACCTGCGCATACCCACGTGTATTATTTCTGAAAAATTAGAAGCAGAAATGTTTGAATTAAACATATATCTCAAAGCCCTTGCCAATCTGCTTATTAAAAACAAATAAAGCAATTTGCTAATTTGACCATTTGGTTTTTTGGCCATTATATCCGAGTGAAAATAAATATAAAAATAAAATAATAATATAATAATAATATGGTACAAATTTTGTTTAACTAAGATGTTTTAGTATCAATAAGTTTGTTCCCTTCTCAATAATGAGACCCCAACAAAAATATTTGTTTTCCAGTGAAATTGGCCCTTAGAAACACAGAAAGATCATTTAATATTTGGTTCCATAACCAAATTACCTTAACGATTTAAGTTCTAATATCTATACAGCCCAATAGTATATTAAACCAGATAAACGCAAACGAAAAAAACAGAAATTGACAGAGCAAGAGCGGCAAAACTTTCTACCAAGTCCATTTCTGACAAAAAATTTTACAGTGCCATTAATTCTTTAAAGTCGGGTACCAACTCTTTTTTTTCCTATTATTGACGGTGATTTAATCGTCACTGACCCAGCGAGAAAAACCACATTGTTCGCAGAACGCGTTGCTGTGATCTCGACTGTTTTAGAAACTCCTAAAGAAAAACCAAAAATCCAGGCTTCAGGAGTTAATATGAAAGATTTTTATTTCAAACCCAAAATTGTTAAAAAAAATCTTAAGGGGGTTAACTACCAGCAAAGTCTTCGGTCGGAACATCATTCCTCCTATTATTCTAACAACATTTTCAAAAGAACTTGCACCTTCTCTTACCAAAATTTTCTACAAATCCTATAGATCTGATATTTCACTTTCGTGCTGGAAGCTAGCCAATGTCCAGCCAGTCTTCAAAACGAAACAAAATGTGATATTTCAAATTATAGATCGCAATACCCTTGCTCTCAGTTCTATCTAAAATATATGAGCATTATATTAATACACAGAAGTAATGCCAGATCGGGTGATTTTTTTTCCGTTTATGGGATATTTCATTTAAAACAGGAAAGCGGCCAAAAACTTGGCAAGTGCGGGCTTTTTCACAATAAATTGTAGAAGCGTTTTAAATTTCAAACTTATTCAAAATGATCGCAATAACTAATTGTTACTATGCTTCCAGAAAGATGTTGATTACTCAATAATTTTGTTTAAATGAATCTGCCATTCATCGCCTTCATAGTATACAGTAAAATCGATGAAATTTCAGCCTTCAGATGTTGATGTTCTGATATTTCTTAGGGAAATAGAAACAAACGATTTGAAAATCCCAAAAGCAATAACATATTTCTGAGTTTCAGGAATATTTTCACACTACGACACGAAAAATAAAATCACCTGCAACTACAAGATGGCTCCTCTCTATGCATCGATGCATTTTAAACATATTAAAAAATTGGGATGTTTTGTATCCTTATTTCAATTAAACGTATCGAAACAGAGGTATTGCAATTTTAAAATTTTTTGCAAATCTCGAAATCAAGGTATACATACTTCTTTTACAAACGTCTTTCGAAATTTTGATAGATTTAATGCTCTATTTCATAGAAATACTATCTTATTCCACAAGGTGTCTGAAGAATCCAAACAAATATTGTTATAGTGGTGGCTTTTGAAGTTTTTTCCTTATAAACAATTGGATTTATGTGTATGTATATTTTTTTTAATTGAAAGCTTGATGGGAAGTATTTCCTTAAAGAAACGGTAAAAATCGGGAAGTTTTGATACGGCAACGGGAAATTTATTTTTTAAAGTCTAGCATCACTGATGCACACATATAAAAATTTTTGGAAGACAAATCTGACAGCCACGTTTTTTGAAACAAAAGATCAACAACCGATCGAAACACACCGATCTACATCGTACAAATGAAATGCTTAGTCCGAATCAACAGTCCTGGGGGCGTACGATTTACAAAGGTTTAAAAAGCGTTCATCAACACCTCAACACACATGTTGTTGTTGGACCTAGGTCTTAAAATGTATCTATGTGTGTTGTTGTAATTCCTACGCAGCACTTTTTATTTTTAAAAAAATTCGTTGGACCCCCCCCTAAAACTTTTCCTGTGTGCGCCCCTGATTTTGTAACTGTAGAAAATTTCAAGTTGATAGATAACACTTATAGTTTGTGAGAAAATCGATTATATAAAAACTGATACCGAATTCTCACCCTAACGGTTCCGTTTTTACTTTTTAAAGTACGGAACCCTAAAAATATGTCGTTTTACACTAGTCAGCTCGACATAACTTTACCAAATCAACAACAGATCTATTTGAGGCATCATTTGACTCTTTTCAGGCTCAAAGAGTATAGAACTGTACGTGAGGTAAATAAAATTACCAACTTTTTTTTAATAAAGGTTCTGTGCCATTTGACGAAATAATGACAGATGCCCAGCTAGCACAAAATGCATTAAAAATAACGCATTAAGCGTGATACTTGAATGCATTCGAATGTATCACGTTTTTCTATGAAATAATGGTTACGATGTCCGTCTGCGTGATCAATTTCCCCTAAAAAAACAATTATTATTTTACGTGAACATTTCAGTAATCTATTATGAGTAGTGTTTCTGATTTCTCGACTTTTAAATTTCTCGAGAAAGAAAAGGAGAAATATATGTTTCTCGAGAAATATATTTTTTCGGCAAACGGCTATAAAGTTTAACTTTACTGCCGCTAGGGAGCTAGCTAAAGTCTTATGTCGTTTTCGATTGAAGAACGTGTTAATAACTAGTTCTTAACGAGTTCTTTTTTTCAATCGAAAATGCAAACATTCAATGTTATTGTATGAGTAAATTGAATTGGTTATTTTTTTTTGGAATGTTTGAAAAGCAATAAAAAAACAATACATTTTCTGAAAAAAAAGTAATTTCATAATATATATGTTAAATAACTAAAAATAAAATTAAATTATTTATATGATACTGCGTTATAATTATAACGTTATGATTTAACGTTTGTTGTGTTTACTTTTTGTCATAGTATGAGTAAAACTCAAAAATAACTGAAAATAAAACTAGTTCTTCGAAAAGGGAAAAAATGCACAACCAGTTCAGAACTAGTTTTTTTATTTTGCTTCAATCGAACATAATTTGGAGGGGAAATAATTTTTTTGTATTGAAAAAAAAGAACTAGTTGTGAAATGGTTCTCAATCGAAAATGCTATTACTTTTTAGCCTGACAGCAAAAGTAACGTCTAGCGACAGCAAAAGTAACGCCATTTTTATTTTATATTACGGAGGCTGTAAAGTAGCATTTGTTATTTGTTAGTTTGTTATTTTTTCAAACATATTGTATAACCATGACAACAAAAAATAAGTTGATTCTCATATTATGAAATTTTGAAAAGGCTGCTTTGATAAAAAAAATTTATTCATACAAATTTAAATGTTTTTTTCTCTTTTTTGGAAGTAATTATGACGATAAAAATTCAAATTTATAAAAAGTTTGATGTATTAATTTCATGTTTATAAAAAATTTAAACGTTTGCCGAAAAAATAGTGTATTTAATTCGGAGCTAAAGTGACTTTTTGTGTTTCGTCTATAATTGTCAAACTATAGACTCAACACAAAAAGTATCACTTTAGCTCCTAATTCAATAATGTACTATTATTAGAATTCTTCGTTTATAACGTCAAATTAAAAACCAATGTATCTTTTTCTTTACATTGATTTTTTAACAATGCATATTAAATAAAACAATTTTTTTAATTGTAAATAATAGGTACAATAATTTCCAATAACTTCCATTCCCTATTAAGCCCAAATTATTCGATTCAGTGATATTACTATATAGTATATCTGTCCTCCATAATGACATCCATAAATCTTTTGTTTGGCGTTTTCGTTAATTCATTCAAAATATTCTGAATGTACTAATTTTAAAAATTTTGACAGAATTTGTGCGAAATTAGAACTATCTATTCTATCTCGAATGATTTAACGAAAACGCCAGTTGTTGATGCTAGTCCATTCGTCTAGGGATCTGCTTAACTTTTTGTTACTGTTGAATTAATTTTATTTAGTATCTCAAGCTTTTAGTTTCCAAAAATTTAATGACTATTCCTTAATATCTGAAGGATTTTTTGGAAAAGTGTTTGTCGCATAAAGCTGCTTATTGTAATTCTGGGGAAAGAAACCCCATCAACAGCAACTAATTGAGCAATTACTTTTCTCATCGACGGACACCGCCTTTTCATGAATTTATCGATTTTTTGCATATCAATGTTGATTTGAACACATCTTTTATGCACAGGACTGCTTGTGCCTGACACTGGCTGTTTTCTTTTTTTAAGAATGTATGGGATTGACATGTCGATTGTTATGTAGACTGGAGGACGATGACGTAGTGCGGTAAAGTTCCAGATTCATATAGTCTCTATTTCCTCACATATCACAATTTTGCATTTCACGCGTTGTTCGTAACAAATTTTCTTTCATACGTAATCTATAGTCATCCGTTAATATAGTTTCCGTTACACATATTTATCCTTCTCATAAAAATAATATGTTTTTTATGTACAATGCACTAGTGTTGGTTCACACTACGTTTTCACCAGCCTGGCTTCGTTATACTACACTAATTCAAATGCTCCGTGGACCCAAACCATCCATCAACTGCTCTAATTTTGTTCAGGCCTCAAATAGCTGTGCATATTTATCAATTCGATTTGCTCTCTTTACAACGATATTCGTTAATCGGTATAGAAATTAACCTGAAACCGATATATTTATCATTATCGATTCTTCTATCTGCTAGATTTGTAGCCCAGCCTAAACTAGCTGTGCATAATTTTGTTTTCCTACCTTACAATTGTATCAAGTAACTAATCTAGCAATTGTCCTCGAAACGTTAACCTTCCGTTATTATATAAGTCTTATTCGCAAGATTCTACTGTAAATCAGTTGTAGTTTACATTTGTTGTAATACGTAACTGACAGATTCTCTTAATATTACGAATTTCCAAGTAACTGGTTGAGTCTGGACTTGATTTGTAGTAGAGCTGCTGAATTCTAATCGTAAATAATGTAATCAAGTGGTCCGATTTGGTTTAATGTAGGAAAACACCAAATGGATTGGGTCAAGTAAATAACTCACTGTATCGGTTGTTCAATATTCTTAATCTATGCTAATGTTAGTAATATGAATATTTCCGCCCAAATGTTGTGTAAATGATGTCTCTATTTGAAATGTTTTCACATTTCTAGTTACAACTCAATAACCAGTATTTCTCATTAACGAATTTTAAATATAAATTCTCCCAAAAAAAGAAGACTTCCGTTTCGATTATTTGCTATATATATAGCAAAAAGAAATCGAATAATCGCTCTCTTATATTTTGTTATTTCTATTGTGATTTTTAGTCGATCATTATTTCATTCCATACATTTTTTAATTCATTGGTGATTTTTTTGACATCTGGTTGGGTGTGGTTTGCTGGTTCATCGATTTGGTGGATTTTATGCTGGAAAAGAAGAAGCTGGGTATTTTTGTGGTGGATTGCCAGAACCGATGGAATGTTAAGCACCAAGGAGAAAATCGAGGCTCGCTGTGTTTATATTGAATTGGTGAGTTGGATGAAAAATGTTATACAGTGTGATTAGTAACATTTTGTGATTACATCAAAATTAAAAAGTGCGAGACTATCTGTGTCAATTGTGAATTTTTTCATTAGTATCCGTTTCTTTCTATTGTGCGTGAATAACAAAACTGTTCTTGTCTTAGCCAAATTGCAGATATATGCTTAGCCAAATTGTAGATATATGTTTAGCCAATTGTAAGATATATGCTTAGCCATTTATAGATATATTCTCAGCCCACTGTAAACATATTGAGTGTACAGTAAATCATAATAGAAGGGGCTAGAAGAAAATTGGGCGATGTGTCATGTACTCTGAGTACCCCAATTGTAAAACCCAACAAAAAGATAAATCGTATATTGGCAAGACGAAAAATTGTACTGGTAGTGGAATGAATTTTCTTTTGATGAAATTCCGGAGCGCCAGTTTACGTACCTGATATAGATAAATTACTCAATCATAGAAAATAGAAAAAAGGCTAAAGTAAAGTAACTTATGTGATAGTATCTGTTAAACGAACAAAAGAAAATATTTTATGTGTAATTTTGTGAATGTACTTAGAATGGTCGAACTATCGAGTAAATCAATTAAACATTCAACAAATTAGGATTTTGTTCGCTTCTCGAACATTGGATCACTCAGCCATTTTTTTTTTGTTTTGTGTTTTTCCGGGCTGTGAATTTTAATTTTAATAAGAACTAAGTTATAAGCTAATAAGTAAAATTTGTTGCCTGATAGTTGAATTAGACTAGGTAAGCTCCAGAACTAATAGTAGACTGAAAAACTAAAAATTTAAATAGAGAAACTAGAAATATAACTTAAAAATTTAATTAGAGAAACTAAAAATATAAAATTAAAAGTTTAAATCGAGAATCTAGAAATATAAATTAAAATTTAAATAGAGAAACTAGAATTATAAAATTAAAACTTTAAATAGAGAAACTAGAAATATAACTGTAAAAATACAGAAAAAAAAATTAAGTGTTTGCATTGTGCTTGTTAACCGGATGGATGGAATGACGTTTGTAGATTATATACACCATTATACAAGCGGTCGATCGGTGGGCACTGAGAGTCGGATTCGATTGCTATTTACGATCCAGTGATTTTGTGACGTGAATGACTGTTGTATACCATTGCTTCTACCCTGGCCTGGTGATCATATTATTCGATTGGGGTTGAGACATTTTCGTTTATTAGTAATACAACAGCAGAAACACCGTGATCTCTATTGAATTTGGTGATACTACTTTCTAACATCAGGACTAACCGTTGGCTGTATCTATTGTCGATTATTACGATTATTTTCATCACAGCCTCACTATTATACTTGTGGAATTGGCCTATACATACCTCCATTTTTTAGCATCTGAAACATCTGAAAATCGGACTGGTTACTTAAAGGTCCACTACATCAATTAGTACGAGTAGTTCATCAAACGCCTTAACGTTATTATATATTGAATGTGGCTGGATTTATCATCTATTTGTTTGGTGCCATCAATTGAGTTGCAGTTGTCATTAAATGCTAGAGTCTTAATGGGGACCGACTAACGGAAGGAACTGGAGAGGGGGAGCTGATCATGGGGTGAGTAAGCTTTATATTTTTTTATTTTATTTTTTTTATGCGTGTCTGTAGGTATGTGAGTGTGAGGTCGAGTGCGAATATGGTTGTTGTGTGCACCTGTTTTTTTTGGAATCCAATGGGAACTATATAAACAAGAATTTTCTACAACTAATGCTGAACTTATAAAAAAAAACAAAAGAAAAACAAACTTAAAAATGATTAAATCAAAGAGTGAGTATAGAAATGGTACCTGTTGTTTATTAATAATTAAATTTTATAATAAATTAAAATTTTTACTACAAAAGAAACTCAAATTAAATAAATATTTTTTCTATGGTACAGTGATGACAGGAAAAATTTAGCACCTTTTCATGATATTTGTTTACCAAAATCCAAATATTTGCTCATATCAATTTACTAAATAAATGCATTCACCCTTACGTGTGTATATACAAATATTTATAATATATTAAAGTAATGCTGGCCGAATTGAAAACGGAAATACGTAGGGCTTTATATGTCCATTATTAGTTTTTTTTGGCTCAGAATTTTTCTTTGTTATATTGTGGTGGATGGTTTTATTTGATTGGTTATTATTTCTAATCAGTTCAAAGTTTTTTTTGTATATGTTCATTGGTAACGGATGGCGTAATGACCCGGCGATTCTGCCACCTTTCTCTTTCCTGAACCAAATGAGTAAACTAATTAAATTGGCCGATCCCAAAGCTAAAACAACAGTAGTAATAGATTAATTTAAAAGAATATATCAAACTGATGCTATAAATAAACAACTAACCCAAACCTCACCATAAGTTCACGTAAACGTGTTGACCATTCTAGGTTTTCCTTATGCTGGTTGCCCAAATTTTGTGGTAAATACCAACGATAAAACAAAGCACTGCTGTTCCTATACAAAAATGTGATCTGGATTTTCATAAGTTCGACCAAGGAAAACCACAACAAGGAAAAACAAACAGCGATGGAATGTAAGGCAATCACTATTTTTTTTCTGAGCATTTCAACGTTTATATCATTCATGCATAATGCATTGCCCCGATTAGTATCGAAAACAACTTTATGTGTTGCGTTTAAATTGATGTAATGTTGATTCGAGTTTCGGATCCTATCACATTTTTTTTTTGGTTTTACGTTAATGAGTGATCATGGATTGTTTCTTGTGTGTGTATGTGTGTGTGTGGGTGTGTGTATGTGTGTGTGTATGTGTGAGTGTGTCAGAGCATGTGCGTAAACGTGGGGTTGGTCGTGCTGATCGCGGTTCTTTCGACGATGGAGTCGCCAGAGTCTCATTTTCCCACTTGCAATTTTTTTTTCATTTCCGTATCAATCATGTAATTCGCGTACATTTCCGTATTTGTGCTGGAGTAGCAGGCTATTACACCTCGAACTCAATACTACCGCTAGACCGGAGCATATAAATAATCTAATCTAGGTACACGACCTGCTATGCCTATTCGTTGCTATGCAACGAAGAAAGCGCTTCGATGAAGCGATGAAGACCAGTGGTTGCAGATGCAGATCCTTTACATAATATCGTTTTACCACAAATATAGCAGTTTGATTCATCCTTATTGTTTTTTGGTAAACTGTTTCCAAATATCATCGGATAGGCTAAATTTTTAAGAACAACTTAAAAAACGGCTAGCTACGTAAAATATTTTACTGTCTCAATAACTGTTGTTTCTTGAAAAATCTTTATTTTTCTGATTATTTTGCATCTTCTTCTGATTATTTGACACAAAATGTCAAACTATTTAGAAAGCAGCGGTCCATAAATCTACCTTACCGTAATTTTAGTTCTCTTTTGTTCGAACTGCGCAAACATTTTTTGTTTGGATTGTTTTTTATAAATACGACGTTTGATTTTTAAAATAAAGGAAATATTTCTCGAGAAGAAACACTAATTATGAGTACATTTTAAAATGCGTTCGAAATGTATTCTTATAAAACATTCAGAATGTGTTTCAATAATTCATTCTGATTGTATTACAAATAAACATTAGGAATGTATTTTTAATACATTCATCATGCACCCTTTAAATACATGTAATAATAATGTAATGAAGCGCTTTCTTCGTTGTTAGACAACGGAGAGGCATAGCAGGTCGCGTAACTGGTTGAGGTTATTTATATGCTCCTGACTAGCGACAGCATTGGGATCTAGTTGTAATTCCTGCTACTCCAGCACAAATACGGAAATGTACGCAAAATACATGATAAACACGGGAATGGAAAAAAAGACAAGAGAAAAAAATGAGACTCTGGCGACCCCCTAGTCAAAAGAACCGCGATCAGCATGTCCAACCTCACATTAAAACACACATTCACACGCCCTCGCACCTCCTACTCTCACAAACCCACACACCCACACACACACCTACACCCACATGCACACACATGCACACATACACCCATACCTACATCCATGCCCATATAGCAAAAAAAACAACTAAGTTCAAATAAAAAAAATTGGTAACTATATGTATTTTGTTATTATTTTTAGAGGATAGGACCGATGAAGAAAATATTAATTTTGATATCTCAAATATTGTATGAACAAAAAAAATGTAAGACCCCAATGACGTGATTCTATTGCCAGTGATTCAGTTCTTACGTACGTTTTTACAAGGCACAGTTTGGAGAACTATAGAAAAAAACGAGTTAAATGTTACATGTTTAATTATTTGGTCTAAACAGTTGTATATCTTAACTGGACAGAAAAAATAAAAAAAATTATAATAAAATTTGTTGCGAATTGTTGACATTTATTATTACATCTGAATATTCTGATTAAGTCCATAAAATATATCGGAGAGAATATATACCATGTTTGACCTAATACGACCAACAACATATTTTGATACGAGTTATAAGCATCATCCCTCAAGAATAAATTTAGGTTTGGTCTAGGATCATATCCATGTTCGCAAAGATCTTTAATTACCGATGACAAATAAATAACCAAATTCAATCAAAACAGTTCTATCATCTTTCCCGGAAAACTGTTCGATCGCTTCGTTAATCAATAAACTATTTAAAATACAATTCAATGAAGAATTAAATCGAAGCCAAGATAAAATATTGGTGAATAAACTTAAGGGATCGTTTGTTGTGTTGGTTAGTTCGAGTAAAGGTGTCCATATTGTTCGACAATCAGGTAAAACAGATGAATTATAAAACAAATAAACACATCTTAAACATTCGATGCTATTTGATTTGAGGTCCTGGTCTTAATGATTACCTATCCAATTAATTTAATTTGATAAATTAATCAACGTCTTCTCGCTTTTGTTTAATCATTATAAAGCAGATGTTTGATATAAAAGCCAACATTCTTATACAGTTGGCGATAAACATTGACGTTTCAAAACAGTTCGTTTCTTTGACCATCATCCACATTCAGGCCCACACTCAAACACACTTGAAACAAGCCACTATTTATAATTTTTCTATTTTTGGTTAATACACTTAATAGGTTTTTGCAGTGAATTATTTTATTGTCAGAATTAAAATGAATTTATAAAAATTATAAATATATATATATATATATATATATATATATATATATATATATATATATATATATATATATATATATATATATACATATATATATATATATATATATATATATATATATATATATATATATATATATATATATATATATATATATATATATATATATATATATATATATATATATATATATATATATATATATATATATATATATATATATATATATATATATATATATATATATATATATATAAATTCAATTGTGTCGACTGTCGGCACTTGGCGAAACATTTTAATATAAATTATAATCCATTATTATAACTCTTAATAATGGATATAATCCTACATTAGTTCACAAAATTTTACGTAAGAAATTAAAAAAGATTTCTTATAATTTAATTTATCCAAACCCCGTGCTTGAAACAAAATTATGGCGTAAAATACTTTACACAGGTAATTTAAGCCAAAAATTAGGAAACAAAATTTCAAAACATACAAATTTAAGTTGTGCTTATTATAATAATCATAACCTTCAAAATCTTCTTGTAAATAATAAACAAAAATTAAGTAAGTTTTCAAAATCTGGAGTCTATCAACTATCTTGTTCTGACTGTGATGCAATCTATATTGGACAGACAGGTCGTCCGTTTCATGTTCGATGTGCTGAACATTTTCGTAGTTTAAGATTAGGACAAACATCTTCCACCTTTTCTAATCATTTAATTGAGGAAAATCATACTAGTAATTTTATAAATAACAACAATATTCAAATTTTACAATATGAAACGAAAGGTCTTAAACTTGATCTTTTGGAAGCTTTTGAAATACGTAAAGCAATGCACTTTAACAAAAATTTACTAAATTCTCAAACCGACGTAATTTGTTCTCCTTTGACAAATCCGGATCTATTTTTCGGTCATCATTTTTAGAAACTATTAAATCAACAAATTTATGGTATTTCCATTAAAAACCAGTTAAATAAGAAAAATTACCTACTTTTTAATTAAATGTTTTAACATTTTGTTTATATAAATTATTTAATCTAGTTGTTCATTTTTCATTTTATTTTTGATTCAAATCAAAATTTTTTCTTCATAAACTTTTTGAATCGCTCTTGATAATGGCGTAAGCCGAAATGCATTGAGCAAAAATTTTTAGAAAATAAAAATAAAAACATATTTGCGAAATATAAAAACAAGTGTTATTAGTTTTTAATTTATATATATATATATATATATATATATATATATATATATATATATATATATATATATATATATATATATATATATATATATATATATATATATATATTGTTAATATTTATTTTAAAGGAGATAACCTATGAAGAAAATATTATTTCGCTATCCCGGACGAGATGGAGAAGTGGATAAGTCAACAACGTCACTTACAAGGAAGTTAAGCAACCCTGGGAAGGGTTCCAACTTAAACGGGTGACCGCTTGGGAACTTCATCAGAAAAAATATGGAAATATGATTGTAGCACATTGAAGCAGGATCTCGTCCACTGTATACCAGTATACCTTATCCAGCAGCCCTGGAAACTGGCTAGGATTCGATGGCCCAATCACCCGTTAATCCGCAAGGTGAATCCGAAATTCAAAATGATTAAAGAAACGAATACTAGAAAGAAAATTGAAACAAAACAAAACCGGAAAAATCAAATATCGACCCTTGGCTACCGTACCCGGACACGAGTAGGAAACTGGAATGTCAGAACTCTGATAGAAACATCGAGGTTAGCACAAGTTGAGAAGGTAATGAAAGAATATAACATCGAGATACTAGGACTCAGTGAAGTAAGATGGAAAAACAGCGGAGAGCTAACAACAAGCGAAGGAAATTACATGATGTTCTCTGGTAAATCCAACACACACGAACAAGGCGTAGCAATATTAATAACACCTAACGCAAAGAAAGCACTTCTCGAATGGAAACCAATCAGTAGCAGAATAATAACAGCAAGATTCCAATCGAAAATTAGAAATACAACGATCATACAGTGCTATGCACCTACCGAAGAAGCTGATGATGCGACAAAAGATGAATTCTACGAACAGCTCCAAACGACATTGGCTAGTGCACACCGAAATGACATTAAAATAATACAAGGTGATTTCAATGCCAAAATTGGAACCGACAACACTGGAATGGAATCAGTCATGGGCAAACATGCACTAGAATCAACACGTAACAATAATGGAGATAGGCTCATCGATTGTTGTGTCAAAAATCAACTATTCATAGGAGGCAGCAAATTCCCACACAAGAACATACATAAATACACTTGGACATCACCAAATGGAAGAACAAAGAATCAAATTGATCACGTACTGGTGAATAAGAAGTTTCTATCCTCACTACAAGACGTCAGAGCAAAGCGAGGAGCAGACATACACAGCGACCATCAATCAACTGGTAATTGCAACATTCAAAATTAAAACAGCCGCTGTAAAACACAACAAATCATGTCAGAGGAAATTTAAAATCAACAGACTGAGCGACAAAAATACAAATAACATCTTCAAAGAATCGCTCCAGCTCAATCTACCAAACAACGAAACCAACAGTATTGATGAAAAATGGAAACAAGTTAAAGAAGCTTACGTCAAAACTGCTTCAGATGTGCTTGGATACCAAGACAAATCACGGAAACCATGGATTAGCGATGATACCTGGAAGAAAATTGAAGAGCGTCGTCAGCTCAAGTTGCAATTGTGTCACCAGAACACAACCGAGATCCGCAGCAAATATGAAAGTACAGCAAAACAAGTTAAAAAATGATCAATGATCTCAGAAGATATACAGAAAGCATTCTCAAGACTGCAGAAACAGCAGCAGCTAATAGAAATATGCGCACACTACACAAATGCGTGAGAAAGGTCACCAACAAATATACAAACACTCCACCAATAAAGGATGAATCTGGTCAAACCCTCACAACACATGAACAACAGCTAAATAGATGGAAAGAATACTTCGAAGACAACTGCCACCAACATGAAAATAACTTGCAGTCTCCGGATGACAACTATAACGAAGCTATCAGCGCCCATCCACCAACGGAACGGGAAGTTAGAGATGCCATACAGAAACTCAAGAATAACAAATCTGCTGGTACAGATAATATAACAGCAGAATTACTCAAAGCAGATGTAAACACAACAGCAGAAGCTCTAACATTAGCCGATGTATGGAACGAAGGTAAAATACCAACCAAATGGAAAGAAGGTTTAACCATAACAATCCCTAAGAAAGGTGATCTAAGAGAATGCAAAAATTGGAGAGGTATATCTCTGCTCAACACAATAATGAAAATACTAGCGATGATCATTCTCGAAAGAATATCTCCATCAATTAACATGAAACTAAGAAATGAACAAGCTAGCTTTAGACCAGGAAGAAGCTGTACTGATCATATCAACACAATCCGTATCATCATAGAGCAATCAAACGAATGGAATTCACCATTGTATCTCCTCTTCGTGGACTTCGAACGCGCCTTCGACTCAATTAACAGAAGCGCGATATGGAAGACACTTTGTGAAATGGGCGTCCCGAAGAAAATAGTTGATCTAATCTAATGTCTAATCTAAATGTCTAATGTATCGGGATGCTGGAAATAGAATACAATACAAAGGGCAGCAAAGTGATAAATACTACAACCACCGAGGAGTGAGACAAGGCTGTGTACTATCCCCGCTACTATTCCTGATAGTACTAGATAGTATCATGAGAAAGCTCGATGATGCAAGTCCAAATGGAATCCAATGGAACACAACAAGCCCTCTCAATGATCTAGACTACGCAGATGACATCTGTCTACTTACACACACACACACGGACATGCAGCACAAAATTCAGAAGCTATCAGCCCTTGCACATGAAGTCGGTCTCAACATTAATATCAGGAAAACAAAGTCGATGAGATTGGACACCAAAACGATAACACTAATTACCATCAACAATACACAAGTGGATGAAGTCGACAAATTTGTGTACCTTGGTTGTACTGTAGCAAAAACAGGAAATACAAGCTAGAAATACGTTCAATATGCTTCACAAGATCTGGAATGCATCTGTCCTGTCAAGAAAGACAAAGCTACGAATGTTCAATGCATGTGTCAAGTCAGTACTGCTGTATGGGTGTGAAACGTGGAAACACACAAAGAAGATCTCAAATCAACTACCGGTGTTTGTGAACAAATGCCTGAGAAGACTGATCAAATGCTTCTGGTCGAACATGTAATGGATAGTCTGGCATAATGTCAGAACGCAGTGTATTACAGTCGCAGTTTCCTTAGTTGTTGTTCCTTATATTAATCTGTACCACTTGTAATAGATTCTCATCCCTTCGTCATCAATAGTCATATTTCATGTAGTTTCCTTAACCCATAGTTTCCTTATATTTCTTAAAATCTGACTAAATCTGCAATAGGTGGACGGACGTATAGGAGAGGGAAAATGGCACTAATTACCCTGATTTATTTATTCATTAAT
>OY856188.1:153916520-154048311 GCA_963693315.1 Diogma glabrata | reverse complement strand
CAAATAGTAATGATTTTTTTGATGTCACTTTTAAACATTTTGGTTGGTTAAGTTCAAATGAGGGCCTTATTCTAACTGCAACCTAAAAATAAAAAGCAAGTACCTTTAACATATGTATTTTTTTTATTTGAACTGATATGAGAAGTTGGTTTATACACTGCAATGAAAGGAAATTAAGTTGATTTATTACAGACAAGAACAGTTCATGTTGAGCTAATTTAAATCAACCAAATCAGCACATCAATATAATAATGTATAATTTCAAAGTTTAGTCTTTTAAAAATTTTGTAAGATGTACTATTGTAGTTCAATTTTTTTGGAAAATTTCATTTTTGTCGTTTTTAAATTTATTTTGATTTTTTTTCTTTTGCACTTTTGAAGATAGCACATTATTTTCTCTTGATATGCATATAATAGTAGATTGTATTACTAGTGCGAATGCGTTTTCCAAACAAGAGTTAGTTTGCCGGCAAATAACTCGCGTTTGGAAAACGCATTCGCACTAGTAATACACACTGTTTTTTGTAACAAGTGCGTAAAATTCATAAATATTTATTTAATTGTTCATTTAATCATTTATTTAACAAAGTTATAAACAAATTTAAGCTTTTTAAATAATTAAAGTGCGCCATCTTTGTTGTAATATTTGTAAATTATTCGAGTTCAAAAATATAAACACAAGAATCCAACTAAAACAACACATAGGAATCCAACTAAGCTGTCAAAATATTAAACTTTGAAGACCTAAATAAGTTGTTTTTTCTTGCAATTCCAATGATGCAATGTGTTTAAGTTGTTTTTACTATATGGTAAGCTATTTAAAGTATTATTTTGATATTTTAGTGCTATAAAAATATTAAATATAGATAGATATATGGATAGATTTAACTACAAATCTCACATGCAGGCGGCGATACGGTCCAGGCTTAAAAAATATTTTGTAGTCATGTGTGGCGAAAAGTAGTTTTTTCTTGTATTCTATTTTAGTACAAAATTGAATATTTTGTACGCATGTGTTACAAAAACTCATTTTGTATTTTACAATTTAAATACAATATTTTTGGCGGAAATAATTATTCAAATAAATATTGCGATACTGATGCATAGGCTAACTTCACCACAGCTCTGGAAACAAAATGTTCTGGATATATAGTGAGCTGTAATCCATAAAATACTTTAATGAATGCTACCTAATGTTGTAGATTTCGCATAGTTCTAATCGTGAAAAAGGTGCAGTTGAAAGTTTATTAGTCAAAACTATCTGCTCACTACAAGAAGAAGTGATATCGTGTGTCAAGCAGAAACGAGTGTAAAACAAAGCATTTTCAAATACTTAGGTGTTCTACATAATTCGAAATACTTACTTTGTCACTCGGATTAGAGGTTAGAATAAAACAACTTTAGCTAATTAGGTATTAAAACAAAAGTTTCTATAAAAGTACAAGTTCAAAATAATATTTATTTATTTATTTATATTCGAATGAAAATGTGGCTCAGTGAGAGCTACGACTTTTATTTAATGAAAAATATATACAAAATGAAAAGTCTGTAAAAGAAATGCAAGCTAATTAATTAGTTAGAATTTTATGCTGCAGACCCTAGTTGGTAGATTAAGAACATGTTATTTGAAGATCGTATTCATTAAGGTTAAAATCTGTTAGTCCTGAGTACAGATGTAAAAGTAATATTACCCATGGTAAAATTACCGGTAAAATTGGTAATATTACGTAATATTACTTCGGCTTCGTAAAATTGGTAAAATTGCAATAAAATTTGAATAATTTTTATTTAATAAAAATTAAAGTTTATGCTTTTTTGTTGACACCCTGTATAATTGAAAATTGTGTGCACATTGTTGTGAGAATTTCTCAGCTGATCGATCGATTTGCAGCTGAATACCCATAAATGTAGGTAATTTTAACATCTCTACGTGTTGCCACAAAGTAGAGTACTTTATAGGCAAACATTTATTTTATCTACTGGTGTCGATCGGTGGGTTGGGATGGGTAGTTTTTTCACCTGGTAGCAATAACGCAGCTATTCTGGATGAGACAAAAGCTAAATCTATGTCATTTCGGAATCAAATTGCTACTATGAATATGGTTTTTCCTACCCTGTTATTGATAGTTTGCTGATTATCCGTGTTACTCACCCTCAAAGGTCACTCGTGTAGCAATTTTGTTCACCTTCCAATTTTACATTAAACGATCAGCAGCAACAGAACCGCAACGCAACACACCATTACCAATGCTTCGTTGTAAATTTTTTCTGCGAAACGCATGTTCATATTTAAATATTTTTTGCGTTTTTGAAGGCAATTATCTTCAGCAATTTGCGATTTATATTTTCCCATGAACAAGAAAGAAAAAATTTGCATGAATTTGATTTTGATGTGACGTGTTGCACACGTAATTAATACATTTATCCCAGTGTCGGTCGTTGCCAGTGTTGTACGTGAAAAGTGACATGTGTAACGCCGTTGACAATTCTCAATGGCAGGAAAAGCGTTGAAGCGGGTTAATTTTCTAACCACATGCGATTAAAGAAGCTTGATTGGGATCCATTGCAAGTAGTCTAAACAAAGTAAGTTTCATTGAAAATGTTTGGTTATCTGTCAATTTGTTCTTTGCATTTGAGCCATTTAAATGCATTTCTACTTCTATTCGATGTGTAATACCTAAACATTTTCAAATACGGCAGTGTTTTCAAAACACATAATTTTACATAACAGTGAAGAAAGCAGTTATCGTTGAAGACAGTGTGCTCAGGATTTGTTGCATTTTTGCAGCTGTGAAAATTGCGGGCAGCCTGTTTTCTAGATGTCTTGCTAAAATAACAACAGCTGAAGTTCGTTCATGTATGGATGGGGCATAAAAGAATTTGCCATTGTTGCATATGTATCTTCCTGTCTATAATACTTTGCGAGTGAGGATATTTACACTCGATAATAATATATTTGATTCGGATATTATATTATTATAAACTAAAAATGATTGTGACATTCATAAATTTTGAATTAAATGAAATTGCAACTATATTTAAATCTTTTGAAATAGTTTTATATTTTACCAATATTACCAATTTTACCAATCTTACCGGTAATTTTACGGTAAAATTACCACTAATATATTTTACCAGTAAATTTACATCTGTAGTCCTGAGGTTTCGTGATAGTTCCGCACTTCTCTCGATTCTGTCAATCGTATAAATATCGGCTTCCACATTTTCATTCAATATAAATAAATAAATAAATTTTATTCTGTGCTTGTACTTTTACTAGAAACTTTTGTTTTAATAGCTAGTTGAAGTTGATTTATTCTAATCTCTAATCCGAGTGACAAAGTAAGTATTTCGAATTATGTAGAACACCTAATTATTTGAAAATATTTTGTTTTTACTCATTTTTGCTTGACACAGGATATCACTTCTTTTTGTAATAAGCAGATTGTAATAAGCAGATAGTTTTGACTATTAAACTTTAAACTGCACCTTTTTCACGAACTAAAATTTACATTTTTGATGTTTTTTGTAGCCGATATCACGATTTTTTGTAGTAAATAATAAATTTTATGAGTTTTGATTATAATGAAATAAATAATAAAATTAATAATAGGTAATTATTTCATTTTGATATAAGCAATTTGAATTTTTGTCATCGATTTATTTGTATACTAACTTCAACGATTGATTAAATTTTTTGCATTTTTTCTGCGTTTATAAAAACATACAAACAAACATACCATATAATCCGCAAGATATATAATTTGGGTCAAAGATTTATCTTGTGGTGCGGGTTGGTTGGATGAACCTTGCATATTGCCACAAAACTTTTGAGGAGTATACCCGAATTGCTTAAGCATATGATGGAAAAACAAAATATAGGTCTCCTCATGTTTGCTATTTGGTCCAGATTCGACAGTAATTTTTTGTATCGCTTTCAGATTAACTTTCGATATTAAACATGGCTTAAAACTATAAAAAAAAATATAAGTAATAGATTTAGTTATAGTATCATTCCTTTAATATTTACCTGATTAATTAATTGATTAATTTCAATGTGATTTTTCAGTATACAAATACTGAATTTATATTGTCTCAGTTTTTATTTATTACACTAGAAACTAATTTTAATAACTATTTTAATAAAACTATTTTTAAATTAAAACTAATTTTTTAGAGTTATTGAAATATTTCAAAATAAGATTCAACAAACGTTTATCCACTTGTTACGGTGAAAATTTATATCTGCAAATCGACTTAAACTATGCAGTTTGCTGTCCTGCTTGAAAAATTTTATCGGCTATAAAAGTTGATCATTAGAAAAAGTATTTGCATATCGGGAACATTATTAGGGACAAATGCGTTAAATAACACACGCGGTCTTGTTGTAGGGGTAACAAGACAGTTTTTAATTTCATTTAAATTAGATCGATAAATAAATATGTTTAAGTATAAAGCTCGATAATAATTAATAATCTTGTAAAAAATATTTTTACGTTTTTTGACCGTTGTTTCTTTTATTTTGAAAAAGTATTTCTTTTCAGAAAAACAAAATGTTGGGTTATCGGCCTAGAAAATTCAGTAAATACCGGTTTGTATTTACCTATTTATGTAAAAAAAACAATGTTTATTCTGTTTCGAAATATATAATTTTTTTTCAGGTGATCTACAGTCTTCTGTCGATTTTCTGGATGCATCTCCACTTGCCAGTAGCCACTCTTCAAATCTAGCATGCTGTACCACTTGGCTTCAGATAACGTGTCGAGCGAGTCATCTATTCGTAACTGTCTTTGACGGTGACATCATTTATCTGCCGGTAATCCACACAAAAACATGCTGATCCTTGCGAGTGGTAGCCTTCTAGAAGGTTGTCGGATAGGATGAGCGTTTCAAGTATTGATTCTGTGACGAACGATGTTAGTTCTTCCAATTCCTCATCTCCGCATGAGAACGCACTACTTATCTGTATTAGCAAATTCTTCGTTTTTTTAAAGTCAGTCGGTTGCAATCTGCTGCTTAGGTCTCTCAGTATCGATGTTAATGCGGGATTGCTCTCTTGTACTGAACTTGTCTGGTCTTTTCGACAGCTGTTGATCTCCTTGATGGTGTTGCATTTAGCGATTTCTTTTCCATTTTTGACATTCACTGTTTGAGAGGTTCATCAACTGGACTGGAACTACTTCTTCTTATGCTGCAACTAGTGTTCGGCCAATCATAATATTCCTCCCAAAGTCATTGTTAGCTGGCTCAATCATCACTGGTGATTTACGAACAGTTTTATCTGGTAACCTAGCCCATACGATCGTCTCTGATTTTGCCAGCATCTCCATCTCTGCATCACTGATAACACGTATTTCAGCGTACTCGCTGGCAGCGTGCAGCACTATTTCCGTATTCCCGTATTTCAGCAGGTGGTTTCTCAGATCCAAGATAAAATTAAGCATTTATACCACGGGCAATGGGCTGTGGGAATTCAACGTGATGCCGTTTGGTCTATACAACACCCCAGCAACATTTGAACGTCTAATGGAATGTATGTTGCATGGCTTAACTTGGAAAACCTGTCTGGTCTACCTTGACGACATCATTATAATGGGTCGCAGTTTCGAAGAACACCTTAGGAACTTAGAAGAAGTACTGCGAAGAATAGGAAATGGTAACATGAAGTTGAACCGGAGAAGTACAACTTGTTCCAGAAGGAAGTGAAATACCTAGAGCACATCATCACAGAGCATGGGGTCAGAACCGATCCAGAGAAGATCGAAGCTGTAAGAGGTTGGCCAGTTCCAAAGAACGTTCATGAGCTACGCAGTTTTCTCGGGCTATGTACATACTACCGAAGGTTTGTGGAGAACTTCACCAATATCGCCAAGAGCCTTCATAAATTGACCGAGGCAAATACAAAGTTTCAATGGACAAACGAATGTAATGATGCATTTTGCTACCTAAAAGAGAAGTTATGCAACGCGTCAATACTGGCCGACCCAGAAGCCGGGAAGATGTTTATTCTGGATACCGATGCGAGCAATGTGGGAACTGGAACTGTTTTGTCACAGAAATTCGGAGATAGCCAGAAAGTGGTGGCATACTTTAGTAGAGTCCTATCGAAGCCAAAGAGAAATTACTGTGTCACAAGAAAAGAGCTTCTGGCTATCATCAAGGCTGTGAAACTCTTCCACAAGTATCTGTGTGGTCAACCAGTTTTAATCCGCACAGACCACGCTGCTTTAAAATGGCTATTGCAGTTTAAATTGCCAGAGGGATAGGCATCAAGATGGATAGAAATACTGCAGAACTACGATTTCCGCGTTGAACACCGGAAGGGAAGGATACATGGAAACGCAGATGCCCTTTCAAGAAGACCATGTGAAGAAGACTTCAAGTCATGCTGCAGAGTGGAAGAGAACGAAACAGTGAAGGCGACCCGAATCAAGTTCAAAGCCTCAGAAGATTGGTGCAGTGATGCACTAGAAAAGGAAGCTATTGCCCCAGTGATGAAGTGGAAAATCAATAAGAGAAGACCTGAGTGGAAGGAAGTAGAACCTTTGAGTACAGAGGTCAAGTGCTACTGGACTCACTGAGACTCACTTTGGACGAATGGACGAAGGGGTCCTTAAAATAAGATGGGAGTCCTCCGACGGAAGGAAAATAATAGAGCAATCGGTGCTACCATCAAGCTGCATGGATGTATTTCCGGAGGACACTTGGGAATCAATAAAGGAGAGGTTTTATTGGGTGCGTTATCGGGCAGATGTAGAGCAGTGGTGCCGACAGTATGATACCTGTGCAGCAAGTAAAGGACCGAAGACCAGAACCCAAGGGGAAATGCAACAATACAATGTGGGTGCACCTATGGAAAGAATTGCTATTGACATCGCAGGACCCTTTCCAGAATCAACAAAAGGCAACAGGTACATCATGGTGGTCATAGACTACTTTACAAAATGGCCAGAAGTTTATGCAATACCCAATCAAGAGACAGTCATTGTTGCAGAGATATTTGTAAACGAATGGGTCTGCAGATATGGAACACCGCTCAAGTTACATACCGACCAGGGAAGGAACTTTGAGTCACAACTGATGGAAGAGCTGTGCAGAACACTCAACATTAGGAAAACTCGAACCACACTAATGCATCCGCAGTCCGATGGCATGGTAGAATGGTTCAACCGTACCATGGAGGAACATCTGTCAAAAGTTGTGGAAGCAAATCAAAGAAACTGGGATAAGGATCTTCTACGTTTTCTCATGGTCTATCGTAGCGCAGTGCACGATACAACACACGAAACACTGGCCAATGTAATGTTTGGAAGAGAAATACATCTTCCTAGTGACATAGAGTTTGGGATTCCTGGAAACTTGGCATACCTTAAAACCGATTATCTAGACCATCTAAGAGAGAAAATGAATAGGATTCATAACCAAGTTCGGAAGCAAATCAGGATTTTTGTTTATTTATTCTTTCATTCATATATATACATAAGGCCTAGCCTTTCAAATTGTACATATACATATATTTTTATTATTGACCGGTAAACTTAAATTTTGAATTTAATTTTACAAACTTAGAATTTTAATTTATAAAACAAACAAATATATCCATCCGGTCACTTAAAAATACCTATAGTAAATTTTGTAAAGTTTTTAAAATTGAAACTTGATATATAACTAAACAAGTCCACAAAGAGCATCAAACGTTTTTCTTTTAAACATTGACAGCAATGTCAATTTTCTAAGATTAGGTGACAGTTTGTTAAACAATGACAATCCATAGACGAAGAATGAACTGTTTTTGGCAGAGGTACAATTTAGAGGAAAACCAATACAATTTAGTCTTAAACTTCTACGGTAATCCAGATTCAGTTTTTCGTACAAATAGCTAGGTGATTTTGTTTTTATTATTTTATAGACTGAGACCCCCCCCCCCCCACACACACACACACACACACACACACACACACACACACACATACACACACACACACACACACACACACACACACACACACACACACACACACACACACACACACACACACACACACACACACACACACACACACACACACACACACACACACACACACAATAACTTACATAGATCCTTAGACTACAACCAAGAAGTAAGTTATAATAGGGCGAGAGAGAACAAAATCGTGTCAATCCAAAAACATATCTAACACATGCATTAAAAGCCATTTGTAATTTATGAAATACATCTGCATTTAGATGACCAAAAAGTGAACAACAGTATGATTAGATACAGAGTAAGGTATTAATCTATCCCGAAGTCGAATTAATGGTGCAATTGCTTTATGGTATTCGTTGGTACAGTTTTGCAAGCATTAAGTTTCAAATAATTATGCATGGATCAATCCACAATACTTTCCAGATCACGATTAAGTTTGGACACTATACTAGACAAATTGTTAGCAGGCCCATCGGCATATATCTGCACATCATCAGCAATCATATGGACTTGCCAAATTTCAAGACCTCAGGAAGGTCATTTATGAACATGGCAAAAAGCAATGGTGTATTAACAGATCCCTGAGGCACTACTGATAATATGGGTAGGAAGACTGAGAACAAATCATCAACCCAGACACTTTGAGTTCGTTTACTAAGATACGAGGATATTATATTTAGTGCACTCGATGAAAATTTGTATTTTAAGTATAGCTTTTGCAATAGAATCTTGTGGTTAACCATATCAAAGGCCTTTGAAAAATCTAACAGTACTAGGACAACCAATTTTTTTATTATCAAGAGAAGCAATAATATCATCCGTAAGTTTGAGAAGTACTGTTTCAGTACTATGTCCTCTGCGAAAACCTGATTGGTATACCGATATAAGATTAAAAACTTTAATGTGAGTGTCGATCTGATTTTTAATTATTATTTCAAATGCCTTAGAAAGTGCACAGATAGAAATCTATGTTTTTTTATGCTTAGTACTGTATATTCCATGCTTAAATTATGTTAATTTTCAACCGTGAATAGGCCAGGTGTATTATATACTTATAAGGAATACTTGTTCAAAAAATCACTAAAGAGCTTATTATGAATATTATTCAATGAATTTTATAAATATAGGGACGGACCCTAGCATGACTAATTAGGATGAGCGAAATAACTTTGTTGAAAAAATATTGTATACTTATCAGATAACAAAATGTAACGGTATTTGGACTTTATACGAATAATTATATTACATTATTACACCGGAAAACTCAAAAATATATGAAAACTGAATCTACGACAAACTAATTAACACTTGCAAATCTCTTATTATGAATCACTTTGAAATGTATTAAATCTTTTTTCGGCAAACGGCTGTAAAGTTTAACTTTACTGCCGCTAGGGAGTTAGCTAAAGTCTTACTTTTTAGCCTGACAGCAAAAGTAACGTCTAGCGACAGCAAAAGTAACGCCATTCTTATTTTTTATTACGGAGGCTGTAAAGTAGCATTTGTTATTTGTTAGTTTGTTATTTTTTCAAACATATTGTATAACCATGACAACAAAAAATAAGTTGATTCTCATATTATGAAATTTTGAAAAGGCTGCTTTGATAAAAAAATTTTATTCATACAAATTTAAATGTTTTTTTCTCTTTTTTGGAAGTAATTATGACGATAAAAATTCAAATTTATAAAAAGTTTGATGTATTAATTTCATATTTATAAAAAATTTAAACGTTTGCCGAAAAAATAGTGTATTTAATTCAGAGCTAAAGTGACTTTTTGTGTTTCGTCTATAATTGTCGGCCTCCCTGCGGTCGGCCGTCAAACTATAGACTCAAAACAAAAAGTATCACTTTAGCTCCTAATTAAATAATGTACTATTAATGAACTAACAGAAAAATATTTTAGTTCTACAAAAATAAAATTAAAAATTATACAAATTAAAATTCATAAAAAAAGGCTTACATTAATTTATCTTAAATGTTGTCTTCTTCATGTTTTATTTTACGTCTTCGTTTATCTTCTGTGATAACTCCCTTTATTAACGATTCCCCAGACATTTGATTAAAAATAGTAGGTATTGCAGTTTTCTTAAGACGTATCCTTACCGGTGGACTTCGATCTAAACAATTTTCCTCAAAATGCTGCGAACAAATTACATCATGCATTTAAATATTTTGTTTCGGTTGGAAATCTGTGACATGTTATTTTATTTCTATTATGCTTTTCGTAACGATTTGAGTTCACACATTTACATATGCAACATTTTAGGCGAGGAAATAAAGCACAAAAATAGGCCAAACCTAAGCAAATTGGCAGAGTAAGATGGATCGAAATGCGGTTTTTTGCATTCGATTCAAGAAGCCGTCAGGAAAGTTTGTGAACATAGCCACTTTTCGGCAAAAAACCTCTGGAGTACCTAGGGGCCAGGGCGGGTTATATACACCTCATCTCTTTGAACTTTCCCTTTGAACTGTCCATCGTTACTCGGGGGTTTTTGGTGCCGCTGAACACGGATATGATGTCTTCGATGGCCTTCGGAGTACCTGGGGGCCAAGACGAGTTATATACACCTCGTCTCCTGGAACTTTCCATAAATACAGCTCGAAATTGATCGAAGCTTGTTACTCGGGAGTTTTTGGGGTCGCTGAACACGAATATGATGTTGTCAATGATCCTCGGAGTACCTAGGGCCCAGAGCGAGCGGGTATGTCTAACTCATCTCCTGGAACTTTCCATAAATTCAGATCGAATTTGATCGAAGCTCGTTACTTGGGGGGTTTGGGGCCGCTGAACACGAATATGATGTCTGCGATGACCCTAGGAGTACCTAGGGGCCAGGGCGGGTTATATACACCTCATCTACTGGAACTTTCCATAAATACAGCTCGAAATTGGTCGAAGCTCGTTAATCGGCGGTTTTTGGGGTCGCTGAACACGAATACCATGTTCGCGATTACCCTCGGAGTACCTGGGTCCCAGGACGGGTATATTTAACTTACAAATATCGTCATCAACAGTGCTCAGATGATATTAGCGGCACCATGTCTCAAACTTATTCTTACCCCCGTTCCACACGGCAATCGGCAGCCGCAACCAGTGAAACGGTAAAGATCCCGCGCTGTCATACTGGCAGATCGCAGAGAGACTTCTTTGTCCGAACTACGTACAAATGGAATAGTTTGCCGGAACACTTAGTCTTAGGTAGCTTCAACCCGCAGAGGCTTAAAGAAAGCGTTAATCAACACCTTAGAACGCCAGTTGTTGTGGGACCTAGGTCTAGACCTAGGTCTTAAAAGACAATTACACCTAGGCCATTACACAACACATTTTATTAAAAAAAAAAAATATCCTGAAAATTTCCATAATTAAAACTCGATTATTTTATTTAATCGATTATTTTATTTTTTTATCATATTATTTTATTTTATTAATGGAAAGTTCCAGGTGATGAGTTAGAGATACCCGGCATGGCCCCTAGGTAGTCCGAAGGTCATCGCAGACATCATATTCGTGTTCAGCGGTCCCAAAAACTCACGAGTAACGAGCTTCGATCAATTTTGAGCTGAATTAATGCAAAGTTCCAGAAGATGAGTTAGACATACCCACCTTGGGCCACAGGTACTCCGAGGGTTACCGCTGACATCATATTCCTTTTCAGCGACCCAAAAAACGACCGAGTAACGAGCTTCGATCAATTTCGAGCTGTATTTATGGAAAGTTCAAGGAGATGAGGAGTATATAACCCGCATTTGCCCCTAGGTACTCCAGAGATTTTTTGCCGAAAAGTGGCTATGTTCACAAACTTTCCTGACGGCTTCCTGAATCGAATGCAAAAAACCGCATTTCGATCCATCTTACTCTGCCAATTGGCTTAAGTTCAGTGCTTTATTTCCTCGTCTATTTCATAACTATTATTATTTAATTAAATTTGCAAAATTTTATTGTTTTCAAATTGTAAATAACTGCATGTCCAAATAAAACACAAAACGTCCAGATAACATTATTTTTTTCTTAAAAAACTTTCATCTTTCGATTTTTTTTGGTTCTGTTATATTTATATATATAAATATTTTCTTTAGGCTTAAAATCTCAATTCAAATTATCACTAAAACGAATTATGGTTTTGAAATGTCACAAAATACAAACTCAATAAATGAAAATAAACAGATATTTAATTAATAGAATTTATAAGGAACCATTATTATAGTTTATTAAATTAAAACTTTAATTTTGCGATCACACACAATTCTTCGATTTTAATTTATGTCCTAATTGAACATTTAAAAATTATATACTAATTTTAAATTTATACCGACTCGATTTAAATTTTACTAATTGATCCGATCCAAACAGTTTGATCTTTTATATACATATCCTTCCAGATCTTCTGTTTCATTTTCCATCATGTAACAGCAATTTCCACTAATACAACCAATCATTTATACAAAACTTGTATTTTTAATTGAAATTGAGTTTATTTAAATCACCAAAAAAGTGTTTAATCGTACAGTGGTACAAATAAATGTTTTCGTTTATTACAATTGAAGAAAATCAATAAAATTATTATTGAATTTGAAAACTACTATTTTAGAGCAAAAAACGAAAATAGTCCGTCGTTACAAAAATATGACTATTAGGAAAGATATTTTTCGTAAAATACCGTGGCTCTTATTTATAAAATTATGGCGTTTAGGAATAATAAATCATAGAACCAGTCATTTATATTCCTAGCATTTGATGAAGTGTCTAAAACCTCATGGTCATGATATGTCGTAAGTTATAATCATATCTTATGTTCATATTTCATATGTTAATATTTATCTATCATTCGAATGGTATAAGGGTGATTCTGTTCTAACTGTTACTTTTTTATTAAAAATTATTCGATTCTATAATTGATTTTTTTTTTATTTTTTCATGCATATTATTACTCTATTTTATTGTAAAAATCAAAGTTCGAGAGGATTTTGCTACAACTTAAGACAATTTTATTAACACAATTTTATTAATAATTAATATATTTATACTATTTTTTTACATTGTACTGACAGCCACGGTACTGACATCTTAAATTTAATTAGCAACTGTGATTATTTGGTTATGAATTTGATAATATCCAATTATAATATTATATAAGTTAGTAGTAAGTACAAAAATATATTACCTATGATAAACAAAATCAATAGTTAATTAAGTTAACCAATAGCACGGCACTGAGAAGCAAATTTATGACATATACCTTTTTGAAAATTGATTTTTAAAATGACACAAAATTGTTGCACTATTCCATCAGCATTATTTTTGTAAACATTACTCAGGTGACGTACTTTCAATATGGCTAACTATTTGTTTCAATAATCTCGAGGTAGATGGCGCACGCGTCATACAAATTCAAATTCAAAAATTCGCTTATATCTATGGACAAAGGTTATTAAGCCAGAATTCAATGTTGAATCAATATATTGAAAAAACATTTGATAATTTTTTTAAGTTTGATTATAGACATTAAGATTGGTAGGTTAATTGGTTCGAATCATTTATTGTGATAAAGAAAATAATGAATTTATAGGTGAATTCTAGAAATGGACATAACACGGTACTGACATTTAAGTGATATTCTGTTAGTTTTCGCTGGACTGGAAATTATATTACACAGAAAAAGTGATGAAATATGTTGGTGAGGATCGTATTAATAGAAAAATTTTATGAATACAATATTATGGAATGACCAGTGAGAGTAAACAGTAAACAGTACAGGACTGTTTACTTAGTAAACTATAACTATATAAATTTACTTTTTTTTACTTAGTAAACTATGATTTACTTAGTAAATTATAAAAAAAAAATTTTCCTTTTATTTTTTAAATTATTTTCCCTGTCGAAAAGTTTTATGCCCTCTAAATCTATTCCATGCACATTTTTAAATATAAAATGATTATTAGGCATGAAAATTATCATTTTGTTATTCATTTGTTTGTGACTAGTAATCACAGTTTCGTTTCTTTCAATATTTCATGCCAGGGTTTTATATTCCATGACTAAATATTCATAAAAATGTATGCCTCAAAATTATGGATATTGCAACAATATTATAGAAAGTGCTATATTATTAGATGGAATATTACTACAGTTAGCTGCAAACGAATTATTTATTTCATTAGGGGAGATGTTAATAGGACAAGCATCTTTTGATTGAACTCCAACGTTCTTCAGAAGCCTTCAAAGTTCCTTAGTGCTGATATTAGGGTTCAGAAATTTCTTCATGCTGTCATTTTTGGCTAATTTAATAAGTGTGTTTACTTTATTTCGAAGATGTTTAAAATTGGCAAAATTTTCTTGATGCCGAGTATTAATGGACTGCCAGTGATAAGATGAAGACACGGTATGATATAAACTTGAACTCAAGAGGGTTTCAGGCAGGAGACCTGAAATGGCTGTACAACCCAAAAAGAACTAAGGGAAGATCTCCAAAGCTACAAGAGGATTGGGAAGGGCCATATACCATCATAAAACGGATAATTGAGGTCATCTACTGCATTCAGAAAAGTCCACGTGCTAAGATGAAAGTGATACACCTGCAAAGATTGGCACCATACTGTGGCAACTTCACTAGCACAACGGATGGTTCTTGTTCGGGTCGAACAAGCTTAAGTGGAGGGCAATGATGCAAATATGATAAAAAGATTTGTTCGTCGACTGAACAAGTTCACTATCTTGCTTGGGAAAGACTATACATAAAATAATTTTATTGCTTTAGAATCATCATTACAAATTAATTTAAACTTGTTGGAGGAGGAGACAATCCAGAAATATTTAATTGTTTTATTACCTTAAAGAAGATGCTAGACGTCCTGCTATGAGTATAAAAGCAGCATGACAGTCAATGTAAGGAATCATATTCAAATTATTATTTGAGTGAGCTGTTTAATTCAAATTGTAGTGATATAAATTATAAAAAGTGAACAAGTGTTAAGTATAAAGTAGCAATAACTAATACAGATTTAGTTATTGAAAAAGTCAAGCCAATTACTGGGAGATATACTGGAGGAGCAGAGAGTGGGAAAACGGGAAGCATTTAACGGGTGTTCTAGTATAGAAGCTGGGATTGCAGCTAACTTAAATTAGGCGATTATTGTAAAGTTGTAAAATAAATATCAGAAATCCTTCAACTACAGATTACTGTCTCATTATTTATAAAAAACTAGCTGGACCCGGCCACGCGTTGCAGTGGCTTAGTTTGGTTGGATATAAGAAATAAAGAAAACAAAACACTCACCTTTCTAATATGTTTTATTTCATAATACTTGAGGCTATACAATGTTTTTGTTGATCCATTGACTGTGTGGATATAGAGATTGCCTGGTTTGCCAACTCTAGAACACGCAACATATAATTGTCCATGTGAGAAACAATCGTTATATAGATCTAAACCACATACTTCCAATGTTTGGCCCTGAGCTTTGTTGATGGTGATTGCAAATGCCAATCGAATTGGGAATTGCAATCTTTTAAATTGAAATGGCATATCCGTTGGTATCATGGGTATGCGAGGAATGAGGACATCTTCGCTTTTGAAAGGTCCATTCAAGATTGTTGCTCCTACTACGATGCTCAATAATTTTTTTTCTGTGAGTCGCGTGCCATTGCAAAGTTTTGGCTGATTGATATTACGCAGCATGATGATTGGCACGCTGATTTTTAATTGTAGTACATGTGGTGGCATCCCTGGTAGATCAAGTGAATTCAAAACTTCTGTTGGATAGTTAACTGCTTCATCTGCTACCATGATAGTTTCTACAGACTTGTATGTGACTTCCTCGCTTTGAATATTAGACAGAATTAAATTGTTAAGTTCATTGACGTCTTTGTTTTTGGCCGCAAGAATGATTCGTTCACTCAACCAATCGTGATTCTTGTGATTAATTTGAATATCAGGAAATACGTTTTCAATTAATTCCTCTTTTGACGACTCTAAATTGCAGAAGTTATGAGGCAATAAAATTCGTCCTGTTGTTAAATCAACCGGCACCTTCCCGTCACCAATTCTCAGCAATTGATATGAGAATATCTCAGCTGATTTATCTTTTTGGAGGTGAACACGCATGTTTGTAGGTAATTTTAACCTTTTCACGTATCGCCACAAAGTAGAATATTTCAAGCAAGCATTTATTTCATCTGCTGGTGTTGATCGGTAGCTACAGCTAATGTTTGTCTGAAATCTCCTGCAAGCATTATTAATGCATTCTCAAATGGTCTGGTATTTCCACGCAAATCTTGCAATGATCGATCAAGCGCTTCAAGTGATTTTTTGTGCGCCATTGTGCATTCATCCCAAATGATTAGTTTTCTTTTCTGCAATACTTTTCCCATTCCCGATTCTTTGGAAATGTTGCATGTGGGCATTTCAATGAATTGCATGTTTAATGGCAATTTCAAAGCGGAATGAGCAGTTTTTCCATCTGGTAGCAATGTCGCAGCTATGCCGGACGACGCAAGAGCTAAAGCTATGCTATTTTACGATCGTATTACTGCTAGAATCGTTTAAGAATCGTTTCAGAAACCGTTTTTGGCCAGTTTCTCCTGGCGCATCCAAGAAAAAGATTCCTCCAACCCCGTTATCAACATTTTGCATTAGTTGATCGTAAATTGTTTTTTGTTCAAACGTTAGCTTCGGAATATTTGATTGCACAAATATAATATATATATAGCTAAACTTACCATCTGATTCATTTTCACTTTCATAAAAATCAATAAGCGCAAGTTGTTAGTTAGTTATTCATGCACAGTACTGTTTTACATATTTAAATTTCCTTCAAAATGATAAATTTTCTGTAGCAAAATGCTTTAATTTATAACAATCACAAATAATATGCAGATCAGCTATTTCATTTATAATACTAAGAACAGATAATTAGTAACAGAAGTTATTTAAAAAAAACAGATGTTTAACGGTGGATTGAATCCAAAATTGCTTAACAATGGTTCACCACCTGATCGTGCGATATAGTTAAAGTAAAGATATTCACATATATTATAGAGCAATGTAAATTAATTGATATTGTTACCAACCTTGCGACACAAATTTTAATAATCAGTTACTTTGTTATAAGTAAAGGTGCGATTCACGTGCGAAATCACGATTTTTTATTTTCCTGATCCGTTTATTGGGAGAAATATGTAGCAAAAAGATCTATTTTGTTCAGTGTAAAATATTGTATTACAGATTGCTTCAAGGAGAATGTTTTTATGGTAAATGAGAACTGAGGACATTTTTACTCCTACCGAGGGCAGTCCTACCGAAAGGAGAACACGTTGCAACCTTATTGGTTTACAAATTAGATAAAATAATCTTTGGGCCTATCACTATACGAAACTAATCGAATAAATTGAGCATGAAGTTAAAATCGACCATAAAGTTGAGTGATTTGAGAATAAAGCAGGTGAGACACTTGTAATTGTTGACAGCCTACGTTATAAAACATATACATATGTATAACGAAAAAAAAAAAAATTAAAAGAAAAAAAAAAAAAAAAAAACTATGTAACAACCTTCCTGTATTCAAATGCAACGTTGTGTCCAAATTTCAAAAGATTCGATCAAGTACTTACGGAGATTACCTATTTTGAACAAACGAACATTTACATTTTTATTTATATAGAGTAATAGAGTAATAGAGTAAAGAGTAATAGAGTAATAGAGTAATAGAGTAAAGAGTAATAGAGTAAAGAGTATTACAGATTGCTTCAAGGAGAATGTTTTTATGGTAAATGAGAACTGAGGACATTTTTACTTCTACCGAGGGCAGTCCTACCGAAAGGAGAACACGTTGCAACAAATTAGATAAAATAATCTTTGGGCCTATCACTATACGAAACTAATCGAATAAATTGAGCATGAAGTTAAAATCGACCACAAAGTTGAGTGATTTGAGAATAAAGCAGGTGAGACACTTGTAATTGTTGACAGCCTACGTTATAAAACATATACATATGTATAACGAAAAAAAAAATTTAAAAAAAAAAAAAAAAAAAAAACCATGTAACAACCTTCCTGTATTCAAATGCAACGTTGTGTCCAAATTTCAAAAGATTCGATCAAGTACTTACGGAGATTACCTATTTTGAACAAACGAACATTTACATTTTTATTTATATAGAAGATAGATAGATAGATACACTGGCGTAACTACCAGGGGTCCTGGGGGTCAGATTGTCCGGGGCCCCGAGCATCAGGGGGCCTCCGAAAGTGGTGAACAAAAGAATGTTTTGTATATAATTATATGAAAAAATTTGTTGTGTATAGTTATATGAAAAAAATTTTTCATATGAAAATATCAAATCTTCTGGTCATTTCTATGTTCGTAACCTGGATCATATTATATGTCTCTTGAATTCTTAATTTGTAATTTTTGCGCCATATCGGATGCGCATGTTCCATTATGGCCAACCTTCCTTTTCTCGCTCAAGGTTTCAAAAGTTTCTTGCACTGAATTTCAAGTGACAATATTGAATCAAAACAAACTTTTAGAAAACAATCTTGATTGCTCGATTGCTGTCGTATGTCTGAATAAAGTTTGACTGAGTTTGAGTTGAAACGTGAATTGTTTTTTGAGGCGCTTATTTCATGGTTGATTCTGGAGTAAATCATTCATCTGGTAAGTGACTGTCGTGGCTGTAACCTTGACATATAAGTATATCATGGAAATAAAACGTCATTTCATGGTTATGTTGTGGCCTTCACGTCATTTAGTTTTATTTGCGAATGCAGCAAAGGCAAAGAGCAAAAGGCAAGCAAAAAGAAACAGAAGCAGATATAATCGTTACAACACCGAACACTGACAGTAACGTTTCCATCGCTACAGACGATTCAAAAAAGGAAGAAATGGCAGCTCCTATGCTAAACTCTACTATGGAACATACCAATTTGCTAGAAAAAAGACATCCTGCTAATAAAGGACATTACAAGAGCGTTTTAACTGCAGAATTAAAAAGATTCATAATTTCGCATGGACCGTGCCAACCGATGGGACCTTTTCCACGAGATGAACAAACGGGGAATCGATTTTCTTCGTTTTTTTATGAATCAACAAATAAAGCAGGATTGAAAATTCCAAGAACATGGTAACTAAGCAAATTACTTACTCATTGTTTCATATGACGAGATTTTAAAAAAAACTCATAATTTTTTCGTTTTTAGGTTATGTTATTCTGAAGTTCTTGACTGCGCATATTGTGAGGTTTGCTGGTTATTTGCTGATAGAGAATGTGCAAGTTATCAACCAGCTTGGGTAGATGGATTCCGTAACTGGGCAAAATTAAGTGGCAAAATTTCTCATCACGAAAAGTCAACCATTCATTACAACGCTTGCATGGTATACGAATCGTGGCGATTGAATGAATCTCTCATCGATAAGGACCTTGAAAATCAAATCAAATCTCTTCGAGAAAAATCGTTCTGGTGCAAAGTTCTTGACAGAATCATGAATATAATTCTTACCCTGGCTACATGCAACCTTCCATTTCGAGGACATCGGGAGGTCATTGGTGATTCTGGAAATAATGGAAACTTTTTGTCAATTGTTGAATTGCTGGCGGTATATGACCCTGTTTTGAAAGAACTCATTACAAAACCAGAGAATTCCATTCGATACTTGAGCCCTCAAATCCAAAATGAGATCATCGGCCTGCTATCTAAGACTGTGGAAAATGAAATCGTCAAGAATATTCAAGAAGCGCCATTCTTTTCCATCATAACCGATACAACTCAAGATATAGCTAAAATTGATCAAATAAGTCAAATTTTCAGATACGTACAAATTATCAAAGATGAAAACGGGAAACCAGTGGATGTCAAAATCACCGAATCTTTCTTAGGATTCGAAAAAGTCGATGATCAAACGGCTAATGGACTGGAATCAAAAATCGTTGATGGACTGGAAAAAAAGGAAATCAAACTTTCAAAATGTCGGGGACAAGGATACGATGGAGCTGCTACAATGAGTGGAATTTACAACGGGGTTCAGAAGAAAATTCTTGATAGAGAAGAAAAAGCCATTTACGTCCATTGCGCAGAGCATAGACTCAATCTCGTTCTCAATGATGCCTCGCCGGGTGCAATACCTGAAGTCCAAAGATTCTGGGGGTTGATTGAGCAAATTTACGTTTTTTTTGCAAACAGTATCAAAAGATGGGAGTTATTATCGGCTTTCTTTTCTGAAAATTCTCTGTTGAAACTCAAACGACTCTGTCCAACTCGATGGTCATCCCGGAACGATTCTTTACTTTATTTTGAAAGCGCTGTCTAAAATCATCCTCATCAGTAATTCTAAAACTGAGTGAAATGAAGCGATTCATCTACGTAAAGAGATGGGAAATTTCGAATTTGTTCTTCAAGTTGTTATGCACACGAAGGTTCTGACGACAACGAACCTAGTTACGAAAGCTCTTCAACAGCCAGACGTCGACCTTTCTCAAGCAAATGTTTTACTTGAGCGAGCGTATCAAGAACTACGAGATTTCCGAAATGACTACGAGGGAGCGAAAACTCAGGCGGTCAAACTGAGTGCTGATTGGGGAGTCAAGGTTGAGTTTTGCAACAAGCGCATCAAGAAAACCAAGAAATATTTCGAAGAATTATGTGAAGACTAAAGACTATCCAATGGAGAGGCACGATTCCGAGTTAATATTTTCCATGGATGTCTCAATATCATTTGCAATCAATTACTCAATCGATTTGAGAGTTTGAAGGATGTCATCAAAATTTTTCGAGTTCTCCAACCTGAAGAATTGACAAAAATGACGGATCAAGAATTGTACAAAGAAGCTCTGAAACTTGCAGATACTTATGCTGAAGACATCGGTGATAGATTTCCTGAACAGTTGATATCCCTTCGACCGTGTCTAAAAAAACGAATTGAGAAACTAAGTTCTGTCAAGCAACTCGCGGATTTATTAATCGTTGAAAATGCTGCTTTGTGTACAAGTTTTCAAGAAGTTTGTACAGCTCTGATTTTGTTTTTGACTATTCCGGTCACAGTTGCAATGGCTGAGAGATCATTTTCCAAATTGAAAATCATTAAAACTTATCTTCGAAGTACAATGGGCCAGGAGCGTTTGAGTTGCTTGAGTATTCTGTCCATCGAACATAAAATTACCAATCGTTTGAGAAGTAACCTCGATCAAATTATTCGCAAGTTCGCTGATGCGAAAGTAAGGCGTATTAAATTCTGAATGAGTATATCGTAACTTCAGAAACTCGAAAATTTTACATTTTATTCGATGTTTTCAATTTTAGTATTGTACCACGAGAATAAAAAATTTCACAGAAATTACTTAACACTTTTTTGAACGTTATTGTATCCATCCTTTAAATAAATCCTTTCAAGACTCCAAGCAAACAATATTATTGTGTGTGTGTGTGTATGGAAAGGGGGGGGGAAGATGTCAACATTTGTTTTGGTAAGGGCCCCCTTGTGAAAAATTGTCCGGGGCCGCCACTTCTATAGTTACGCCACTGGATAGATAGATAGATAGATAGAAGATAGATAGATAGATAGATAGATAGATTCCTCAATAATCCATAAGAACCGACAACAATACTATTAATACTTTGGCCTTATATAATGAATTTCTCATTTTAAAATAGAAACATGTTAAATTAATTCAACCGTATTTAATTTTCACATGAACAATTCCTGGGGTTGCTCTAACTACCCCGTTCTGTACCTGTACAGCTGTTGAATCAATTTCGAGTTCGATTCGCCATATCCATCTGTGTCGAGGTTGAGTTAAGTGCATTTCGATTGGAAATAGAACATGTTTTTTTCAGTGTGCAAAATAAAATGTTTGTTTTATAAATTAAGTGTTCTTTCAAATTACTATCCAGACCTCCACGCACATGGGCAAAAATATCTTTTTTCACCATTCCTCTCAACCGCTCAAAATACAGCTATACAGATGCTTAGCACCGGTGGGCGGGACATACCGAAAATTGCATTTTTTGACAATAATTCAAAAACTGTACTCCAAAATTGTAAAACAAATTTCAATGTTTCTTAAATTAACTGTTCTTTTAACTGATACTCCATTCATTTGGTTAGTAAAAATAGCTTTTTTCACTCTTCCTGACTCTTATCCCGTCAAAGAACCAAAAATATATTGCACAATGCATGAGTTTTTTACTCATGAGATTTCAGCAACTTTTTACATATTATTATTTTTTAATCGATATACAATCTTTTAAAATGTAGGTTGATTCTCTATTAATCATGAGGATAAAGCTAAGACATTTTTAGCTTTTTCATTGAGAAAAAAGTATTTCAAAATAGTATATTACATACCTAGCGTTGTAAATAGCATTTTACATGCGAGGGAAAATATTGCGCACGAGACGCGCAGCGGCGAGTGCAGTACCATGGAAAATGGTTGGCTGCTCGAGGTTTGTTATATACTTTTTCCTACTCCTATCACAGTAAATTATAAATTACATCGCACCATCCATGACATGTAAATTGATTATTTCAAATAGCGTGCGGTAAGTAAAAAAAAGCGTGCGGTAATGGATTTTCATATATATATTACCGCACGCTTTTAATAAAAAGAAAAAATTTTATTTAAAGAAAAATTTGATTTTTAAAAATTAAATATTTCAATTCATTTTGACACAGAATAATGCAAAGCCTACCACAATTTGTAAACTATTTGCATTTAATTTATAATTAGTAGTTCATTTTTTCAAGTAATTATATGCGTTTGGGCATTAAAACAAAGTCGTAGGAAAAGTATATAACAAATCTCGAGTTGTAAAGCATTTTCCATGCTCGTGAAGATACTGCACTCGACGCTACGCGTCTCTTGCGCAAAATTTTTCCTCGCATGTAAAATGCTATTTACAACTCTAGATATGTAATATACTATTTCTACGACTTTGTTTTAATGCCCAAACACGTATAATTACTTGAAAAAATGAACTACTAATTATAAATTAAATGCAAATAGTTTACAAATTGGGGTAGGCTTTGCATTATTCTGTGTCAAAGTGAATTGAAATATTTTATTTTTAAAAATCAAATTTTTCTTTAAATAAAAATTTTTCTTTTTTATCAAAAGTGTTAGGTAATATATATATGAAAATACATTACGTAACACTTTTTTTTCATTACGTTACGCTTTTTGTAATAATCAATTTACATGTCATGGATAGTGTGATTTAATTGATAATTTACTGTGATAGGAGTAGAAAAATAAATTTTTTTTTCTCAAAATAATTTTCATACAAACTTGGATCTCTTGAATGAGTAATAGTATATTACATATCTAGAGCTGTAAATAGCATTTTACATGCTAGGGAAAATTTTGTTTACTGAGACGCGTAGCGTCCAGTACAGTATCTTCACGAACATGAAAAATGCTTTACATTTCGAGATTTGTTATATACTTTTTCCTACTCCTATCACAGTAAATTATAAATTACATCACACTATCCATGACATGTAAATTGATTATTTCAAATAGCATGCGGGAAGTAAAACAAAGCGTGCGGTAATGGATTTTCATATATATAGTACCGTACGCTTTTAATAAAAAAATATTGCGACGCTGATGCATAGGCTGACTTCACCACAGCTCTGGAAACATAGTGTTCTGGATATATAATAAGCTAATATCCATAAAATACTTTAATTAAAAGCTAACCAATATTATGGACTTCGTAGTTCTAATAATAAAAATATTAAAGCAGGCAGTAGTATTCCAACAAACATAAATTCTGTTGTCCGAGAAAAAGTAAAAAAAATTTTATCGGAAGTGACAAAGCGGAAGTTAGGATGCAGAACTGTTGTAAACCGTACTAAATGTGTATGTACCAAATTTCATCCAACTCGATTATCAGGTACAGAAGTTATTGAGCTTCCAAAATAACAGGTGCTTGGAGGACCTCCTACCACATTGTTCACTATCGCTAAAAAAACTAATCAGTTCCTTACCATTCATATTTGCATCTTTTTGCAAAGTGTAATCAAAATTACTTTACGAACGAATGCTGTATGCTTCCAACAAACATTGAAACAATAAACAGGTGTTCGGGAGGACCCCACCACTTATCCCAATATTGTCCAAAAACTACTCAATTCTTTGTCAATAAAGTCTTTATCTTTTTTCAAAGTGCCATTAAAATTGATTAATGAATGAAATCTGTATGCTCCCAACAAACTTTAACAACCAAGTGTAAAAAGTCAGCAGTTGTATGGTAGATCCCCGCCACTTTGATCAATGTGTCCCAAAAGATGATAATTATCTTCTTACACTAATTGAAACCTTTCCATAAGTTTTGCCATAATCACTTTATTATTGTAGGCTGGAGTGTGCATAAAGATACTGAAAAAACTGCCAACAATTAAAAAAAATTTTTTTTACCGGAAGTAAAAAACCGGAAGTTGGGATGCAGAATTTTTGTAAATCATACTAAATGCTTATGTATAAAGTTTCATCCAATTCGCTTATCAGGTACAGATGTTATTGAGCTTTAAAAAAAAAAGGTGTATGGGACACCCCCCACCACTTTGTTCACTATCGCTCAAAAACTAATCAGTTGTTTGCCATACATGTTTGCATTTTTTTCCAAAGTGTCATCCAAATTGGTTCACGAACGAATGCTGTGTGCTCCCAACAAACATTGAAAAAATGCTGACACAGTAAACAAGTGTTCGGGAGACCCCATACCACTTATCCCAATATTGTCCAAAAACTAATCAGTTCCTTGTCATTTAAGTTTCCATCTTTTTCCAAAGTGTCATTAGAATTGATTAATGAATGAAGTCTGTATGCTCCCAACAAACTTTAAAAACAAAGTGTGAAAAGTCAGCAGTTGTATGGTAGACCCCTCGCCACTTTGATCAATGTGTCCCAAAAGATGATAATTATCTTCTTACACTAATTGGAACCCTATTCCATAAGTTTCATCATAATCACTTCATTATTGTAGGCTGTAGTGTGCATAAAGACACTGAAAAAACTTCAAAAAAGTACAAAAAAATTTTTTTACCGGAAGTAAAAAACCGGAAGTTGGGATGCAGAACTATTGTAAACCGTACTACATACTCATGTACCAAGTTTCATCCAATTCGCTTATCGGGTACAGAAGTTATAGAGCTTTCAAAAAAACAGGTGCTCCAGGGACCCCCCACCACTTTGTTCACTATCGCTCAAAAACTAATCAGTTCTTTGCCATACATGTTTGCATCTTTTTCCAAAGTGTCATCAAAATTCGTTCACGAACGAATGCTGTGTGCTCCAAACAAACATTGAAAAAAGTGTGACACATTAAACAGGTGTTCGGGAGGACCCCCACCACTTATTCCAATATTATCCAAAAACTAATCAGTTCTTTGTTACTTAAGTCTCCATAATTTTCCAAAGTATCATTAAAATAAATTAATGAACGATGTCTGTATGCTCCCAACAAACTTAAAAAACAAAGTGTGAAAAGTCAGCATTTGTATGGTAGACCCCCCACCACTTTGATCAATGTGTCCCAAAACATGATAATTATCTTCTTACACTAATTGGAACACTATTCCATAAGTTTCATCATAATCACTTCATTATTGTAGGCTGTAGTGTGCATAAAGACACTAACAAAACTTCAAAAAAGTACAAAAAAAATTTTTTTACCGGAAGTGAAAAACCGGAAGTTGGGATGCAGAACTATTGTAAAGCGTACTACATACTCATGTACCAAGTTTCATCCAATTCGCTTATCACGTACAGAAGTTATAGAGCTTTCAAAAAAACAAGTGCTCCAGGGACCCCCGACCACTTTGTTCACTATCGCTCAAAAACTAATCAGTTCTTTGCCATACATGTTTGCATCTCTTTCCAAAGTGTCATCAAAATTCGTTCACGAACGAATGCTGTGTGCTCCCAACAAACATTGAAAAAAGTGTGACACATTAAACAGGTGTTCGGGAGGACCCCTACCACTTATTCCAATATTATCCAAAATCTAATCAGTTCTTTGTTACTTAAGTCTCCATTTTTTTCCAAAGTGTCATTAAAATTGAATAATGAATGAAGTCTGTATGCTCCCAACAAACTTAAAAAACAAAGTGTGAAAAGTCAGCATTTGTATGGTAGACCCCCCACCACTTTGATCAATGTGTCCCAAAACATGATAATTTTCTTTTCACACTAATTGGAACCCTATTCCATAAGTTTCATCATAATCACTTCATTATTGTAGGCTGTAGTGTGCATAAAGACACTGGAAAAACTTCAAAAAAGTACAAAAAAAATTTTTTTACCGGAAGTGAAAAACCGGAAGTTGGGATGCAGAACCATTTTAAACCGTATTACATACTCATGTACCAAGTTTCATTCAATTCGCTTATCGGATACAGAAGTTATAGAGCTTCCAAAAAAACAGGTGCTCCAGGGACCCCCACCACTTTGTTCACTATCGCTCAAAAACTAATCAGTTCTTTGCCATACATGTTTGCACCTTTTTCCAAAGTGTCATCAAAATTCATTCACGAATGAATGTTTTATGCTCCCAACAAACATAAAAACTTTGTGGAAAAAACCACCTGTTGTATGGTGGACCCCCCAACCCTTTATCCAATGTGCTCCAAAAGCTGGTAAAATCTTTGTCATGTTATTTAAAAGCTTTTCGCAACGTTTCATGAAAATCGATCGGTAATTGTAGGCTACAGTAGGGATAAACACCTGAAAAAAAAACTTTTTAACCGGAAGTGACAAACCGGAAGTTGGTATGCAGAAATATTGGAAACAGTACTAAAACCTTATATATTAAGTTTCAATAAGATCATAGCTCGGGATCAGAAGTTATTCAAGATTTAAACTTAGAGGTGTTCGGGAGACCCCCCGCCATTTTGTCCAAATTTAAAATGAATCCAGACCTTTTATTTTCAAGTGAACCTGTATCATTTGCCAAAGTTTCATCAAGATCCTATGCAGAAAACTCACCCACCCACCCACCCACCCGCCCAAACGCATATAATTACTTGAAAAAATGAACTACTAATTATAAATTAAATGCAAATAGTTTACAAATTGTGGTAGGCTTTGCATTATTCTGGGTCAAAATGAATTGAAATATTTAATTTTTAAAAATCAAATTTTTCTTTAAATAAAAATTTTTCTTTTTATTAAAAGCGTGCGGTAATATATATATGAAAATCCATTACCGCACGCTTTTTTTTACTTACCGCACGCTATTTGAAATAATCAATTTACATGTCATGGATAGTGCGATGTAATTTATAATTTACTGTGATAGGAGTAGGAAAATTTTTTTTTCATTGTGCATGCTCTGTTAATTAACGACTCTTCTCTATATTTTTCGTTTCAAACTTATCAAACGTCTTTGAGATTTCTTCAAATTTTTCTGATAGTTTGTCGTCGACTGTTAAATATTCAATTAAATTTGAAGTTTCATGTTAGAATTCAATCAATTAAAATTCCATTTTAGCGGAAATTTAGATATAATATTCAAAAATAGACTACCTAAACAACTTTCAAGAATTAACGAAAATAATCGATTTGTGAATATTATTATATTATTATTATTATTAAAGACAAACGAGTATATGTAATGAGTTTATAATAAATCGTGGAAAAACAACATTTAGAAACGAAAAATCAATAATCAATAATTAGTATAACAACTTCAAAAAGAATCTCTTTTAGTTATAGATAAGAGACTTGAATTACTCAAGTTTTGAATTAAGCTGACTCTCCATTAGTCTTTTTCATCTTTTTTTCTAGCCAAAATAAAACGAGAAACCATGATTAATTTTCTAAGGAGAGAGTAAGACGAATATCACAATTTTTCATGGAAAAAATATTTTATAGGATTGGAATTGTGACATTTCACCATTATTTTTAATAAACATTTAATTTTATTATATATTTTTAACAATGTCGTATCCAACATAGACTGCATAACAATTTTAAATATATTTTTTCAGTGTAAAAGTCGTCTTTTTCCATAAAAAAAAGTCTTGCTCCATAGACTTTTTTATAGTAGAACACTTTTTTATAGTATATGACTTTTTTTTAAAAAAAAAGTCGTGGAAAGTAAAAAAAAGACATGGAATGAATAAAAAGTCTTCATCTTTTTTCCTTTCGCACTTATATGATTTTTATATCTTCTATTTCACAAAATAAAAAAGACGAGAAAGAAAGACTAATGGAGAATGACCTACTCCTTCGAGCTCGTACGGTAATTTCATCGTTCAAGCCATAATAACTACGTTTACTCCATTTACTGATGCCCTAGGACTTTAAATAAAATGTTGTAGATAATATATCGGATTCTTGTTAGTCGTAATGTCAATTATTTCTCACTAGGGTACTTCTCTTGACTTTCAGGTTCATGTTGGATTTTTTAAGAAAAAATACCCATATTTGACTGTCCCTATGCATGATATAATAATAGGCTATTGTATTATAAGAGTAAAAACTGTTGCAGAAAACTAACTGCAATTTACAGATTTTTATTTTGGTAACACATGAGAAAGAAATATAAACAATCATTTATGATATAGTAGTCTTACCATTAATCGTTCTTCTTGTTTTGGACGTGTTAGAGAACACGCACTTCCTCCACTGCTCGATGTACTTCCATTATTATTTTGTGTCATTAATTTTGATTTTCTGAAACAATAAAAGTTATATAACCATTGTAAAAATAAATGACATAATGTAAAGGAGAAGTGCCTATATGTATAAAGTATAAAGGTAATCTTAGCAATTACTGTCTGCTTCGAAATATTTGTATTTTGTGTTTAAATCAATTTAAAAGAACTGATTTTTTGTTGTACAACGCAACATAACAGTTTTACTAACTTTTATTACTTTTTATTATCGTATTACAGAACACAGTAAAATGCAAATATTTGTTAAGTTTTCAAGGAGATGATAGCTTAAAAGAATAACAAGTTGTGGTTACTAATAGTTCTAGTTTAAACTTAAAGTGAGAAACACTTGCTTAGATTTATTACTAAACACTGAAATATCAGTAGTAAATTATTTTTCTTAAGTTATTATATTTAAGAGCAATTTCACGCAAGTTCAGCAAATTTTTGGGAAATTTTGACTTGACCCCTTTTAATTTTGATTATTTTTTGTTTATAGATACTCTTTCATAAATAAAAAATAAAAGTTCTCTTAGAATTTTTTTTTTCGACCAGGGATCTTCACAGGGGGCCCCTCAATTTTTTGTTATTTTGTGATGTGAGTGCATTTTGACGAGCGATTGTAGAAAAACTACTGAATCGATTTTCATAAATGATATGTTGTTGAATAGGTATTAGAACAAAGTTTTAAAAACGTATACTGTTAGTTTTTTGAAATAATTTTTAACGGTGTAACATAAGAAAAAAACAGTGTAATTGAAGAAAAGATGGCGCTACAACTTTTTTTTTTTAAAACTAAATTGAAGCTTATTTTATATCTAACAACTTGTGAAAGTTTAGGACATGCGTTATTTTTTGTTTTAAAGATAAAATTCGTTGTGCATATTTTTTTGTTCTGAAGGAAAATTATAAAAATGGTGTTATAAACTATAAAAGAGATTTTTTTTTATGTTAAATATCAAATATTTTATTATTAAATGAACTTTTTAAAATATCATAAAAATTATATATATACAATAAAGAAAATATGAGCAATTTCAGCATAAATCCACAAAGGCGCTTATTGCTATGTACATTAAATGAAGCTTATGTGGAGTTTAAAAATAAGTTTCCTGATGTGAAAATAGGATTTACTAAATTCACGTCCCTTCGACCACAAGAATGTATAAAATTATCCCAAGGAGTTCATAATGTGTGCGTGTGTACCATACATCAAAATATAAAACTAATGATTCAACACTCTAAGATGTCTTGGATTACTGATGCTGCTTTCCAGAATTATAAAACATTAATTGACTTTCTTTCATGTGGTGAATAAACAGAAGATTGTCATACTTTGAAGTGCAATGAATGTTCAAAAAAACTTCAACAACTGGAAGAAAGATTACTAAATGATTTTGACGTTAAAGGAATCCTTCAAGTCAAATATCAACAATGGAATACCACCGATCGATGCCATTTGGATACTTTGAATAGAAACTGTAGCAGAATTTATGAAAAAATTTGTTTACCGTTTACAAATTTTGATACCACACAACTTTATAGCAAAACAGCAATCTACATTCATTGAGGAAAGAAAAAAAAATTAGAACCAGGAGAGTGCTTCGTTCGCGGGGATTTTTCTGAAAACTACGCCTTCATAATTCAGGATGCGGTTCAAGGCTATTATTATAATAATTCACAAGCTACTATTCATCCATTTGTCATTTATTTTAAAAATGCCGCAAGTGAATATATACAGCACCAAAGTTTTATACTCATTTCGGATATAAACGATCACAACAGTACTACAGTCCATCTTTTCATTACAAAACTTATTGATTCATCAGAACGCATATAAATTCTAATATTAGGAAAATAATTTAAAACACCGACGGTGCACCTTCTCAATACAAAAATAAACCACCATAAAAAAGACTTTAAGGTTGATGCAGAATGGCATTTTCATGCTACCAGTCATGGAAAGGGATCTTGTGATGGGATTGGTGGGACACTGAAGCGTGCTGCACACCGTTAGTATGGAGAGTAGAGATATTATTGATATACCAAAAAAACTTTTCGAATGGGCTTTCGAATGGGCTTTCGATAATGGGAATCTACCTACCATGAACTTTGGATACGCCGATAAAAATGAATATCAATTAACAAAAGAAAAATTACAAAATCGATATTAAAATGCGATTACTATAAGTGGAACTCAAAAATTTCATTCTTTTGTACCATTAAATACTAAGACAATAATTGCAACAATGTTTTCCAACTCAAAAGAAACTTTTGAATGTAAAATAAGTAAATAATTTTTAATAACTATATTTATTTTCACATATATAATTTGTATGATATTTTAAAAAGTTTATTCAATAATAAAATATTTGTAATTTAATGTTAAAATACAATCTTTTACTTTATACCATAATAACATGATACGAACATAATACTTCTCCAGTCAAAAGTTCCTAAATAGATTTTGTTATTTATACGGTTTTTTTGTTTGCAGTCGAGACTGTCAAATTATTTTTTATAAGAGTGACAAGTGATTACTAAAAGTGATAAATAAACATTTCATTTTTTTATGCCATTTAATACAAAGAAAATAATTGCAGAAGTGTTTTCCTATTCAAAAGAAACTTCTGTTTGTAAAATAAGTAAATCATTTTTTACAATTCTATTTATTTTATTTATTGTACTACATATATAATTTTTATAATATTTTAAAAAGTTCATCTAATAATAAAATATTTGATATTTAACATAAAAAAAAAATCTCTTAGTTTATAACGCCATTTTTATAATTTTCCTTCAGAACAAAAAAAACTGATTCCAGACAGTCATATGCACAACGAATTTTATCTTTAAAACAAAAAATAACGCATGTCCCAAACATTTACAAGTTGTTAGATATAAAATAAGCTTCAATTGAGTTTTTAAAAAAAAAAGGTGTAGCGCCATGAGTTTGAGTTATTCTAAGAAATGTGCAAATTTCAGACCGTTCCCCATACGTTTCGACATTGATTGACAGAAAAAATTCGCAGAGACAGGAAGTTTGCTATATTTGAACGAAAATCATAGCAAACTCTCAAATAATTATATATCTGTGTGTTTAGGGGATGGGTGTAGGGAGGGTAAAAAAAACTTTTTTTGACCCAAGCGAGTGGGGTGTCATTTGAAAGAGCACATAATTTAAAAAATAAATCATTTTTTTTAATTTCGCTGTGCACACTTTTCGAGTTATTGTCAAAAAAGAAAAACTTTCAAACCGTGCTTCAAAACTTTCAAACTACGTTTCGACACTGATTGACAGAAAAATTTGGAAAACTTCACATAGACAGCCAGTTTGGTAAATTTTTAATGACAATTATAGCGAAGTCTCAAATAATTATACTTCTGTGTGTTCAGGGGATGGGTGTGAGGAGGGTAATCTTTTTATATTCCAGAAAGTCATATGCACAACGAATTTTATCTTTAAAACAAAAAATAACGCATGTCCCAAACATTTACAAGTTGTTAGATATAAAATAAGCTTCAATTGAGTTTTAAAAAAAAAAGGTGTAGCGCCATCTTTTCTTCAATTACACCGTTATTTTCTTATGTTACACCGTTACAAATTATTTCAAAAAATTAACAGTGGACATTTTTAAAAACTTTGTTCTAATACCTATTTAACGATATATCATTTATGAAAATCGATTCAGTAGTTTTTCTACAATCGCTCGTCAAAATGCACTCACATCACAAAATAACAAAAAATTGAGGGGCACTCTGTGAAGACGCCTGGTCGAAAAAAAAAATTCTAAGAGAGCTTCTATTTTTTATTTATGAAAGACTATCTATAAACAAAAAATAATCAAAATTAAAACGTTGTTGAATCTTCGTGAAATTGCTCTTAATGATTAATTATTCGGTATGCTGACTTTGAAATTTCATTATTAAATGGTTTTAACTGCTCAACTCATTTTCGGTAATTTTAGAGTTAAAACAATTTTAACCTCTAATTCTTTTTTTCTTTAACCGGACAAAAAATTCTACTTTTTGTTTGGGTATATTTTACAAAAAATATGTCATTTGTGTATTGCATCTAGTTGTCATGGTCAACAGTCCCAAAAACTAGCATTTTTTGTCTTAGGACAAAAAAAAAACAAATCTATATTTCTATATGCAAAACAAAAATCAAAGTTTGAATAGGAAATTTATTATTATTTGACAAGAAATTGAAATGCTTGCTTTAATTTGAGATGTAAATTATTTATTTTTGATCTACGGGTCAGTCGTCTATTGGCGTATGAGTTAACGTGAGAAATCACTTACCACTGAATATTGCAGTGAAATATATATATATATATATATATATATATATATATATATATATATATATATATATATATATATATATATATATATCACTTGTCAAGGTCATATCTTAGGGTTGCTGATGGAAGAACTCTAGTCAGATAACGGCAGCCCCCTCAATTTTAGTTATGGAATATTCCTTGTTGATGGAACATTTCTGCTTGATCGGAGCCTTCGGCTTCCATATAGCTACATATGCGTGTAGATTATGCGTCACGTGATCAAGGAATATAACTAGCATTAGGATTACTGACAACCCAATTTTAGTTTTGTTCCTGGTTTTTTTTTATTTTTCTACTTTGCCCTTTGCCTCTTAATTTATTTGATTTTCGCCTGAATTTTCGGTTAAAAAATAAATAAAGTTGTGTTCGTTTGTTTTACAGAGGTACGATGTAAAGCCTTTGAGAACATACATTTTTTTATCGAGACGAGTAGGGTATCATATGAAAGGGCTTCATTTCAGTATTGCTTACAAATTTATTTTGGAATTTTCCAGCTCACTATTTTTTGTATAATTTTGAATAATGACGTTTTCTTCGTGTTTTCTTACCTCGATTAGCTCCGAACCTAGCTGATCGAAAATCTTCAAATATATTTGGAAGGATAGAAAAATGTGTAGGTTTTTAATGAAAAATATAAAAAAGTGGTAGATACTCATAACTATATTTATTAAAGGGGTGGGAATGATAAGGGGTAAAACATCATTTAAAACCAGGTCAAGTGGGAAGTCATTTAAAAGAGCACCTAATTGACAATTGAAAAGTGACCCTTGGATTTCGAGCTTACTTGACAGAATAATTTGAAAAAATTCACAGAAACAGGAAGTTTGATAAACTCTTAACGGAAATTATAGCGAAGTCTGAAATAATTATATTTTTGTGCTTTTAAGGGATTGGGATGGGGAAGGGTGAAAAAAATCTTTTTTGACCCAAGCGAGTGGGGTGTCATTTGAAAGAGCACCTAATTTAAGAAACATTGCAATTTTTTTTAGAATTTTGCAGTGCACAGTTTTTGAGTTATTCTAAAAAATGTGCAAATTTCAGACCGTTCCCCATACGTTTCGACATAGATTGACAGAAAAAATTCGCAGAGACAGGAAGTTTGCTATATTTTGAACGAAAATCATAGCAAACTCTTAAATAATTATATATCTGTGTGTTTAGGGGATGGGTGTAGGGAGGGTAAAAAAAACTTTTTTTGACCCAAGCGAGTGGGGTGTCATTTGAAAGAGCACATAATTTAAAAAATAAATCATTTTTTTTAATTTCGCTGTGCACACTTTTCGAGTTATTGTCAAAAAAGAAAAACTTTCAAACCGTGCTTCAAAACTTTCAAACTACGTTTCGACACTGATTGACAGAAAAAATTGGAAAACTTCACATAGACAGCCAGTTTGGTAAAGTTTTAATGACAATTATAGCGAAGTCTCAAATAATTATACTTCTGTGTGTTCAGGGGATGGGTGTGAGGAGGGTAATCTTTTTTTGACCCAAGCGAGTGGGGTGTCATTTGAAAGATCACCTAATTTAAGAAACATTGCAATTTTTTTAGAATTTTGCGATGCACAGTTTTTTAGTTATTGTTAAAAAAGTGCTATTTTAGGTATATATATACCACCACCACCCTATATTTCGACGCTGATTTATAGAAAAAATATTCCCAATTTAAACCATTAAAAATTTAAATCTTCCATAGATAAATGATCAAATTATCTTTTGTTTTTATTTTTTTCACTAAGTAAACCGTTTGAAAAAAGATTATATTAGAACAAAAAAATACAATAACAAAGATGATTTTGAATTAAAATTGTTTGATAATGTTTGATTATAAATTATGTGTGATGGTATAATTGTAGTTGTGACGTAGTTCATCTTTGATTTTTGGTGGACGTTCATTTGATCTTTGGTGGATTTAATATATTATGACTAATTTTTACCAAATTAAACAAAACTGTTCCGAAATAGCATTGATAAAGTAGTTTCCGTTAATGTATTTAGTTTGGTTTAATAAATTTTTTGGATTATTTGTTTCTACTTAAATTTTTTATTTAACCTAATTTGACACATCCAATTCTATTTGTACACAAAACTATCTGACCCCGAAATCTACCTATTTCTAGCGGTTATACCTGCCGCTGGACTTTTTGATATTGTGTTCTTTTACATTCACGGAGCCCTTGGTGAGCGAATTTTATTCGCACTTGTCCGACTTTTTTTTTACAATATGTGTCACAACAACACATAAATACCTCAGGTCAGATTCAATGTACATATGTAAACATGTATACATTGAACACCAAAATTTATAAAAAAATACCTTTTAAGACGTAGGTCCCATAACAACTTGCGCTCTAAGGTGAACGCTTTTTTTAAACCTCTGCGGATTGCAACCACCTGAGACTATGGATTCCGGCAAACTATTCCATTTGTGTGCAGTTCGGACAGAGAAGTCTTTCTGCGATCTGCCAGTATGACAGCGCGGGATCTCGACCGTTTGACTGGTTGCGTTAGTCGATTGCCGAGTGAAAGGGGGGTAAGAATAAGTTTGAGGCATGATGCTGCTGATTTCATCTGAGCATTGTTGATGACGATATTTGTAAAAAACAACGAGGTCAGCAACAGCCTAAGGTTAACACCCTAACCCCGGAAAAAAACTCATATGTTAAATTTGGTTATCAGAAAGAGAGAAACAGACCCGGAAAAAACAACAGAATTTTACCTGACGTGCGAGGCCTGAGCGCTCCTGATGCTCTTATAAGTCTAGAAACAGAGGCTGAGAGGTATAGGATGGATATTATTGCTCTACAAGAAATTAGACAGCCGATAATCGGAAAACAAGATTTGGATAGTCACTCTCTATACTGTAGTGGTCATCCTTTTCGAAGAGAATTTGGAACTGGCTTTCTTGTTGGTGCACGCATACAAGAAGCCGTGATGAAATTCATCCCGGTCAGTGAGAGGATCTGCTACCTACGTGTACGCGGTACATATAACAATATTTCTCTTATTGCCGTGCATGCACCAACTGAAGCTAAGACCGTCGACGAGAAGGATAATTTCTACATAGCACTGGAAGAGGTTATGAAACAAACACCAACACGCGACTTCATTATGGTTCTTGGTGACTTTAATGGACAGGTTGGAAGAGATATCTCTTATGGAAATGTGGTGGGTCCCAACAGCCTGCATTTGAATTCGAATGATAATGGTGAGAGAATGACTGAGTTTGCATTATCAAATAATTTGAGAATTGCCAGCACGTTCTTTCCGCATCGATCGATTCATAAGCAGACTTGGGTCTCAGCGAATGGAAACACTCGAAATCAAATTGATCACGTTCTAGTTACAACACGTTTCTTTTCGAGCGTTCTGGATGTGCGATCCTTTAGAGGTGCATACATTGGAAGTGACCACTTCCTTGTATGTGCAACGATAAGGTTCCACTTCCCAAATCCAGGGTTTCCAAAATTCAATCAACGGAAACGTTTTAACATCTCATCATTAAAGAATGCTGAAACAGAAGAGAGATATCAAATCCATATTGCCGAAACATTGGAGAAATCAGAAGCCATTAATGGAGACGTCGATAAGTCATGGTATTTGCTCAAAGATGCTGTTTTAAGCGCTGCTGAGGGAATACTTGGATGACCAGAGAACCACTCCCAGAAGCCATGGATGGATCAAGCATGCCTTGATTCTATTCAATACAAAAGAGATTGCTATCTGAAGTGTCTACAAGGACGCAACACCAGGTCCACGAAGGAGAATTATAAACTGGCAAGACAAGCCGTTACAAAGCTATGTAGTCGAACGAAGAGAGAATGGTGGAAGAGACAGTGTGAGGAGATTGAAAGCTTCAATAAGGAACATCAATCGCGTAACTTCTTTCAACAGGTTAAAACCTTAAAGAAGGGCCCTCAAACTAGATCGACTGCTATTCAAAACGAAAATGGGGAGCTACAAGTAGACCTTAAAAATATTTTAGATACTTGGGCCGCTTATTTTGAGAATCTTCTCAACTTAAGTGACCAGCAACAATTCGGGCGACGAGCTAAGCTTATTCGTGCGTCAAAGGTACATGTAGAAGAACCCACCATAGAGGAATTCGATGCGGCGCTGTCAAAATTAAAACGCAATAAAGCACCTGGTATCGACGATATAACATCCGAAATGATTGTACATGGTGGCGAAACTCTATCCTTAAGATTGTTTGAACTTGTTCAAATGATCTGGAGGACTGAAACCATGCCACAGGACTGGAACACAGCTATGCTGATACCAATCCATAAAAAAGGTAATCGCCTACAATGTGCAAACTACAGAGGAATCGCCCTCCTCTGCACAGCATATAAGATCTTTTCCTACATTTTGCTTTCCAAAATCAATCCTTTTGCTGAACAACTGTTTGGAGAATATCAGTGTGGCTTCCGCCGGGGCCGAAGTACCACCGATGCACTTTTCTCGATAAGGATGATTTTGGAAAAGTGTCGAGAGTTCAACATACCTGTGCACCAACTTTTCATTGATTTCAGGCAGGCCTACGACTCTCTCGAACGAGAGACTCTATGGTCTGCTCTGGTGTCAATGGGAATTCCTGGTAAACTGGTATCACTACGCAAAATGACAGTACAGAACTCTCAATGCTGTGTACGAGTAGAGAACGAAATATCAAAGTTTTTTAAAGTCGACTCCGGTTTAAGACAAGGTGATGCTATCTCTCCTATACTTTTTAATCTAGCCTTGGAATATGTGTGCCGTCAAAAGAAACTACCGACTAATAACAATGTCTTGTCAATAAACTCAGTACAGATGATTGCTTACGCTGATGATGTTGTCATCCTCGGCCGAAGTGAAGCTGTTATGAGTGAGACTTTCAAGTCGCTTAAGAGTGGTGCTAGGAAAATTGGTCTGCAAATTAACTACAATAAAACCAAACATATGAATGTTTCAAGAGAGGCTGAGAAGAAAGATTTGATGTGCGGCGATGAACGAATTGAGGGAGTTGAATCTTTTAAATATTTGGGATCAATGCTTGACTCAAACAACAGCATACTTACAGATATTAAAGCTCGAATCGCTGCAGGTAATCGAACTTTCTACTCAATTAAACCTCTCCTTGGATCACCGTATGTATCAACTAACACCAAGCTCAAGTTATACAAGACATTGATTAGACCGGTTGTGATGTATGGGTCACAAACGTGGACCCTTACACAAAATGACGAATCGCATTTATCTGTATTTGAGCGTAAGATCCTACGCTACATTTTTGGTCCACTTAAGACAGACGATGGAGAGTATAGAACCCGGTATAACTTTGAGATCAGAGACCTTCTTGAGGGTCCTGATATAATAGGTTGTATCCGTTCTAATAGGATTGCTTGGTTTGGGCATGTTCTACGAGCCGATTCACAGTCTGGAATGATTAGAAAAATGTACGTTAGTACCCCAGGGAGTGGTAGACCGCGAGGTAGACCACGACTACAATGGGAGACTGACGTAATAAACGACTTTAAAAAAATCGGCTGCCATGGTAATTATGTCGCTGTTGCGAATGACCGTGAAGAATATTCAAAGCTGATTAACCTGGCAACGCTCCTACATGGAGCATGAACGCCTTAAAAATATATATATATATATATATATATATATATATATATATATATATATATATATATATATATATATATATATATATATATATATATATATATATATATATTTTTATATATATATATATATATATATATATATATATATATATATATATATATATATATATATATATACAAATATCTATATATATATATATATATATATATATATATATATATATATATATATATATATATATATATATATATATATATATATATATATATATATATATATATATATATATATATATATATATATATATATATATATATATATATATATATATATATATATATATATATATATATATATATATATATGAGCAATTTCACGAAGACTCAACAACGTTTTGACTTGACCCCTTTTAATTTTGATTATTTTTTGTTTATAGATAGTCTTTGATAAATAAAAAATACAAGTTCTCTTAGAATTTTTTTTTCGACCAGGGGTCTTCACATTGCGATTGTAGTAAAACTACTGAATCGATTTTCATAAATGATATGTCGTTGAATAGGTATTAAAACAAAGTTTTTAAAAATGTACACTGTTAATTTTTTGAAATAATTTTTAACGATGTAACATAAGAAAAAAACGGTGTAATTGAAAAAAAGATGGCATAGCCTTTTTTTTTTTTTTTTTAAACAAAATTGAAGCTTATTTTATATCTATATATCTAACCACTTGTGAAAGTTTCGGCGATGCGTTATTTTTTGTTTTAGAGATACAATTCGTTGTGCATATGACTGTCGGGAATCAGTTTTTTTGTTCTGAAGGAAAATTATAAAAATGGCGTTTAAACTAAGAGATTTTTTTTTTATGTTAAATATCAAATATTTTATTATTAGATGAACTTTTTAAAATATTATAAAAATTATATATGTAGTACAATAAATAAAATAAATACAATTGTAAAAAATGATTTACTTATTTTACAAACAGAAGTTTCTTTTGAATAGGAAAGCACTTCTGCAATTATTTTCTTTGTATTAGATAGCATAAAAAATGAAATGTTTATTTATCACTTTTAGTAATCATTTGTCACTCTTATAAAAAATAATTTGACTGCAAACAAAAAAGCCGTATAAATAATAAAATCTATTTAGGAACTTTTGACTGGAGAAGCATTATGTTCGTATTATGTTATTCTGGAATCATAAGGTAAAAGGTTGTTTTTCAACATTAAATTACAAATATTTTATTATTGAATAAACTTTTTAAAATATCATACAAATTATATATGTGAAAATAAATATAGCTATTAAAAATTATTTACTTATTTTACATTCAAAAGTTTCTTTTGAGTTGGAAAACATTTTTGCATTTATTGTCTTAGTATCTACTGGTACAAAAGAATGAAATTTTTAAGTTCCACTTATAGTAATCGCATTTTTATATCGATTTTGTAATTTTCCTTTTGTTAATTGATATTCATTTTTATCGGCGTATCCAAAGTTCATGGTAGATTCCCATTTTAAAGCCCATTCGAAAAGTTTTTTTGGTGTATCAATAATATTATCGTCGCTCGCCATACTATAACGGTGTGCAGCACGCTTCAGTGTACCACCAATTCCATCACAAGATCCCTTTCCATGGCTGGTAGCATGAAAATGCCATTCAGCATCAACCTTAAAGTCTTTTTTATGGTGGCATAAGTTAATTAGGTTATGTTTATTTTTGTATTGAGAGGTGCACCGTCAGTGTTATAAATTATTTTTGTAATATTAGAATTTATATGCGTTTTGATGAATTCAATAAGTTTTGTAATGAAAAGATGGACTGTAGTACTGTTGTGATCGTTTATATCCGAAATTAGTATAAAACTTCGGTGCTGTATATATTCACTTGTGGCACTTTTAAAATAAATGACAAATGGATGAATATTAGCTTGTGAATTATTATAATAATAGCCTTGAACCGCATTCTGAATTATGAAGCGGTAGTTTTCAGAAAAATCCCCTTGAACGAGGCACTCTCTTGCTTCTAAATTTTTTTTTTCCTCAATGAACGTAGATTGCTGTTTTGCTATAAAGTTATGTGGTATCAAAATTTGTAAACGGAATATTATTTATAACAGAATAATATTTGTAAACGGTAAATAAATTCGTACTTTATAAACTGGGCAAATTACACAGAAAAATAGTTCACGGGACTAAACGTGTGTACGTTATAACCTTATAAGCCGAGGTACCTTATAAGAAGGATAATTTGTTCGTAAAGTTTTTATAGATGTAAGAAAAAAATTTGCTGTACTCTGTAGACCAAGTGTACTTTATATATGGTGTACGCTAAAAGCGAGTTTTACTGTAATTTATATTATTGTATTTAAAAAAAATTCTACTTGAAGCCGTATTTTTCATTTATCAAAGGCTATCTATAAACTAAAAATAAACCAAATTAAAAAAGGTCGAGTCAAAATGTCGCAAAACTTTGCTGAACTTGACTGAAATTGCTTTTTAAAAAGTTCATTTAATAATAAAATATTTGATATTTAACATAAAAAAAATCTCTTAGTTTATAACGCCATTTTTATAATTTTCCTTCAGAACAAAAAAAAACTGATTCCCGACAGTCATATGCACAACGAATTTTATCTCTAAAACAATAAATAGCGCATCTCCGAAACTTTCACAAGTGGTTAGATATATAGATATAAAATAGGCTTCAATTTTGTTTAAAAAAAAAAAAAAAAAAAGGCTATGCCATCTTTTCTTCAATTACACCGTTTTTTTCTTATGTTACACCGTTAAAAATTATTTCAAAAAATTAACAGTGTACATTTTTAAAAACTTTGTTTTAATACCTATTCAACGACATTTCATTTATGAAAATTGATTCAGTAGTTTTTGTACAATCGCTCGTCAAAATACACTCACATCACAAAATAACAAAAAATTGAGGCCTGAGGGGCACCCAGTGAAGACACCTGGTCGAAAAAAAAAATTCTAAGAGAGCTTCTATTTTTTATTTATGAAAGACTATCCATAAACAAAAAATAATCAAAATTAAAAGGGGTCAAGTCAAAATTTCCCAAAAATTTGCTAAACTTTCGTGAAATTGCTGATATATATATATATATATATATATATATATATATATATATATATATATATATATATATATATATATATATATATATATATATATATATATATATATATATATATATATATATATATATATATATATATATATATATATATTTGTAAATAATAAATTTTTTTGGATAAAGCCAACAAATAAAACAATATTTTTTAAAAATTGTTTATCCTACAATTGTTTCGGTTTTAGAAAACCATCTTCGGGGATAATATATAATGAAAATTTCTTATACAAAAATAAATACAAATTGACAAATGAAATAAAAAGCTTATTATGAAAAACTAACAATCAAAAAAGAAAAGCCTAACTATATCAAAAAATAATGAAAGAAAATATAAAACAATAATACAATGATAAAAATTAGAAAATAGAAAATGTTTAGTAGAAAAAGCTCCATGATGTTTCATTTGTTTAAAAACTTTTTAAATTTGCAAAACAAAATCATAAGTATTTTGAAGGAAATCCGTATCGGTTTGTATATTTATACAATTTTTATTTTGTTTGATGCGAATCATTTCCAAAATTCTTCGTTTTTTTTAAATTTTTTTCTTTATCCAAAATTTTATAATTTTGAAGTGGTAGATTTGTATGGCAGCTTTTTTTATGGTTGGATAATGCACTCATGTTGTCATTATTTTTTTTTTGGCGTCGTTTAGATGTTGTTTTATACGTTTTCCCAAATATTGTTGTGTTTGGCCTATGTAAGATTTACCACATCCACAATCTGCTTGATACACTAAATTTGATTCAATATTCATTGGTATTTTATCTTTTAATTTTGAAAAAATAGTATTATATAAACTATTATGAGCTGTTCCTACAACTTCGAAGTTAAAGTTTTTCAACAAGTGTTTTATTTGTTCGAAAAGAATTTTGACATAAGGTATAGTCATGTAAATTTTGTTGTTATTCTTCAATTTTGATTTTTCCAAGACAGTTTTTAATTTACTTTTTGAAACTCTTCAAAAAAATAACTATCCAGAAAAATTTATACGTAAATTAGTAAATCAAGAAATTTACAGTAAAACACTGTCCTGGAAAAATCAACAAAATCAAACTAACACAAAACATCAATACGTTACCGGAAAGCTATAACAAATCATTATATATTAATATAATTTTGTAAAAAATGATTCACTTCGCAAACTACTCAAAAACCTCTCCATTTAGCGTTTCGAGACATATAACAAAATCAAAACTTCTTTCAAAATTCCAAACAAACTCCATAAATTATTACAAAATCAAAGATTAGAACTTTTTTTCAAAATTCTAAAAATATTGCAAAAATTATAAAAAAATCAAATATTGAAACTTTTTTAAAAATTCTTATAATATGCAAAAATTATAAAAATCAAAAAAATGCTTTTTTCAAAATTCTAAAAATATTCCAAAAATTATTACAAAATTAAAAATTGAAACCTTTTTCCCAAATTCTGATAATATTCCAAATATTCAAACTTTTTCCAAAATTCTAAACATATTGCAAAAATTATAACAAAATCAAAATAACAAACTTTTTTCAAAATTCCTAAAATTTTAATAAAATCAAAACTACAAATTTTCAAAATTCTAAAAATATTCCAAAATTATAATGAAATCAAAAATTAAAACTGTTTTCAAAATTCTGAAAATATTCCAAAAATTAAAAAATTCAAACTTTTTCCAAAATTTTAAAAATTATAATAAAATCAAATAGACAAATTTTTTTTCAAGATTTCAAAAATATTTCAAAAATTATAATAAAATCAAAAATGTCTATGTCCAATTTCATGTTCAATTACATTTCATGCCATACAAATAAATAACTTTATTTTTTTCCAAAAAAATTGGAAAAAAAATGAAAATCATTCTTTTGACACACTTGACAATATTTTTTTGACAAACTTAAAATGCAATAATTCTCAATAATAATAATTTCATGTTTATGTCATACAAATAATCAATTAATCAAATTCAATTCAATTAATCAATTAATAATCAATCAACATTTCATGTCATACAAATAATCAATTTTATTTTTTTCCAAAAAAATTGGAAAAAAAATGAAAATCATTCTTTTGACACACTTGACAATGTTTTTTTGACACAAACTTATAATGCAATAAGTTTCAATAATAATAATTTCATGTTCAATTACATTTCATACAAATAATTAATTTTATTTTTTCACAAAAATTTGGTAAAAAAATAAATGAAAATCATTCTTTTGACACACTTGACAATAATGTTTTGACACAATTATAATGCAATAATATAGTTTTTGGTCTCAGATACCAATCCCTGTACCAGATTTCTTTAAATTCAAGGTTCACTCATTATCACTTAAAATTGCCATTTTTTAAGGAAAAAATATGCAAGTTTCCTTGTTTTGACACACTTGACGATTTTTTAACACACTGGTACAGCTATCGAACACATCGTCCTTTCGGCTCTTCCCATTGAGTATACCTATTTTTAGAAACAAAAATTTTTGAAATCCTTCCAGCGGGTTTCTATATTTCGTAGGTTTTTTAAAATCAGTAGGTCCTAAATCTTCGAGATATGCAAAAAAACGTGGTTGAAAGAATTTCACTTTTGGCTCGAGAATGTAATACGACGATAACGTATATTATTTTACTATTCGGTGAACCATTTCAATCGTTTATCACAAAACAGAAATTAACATTTATAAATCGATTTATACAAGGACATTTTTTATAAATCGATCGAATTTCAGAAATTTACGGAATTATTTTTTTTTTACATATTTTTTATACATATTGTAAAATAAATGTTAATAATAAATTTATTATTTTTTATTCACAATAAACAACTTTTTAGAATTAGAATAAAATAACATAATGCCTTTTTAAAATAAACTTAGTACACTAAACTGTTTAATGGCTGTGTAATTACATATTTAGAAATTAATAATATTTACCACTTTGTCTAGTTTTTACAATTACTTCTTCCTGCACTTTTTAAATAAAACTAAACTTTATCATTTTAATTACAACAACGCAATCGAACGCTTCGTTATACTCTTATATATTAACAACACGCCAATGCGTCCAGGAAAAAGTTAGAGGTCGCAAAGAATTTACCCACTTTATGATTTCTATATTTCGTTATTATGGACGTTTCTATGATTTTAATTCTCTTCGTTTCTTGAAGAACTCTGTTGACATAAATTATTGGTTTTTCTTTATTATATAAATTAGGTATAAAAATTGATTGCGTGCAATCCCCTGTATAAACAACCAAAAACTAATATAAATACAAATTAAAGTAAACAACATTCTTGAAAGTTAAAACGTATATTTCACCCAACCAGTATAAGGACAATTATGGCTTTCGTTTCGTATTTATTGCACATGACGTCAACTAAGACAATACCAAACAAGTGATGTAACGAATAACGAATTTTACCATTTTACTGTACTTTACTTTTACCATTTTTATGTATTGAATTAATGCACAATAAAAATCAATAAATTAACAACACCCACATTTTTAATTTTTCTTTTGTTTAACTTTTATTATGTTCAAGTAAATGAGTTTTTAATGTTTTTAATTTCCAATGCTTTTCTGATGAAAAACGTGAGTGAAAAAGTCGAAATTTGATCTTGAACATTTCTGATTGTCCTGAAACTTGGCTTTTAAGTTGTATAAACAAAATAAAAAATGCAACTTATTTTTAAAAATTGAATGCATAATAAATGCAAATTTTGTCAATCCGTGGTAAATTTGAAATTAAATTTCTCAAGAACGACTCAACCGAGTTCATCAAACTTTTTTTTGCTTGATAGGTAGTTAATTAATCTTTAGAAAAAAATTTATTAATGTTTTTCTAATTAATCTTAAAAGAAGTTTCTTACAGAATATCGAGCCTAGGGTCAAAAGCAGAATATCAAGCCTAGGGTCAAACTAAAATTAAATTTTATTTTGTTTTTTTTTTTTAGAAAATAGTTGTTAGTTCGATCCTCTGTAGTATAGTTAGAGGTACTTACTTCGTTTCGAAGAAATTAGAAACAAAAAAGAAAATGACTTGGAAAAAAAAATTTAACCATTTGCTTTCGGGCACACGTCTGCTGCTATTTTTGTCTTCGGCTGCTCTGGCCAGAGGTGGAATTGGTCGTGGATAATTATTTACTAATGGTGCCTTGCCTATACTAACATCAGATGAGCAGACAAGATAAAATATAAAAAGGGAAAAGATAATTGGGGAGAGAACGACTGGATAAAACAAAACAAGCAAATCAACCACATGAATTAAGGATCCTCTTAGGTTCACCCTCACGTTATCTTTAAGTTTTAACTGAACCGTATCTTAAGAAACTACAGGATTTTGATTTATAGTCGGTAAGAAATTACGTATTCTTTGACGTTTTATTTGATATCAATTTTGGGTTAGGAATCAATTTTATAAATCCATTAATTCTTTCAAAGCGAACAACCACAAAATACCATTACCGATCTTCGATTATCACTGGATAATTACAGGCATTTTACGTTTTAATTAACTCACTATATATACATATATATACCCATACACACATATATATTCATATATACACAATATAGTGAATTTTAATATGTTAGTCAATATATTCCATACATGAAATCATTAACCATAATGATAATTATTGTTTTTATTTCCTATTTAAATTAACAGTTCAATTACTGTTCATAATAGTTTATCTTGGAAGATGATAGTGGTTTAATTCAAAATGTTTGGATTTTCTTTCCGAAATTTAAAAATAATAATAAAGTTATAGTATAACAGACAGGTAAAATTTTACATCATTTTTAATCGAAAAACTTTTAAATTTTAAATGATAGCTTTTCAAAGCATAACCTCAAAACGTATCAAAAAAAAAGTATGATGTTTGGTCTTATTTTAAAACGGTAGACAATCAAAAAGAAGCGACTTTTACTAAAGGTTCAAAGGTTCTAGGATGTAAAGGATCAAACACCAACCCCTAATAAGTCACCTGAAAACACAGGACCCCGCAATTACTAAATGGATCGTTAAACAAGAAATTGTAATGAAAAGGACTAAAATTATTAATCTTCAACTATGCTCCAATAATTTGTTGTTATGTTAAATGTACATTTAAATCAATGTTGCTGTTGTTTATACACAAAAAAAATAAACGGTAATTAAAATAAAACATAATACTAATAGTAAATAAATTTGAGTCATCTGGTATTGCACAACCAAACCGTTTCCTTTTGAGTTTTATCGATCATTCTTAAAGAAATTATTTTTAATCTTAGTTTGTTTTGTCATTACGCATGTGTAGAAAATGTTCATGAGTTTTAAACCACCGAAACAATATTATTGAGAATAATTAGTTAGAAAAAAATTAGTTTCTAATAAATTAGAAATATTTAATTTGAAACAAGAATGAAAATGGGGAAGAGAAGAGCGACTCAAAATTGCAGGAGCCAATGAACAACTTGATCTTGCCAACACTCCATCCGCCTCACGCCACCGTTGACCCGGACTTTATCCGTTGCATTTTATATTTTCGGCACCGGTTTCCACCTGCATTACTCACAAATCAGCCACTAGTTTCTCTAGCGGCTCAATGCTAACTATACGCGTACCCCCAAAAGAATTTCACTCTTCACACAAAAAAAACAATTTAAATATGTCCATATCTAAGAAAAGAAACTTAAATGATGGTGATAATTAGAGGCTAAACAAGATCGTAGGAGAAGTTATAAATATAACATAAAAATATATTATAAAGAGAGATCGATCTTAGTCAATCAAAGTAAAAACAAATCTGCACTGAGAGAAATCGTATTCTAATATTAAGTAAAAGCTACTCTTAAATCTAGAAACTCTTAGTTGATGAAAATTCGAAACTCATTTTCTAGATTATAGAATAACTGGTTTAAACTAAGAGAAGTTTTGTCAATATTATCAATAAGTCTATTTTATAAATTAAGATTAACTTGCTCAATTTCACTTAATTATGAAATACTCAATTTAAATACTTTACATTTATTTTCATAGATTTTACGATCAATTTAACAACTATGCGCTTCAAAATAGAATTTCCATAAATCGATGATATTGTCCAATGTTTATTTCTATTTAAATATTTATAATCATTTGTAGAAAAACCAATTCTTGAAAATGTATTTCTAATATAGTTTTATTGTGAGAAAATTGCATTAAAATTTTTTTAACTCAATTTCTTAAATTTAAAAGCGATTTAACTCAATATGAGAATTTCAATGTATCAAATGTTTTTAACATGCAAATTGCAAATAGTTAATAGATTATTATAAAATAGAAGTAGTTGAGAAGTGAATTTAATTTTAAACTAACTTTTAAAATTAAATAAACAGTAAACAGTTCAACTTATGTCTTGGTGCATACTGCCATTAATTTTGGCAATTGTCATATTCCTATATAATTTAATTATGATCAATAATCTATTATAAAGCCATATAATATTAATGTGACGCATGACGGGATTAATTTTTGTTAATTTGTAACTGTATTTTAAATTGTGATCTTTAGTTGTGACAACCCTTCGTACTCCAGTCCCGTCCTTGACAATACCACTGATACATTACTAACCAAGATGCTAGATGTTGGCCATTGAACTATATTCCGCCAACGGTAGAAATTTTAGTTTTAATTATTGAATATTTCTTGATGATAGTTGAGGAAGACAGTGCGTCACATACTCAAGTGGAGAATATAGAAATGTTCATGATTCATGAACTCTTGTATATAATTCTACATTCAAAAATATATGAATTCAAAAACTGTGTTTAGTTATTCTTCATTTATGTAAAATAAAATCAATAATGGGTTCTAATCAACAATTTGTCGACAGTTTTGTTTCTTATACTCAAGTAGAGAATTGAGTGATATATTGTTTGCAAAACTTCCTTTTTTTATAATAATAAAAGAAATGATAATTAATACATATAATAAATATTTAGGCAAAAGTAATAATTATTACCAAAAAATTTTCTAATATGAAATTTAATATATTTTTTTGGAGTAATTTTTTTAAAATTTAACATTAATGTTAACTCTAATAAAAGAGAATCAACAATTTTATTTTAAAATTATGCAAATTATGGCAACTATTTTAATGAATAATTATATTATTATTATTTATTATGTATTATTATTTTGTTACGATTAATTTATTCATACAAATTGATGTACTTTTAACTTAAACAATAACAATAATACTAACTTTTAACTAATTTGTAACACATATTGAAGAAATATTTTCTTTATTTACAGAATTCTTTTTTTGTATCAAAAATACATTTTTCAGAAATTTATAATGTCGTCTATTATTTTCACTTATTTTCAGAATGGTTGTTTATGAAATTTAAATATTATTCTTAATAAAATAATTTGGAAGCGTGTTTAACATGCATTGCTAGTCTCAAATAGATTTCCAGTGTGTTACAAAACGATTGCTTTTATTCTCAAATCCAGAAATTACATCCACTAGTTTGTCTCAGATTATGAATAATTGTACTTGGCTCAAATTTATTTTATAAAGATTTTGAGCATATTATTCTCTCATCAACAACTCAAATGTTAATCACTATTTTCTTAATTATACCAAAATTATGCTCAGCTTTAGAAAAAAAAGTTACGTTTTGTAATAAATGTATTCTTATATTTAGAATGTTTTTTAATATCATGCTTAAAAAGAGTAGCTATATTCACAAATCTAATCTAAATTTAAAAAGGTTAACAATTTTATCAATGGTAAATTTTATAAGATACTCGAATTGAGAAACTATATTTCCTTGATTTATATTTTAAATTCATAATATTAGAATTTCAAAAATTAACAAATTGTCGGTTCCTTATTCTTCATATTAGAACAGGTTGAGAATAGTTGTTCTTGGCGCACATTTAAGCAACTTTTATGCATGATTTAATACATATATCGTATAATTTGAGCACACCTTTTTTTCAGTGTGGTAATCCCGTTGCAATTGTTTGGTTCTAATCAGACTAACAATAAACGAAGTTTTATGCCCATACGGTTAAACTAAATCAACTACACTATTCGTACCTGTAATATCCAATATGAAATTTTCAATCTAATACCAACAATAGTTATTGATATCTCCAACAAAAAATATTCCTTCACTCAAAACAAATCAACTTATTTCACTGCTATCACTAAACTCGTTCACAATTTAAAATCGACTGACTTCCAAACTCAAGTCTACCTATTCAGGTTGACTTTTAACGGCACAACAAAAAAAACAATCCAGTCTGTGTCATAAAAAAAATAGCATAGGGTGGATCATTCGTACTACCATTAATGAGAGTACAGTGGAGCCACGAGATGCTCGCAACCCAAAATTCTGGAAGAAAATCTCATATCATTATTAATTCTTTTTTTTTTTTAAATATCGATTTCATTACAGGATTTGACCACTTAGCCAAGGTTGTACCCAGCTACAGCGGTCAAAAGAAGAGAAATCGTATGTTCAAAACTATTTCCCTTTCATAAAAAAAAACTCAAATGTGTCGATTCGCCAGCCGCTCTACTCGCACCCACGCCTGAGATTACGACCAGAGTTGCGGACTTGCATCTTGTTATTGGCAACTTTTTTTTCTTTTTTTTTTTTCTATATCACCGTTAGTCGGCCTTTGGATGAAACCTGTTTCAAAAAGGAAGAATCTCTTCCTTCTATAAATTATTCATTCAAAAAAAAATAAAATCTTTCCTTAATTCAACAAAAAACAAACATAATCAACATTCTGGTGAAGGAGCGGAATCGTGACATCCATACCCAATCCCCAAATGCAAGATACATGTATAAGAGGGTGGAAATTTTGTGGTTAAGAAAAATGATCGGGGATTTGCACTCCAATACAAATTAACCTTTACTACATTATTGATTGAACTATTATTATTTCTATTTACAAAAGAAAACCAAAACTTAAGTAACTAATTATTAATTCTTGTTGTTGTGGTGCGAAAACAGAAGTTGGAGTTGATTGTAATAAGGCATCAGTTGATTTATGTATTTCAGTCTGCTTTGTTTGCTCCAGTTGTGACCAATTTCGCGGTCTCTGTCGAATCAGGTATTGAGGATCAGAAGATTGACTTGATTGTACTACAGCCGGAATTCATTGATGGTAGAGGTGGAAGTTTTTGTCGATGTATTGGCATATTATTATTTATTGGAGATAAGATGGTTGCGGCAACGATGAATGTAAACGGTGCTGTCGGTGGAGACAGTAAAGATTGTATAGTTGGTAGTTTTGAAACATCAACATCCTGATTATTTAAAGACGGTTCTGCTGATAGAGCTACTGTGACGGTAGCTTTCTTTTTAATAATAGTATAGTTGTTGTACTGTAAGTTGTGTTATTCCATGCGAGTGTTTTATTCCGACGAACATTTTTTTATCATCATTTCTTTCGTTAGTACTTATAAAAACTTATTTACAATATTTTCGGTTTTACTAATATTTACCTACACTTCAGAAATATTTGTTGCAGTGTTGGTTATTATGGAAGAAATTGGCACATTTTGATAACTATTTTTGTCTAATATTACCAACATTACGAGCAGTATTATAATATAATTTGTGGGTGTTGTATGAAAACATATGACGTTGATGCATATACAGTTTGGTTTTGCGACATCGTTGAAGTAAAAGTAGCCACATTTGGATTTAATAGGTGATGATGTTGTTGTGGAGCTTGATATTGTGGTCGATGCAGAAGTCTAACTTAATGGCTAACTTCCTGTTGGATATAATCGTCTTGATGTGGATATGCAATTTCCATCTGATGATCTTTTTGATAATTTATTCCCATATGCGGGTGCCACATGGGTTGCATGATAACACCACTTGCTTTTCGATCTATCTGAAGTATTTTCCTCACTCTTACCATCCTTCCATTTCAGCCACCACAGATGCCAACTTCAACGATACTGACCGTATAAATCAATCCAATGAACGAAATGTGTATATATTCTGGCCTTCTAATTGTAATCGTATTTTCGCGAAGAGTAACCGTTGCTGTCACAACTACCAACTACCCGATGTGAAGCGTACTTTATTTTTTTCTTATTTATATGTTGTGTTTTTTTTTTCTTTCTTTTATTTTTATTTTTGTTATTTATATTTTCCTGTTTTTTTTTTTTTTTTTTCTTTTTTTTTTTTTGTTTTTGTTTATTGATTTATTTTTATTACCATTTGATTTATTTTTTTAGGTATTCTATTTTTTTATTCTTTTTCTTTTTGGGTTTTTCGTTTTTTTTTTTTTTCTTTGTTTTATTCCCTTTTTTCAAATTAGTAAATTATCGTATACTTAACATGAGGTTTAAACTTAGTGAACTAGGTTTGAAAACTTCGTAAACTTAAATTAGTAAAAAAAAATTAGAAAATAAAAGATAACAATTAGATTAAAATATATCAATACACAACACCGCCCATCCTTCCCAACCACAAAGTTAAAGATAATAAAGTTTGGTATTTTGGTATTAGGAAATGCATACAAATGTCACGACCTCGCTCCCGCCTGCAGTATATGTCTGTGTTGACAGGTCCCATCCAATTCAACCCGAAAAAAAAATAAGTATGCCAATAAAAAGAAAACCTAGATCTGAGACTTTCTTCCAAACATCCCAATCACGAACACCCCACGAATCCACTGCACCACCACCAACGGCGGCACAATCGATCCACCCATTGGTCATCATAGAACAAAAAAATCAAAAGACGACCTACATTACTGGCTACTATTTTTAGAAAAAATCATCAAAATCGATTTCGACCAAAATCATAACATTTTTATTAACTGAGGTGATCAATCAAATGAAAGGCTTTTTGCTAAAAACAATCGATTGCAATTTGTTTTTCCAAACTACAAGATGTTAAAACAGAAGAAATTGATAAAGAAATTTTGATCAAATAAAAATCCAACGATTTTCAACTATTATTCAAAAGTTTAAATTTCGAAGACAATTATCATCAATTATACAACCAATTTGTGAAAAATGAAATTGCAAAATTGAGATCAATTTTGATGAAATCAAAAATAAAAAAAAATATTACTATGGATGAAAATTGGTTTTATGAACGGTTAAAGCTTTACTGCAAGGAAGACAGTAAATTACCGCAGAATAATATTGTTTTAATGTTAAATGAACGAAATCTGAAAGTAAACTAAACACAGCTATCGATTCTCTGCATTTTGATAAAAAATATGTTCGCCTCGATTAAGAATACATCTTTTGAGCTTATGGTGAATTGTTTTAAAGCTGATTGTATACCATATAACCCTCATGTAAATTATTTGAAAATTTCTATTATTTTTTTAAAATAACCCTAAACGTTATACAAAAAGAAGTTGAAAATTTTCTTAAAAGAATTTTCACAGAGCAATTTAGAAATATTTAAAAGTGAGAATTTTCTTAGATGTCATAAAATTATAAAAAATGCTGTTACAAATCTTTTTAAAAAAAATTTAGAAGATTTTGAAGAAAATTGTTTGATATTTATTGAAAAGGAATTCGTTGAAAAATTTATAAACGAAAATTTATTAAAAGCAAATTATTATCATGTACTTCTGCGATTTATTGATACTTCGTTTAGTCATGCCAGCTATTTAAAAGAAGAGACGGACCAAAATGTCAATGAATTAATTGAGACTATAAACTGCATTGCTTTGTTTTATAACCAAAAGTTATAGGGGATGAATTAAACAGTGATGAAAAGTGTGATGAAACTAATACAAGTGCTGTTAATGTGGTATTGTTGTATTTGAGTTTATGAAAACCAAACGGAACGATATAAATTTTTGGCGAATCTACAAAAGTGCTGAAGATTTTGAAAAAAAATATTTGTGTAAACCTAAAAATGTGAGATTATACTTAAGAACAGTTTTTATAGCCAAATACCATCAAATATTCAGTTCCAAGATGTTAGGGACGTATATCCTTCGAATGATATATGCCCGTTTTATCAGATTGCCAGTCCTTTAGTTCGTACGATGAGTTTCCTACGCTTTTTATGACCACTGCTTTAACAAACTTTGGCGCAAGTTTAGCATTAAATTTGTTTGCCGAATCACTCAGCACGAAGTTTCGACGATACACTTCTGTCCCAATGGCATATTTTTCCGGTCGTGACCGTAGGTTGTACCTTCGAGCATTACGTTCAAACGCTTCCGCAGTCAATTGCTTTATTCTGCTCCGAATTTTACTCAGTTCATCCGGCCGTTCTAGGGTCTCCCCTGGTTCCTCCAATGAATTAATTCGTCTCAGCAATTCATAGTCGGATCCATGGAGTATCATTGGCTGGCCAAAGGCTGCAAAATAAGGAGAACAACCTATGGTGTGATGTAAAGCACTGCGAAGGGCACAGGCAATCTCACTAAGATGTTTATCCCACCTATCATGGTCGTTAACCAGGTACGCACGAATGGCAGCCAGTACATTCCGGTTGACACGTTCGCTCGCGTTAGCTTGTGGTGCATACACGGGAACAAAAGTATGGTTCACCCCCCACTTCACCAACAATCCTTCGAACGTCTTGGATTTGAATTGAGAGCCATTGTCAGAGACAACGACCTCGGGAACACCAAAAACATGAAAAACGTGCGTTTCCAGTGCACGGCAGATAGGTTCGGCGGACAATCTACGAAGTGGGAACAGAAACGGAAACTTAGTAAAATGATCGAGAATTACCAAAATAGCGATATTGCCAAACTTCGACCTAGGATACGGGCCCAAAATATCAATATATAGTCGCTGACCCATCCTCACTGTTTTGAAGCAGTTGACCATAGGTGAACGCAATACCATATTATGAGCTTTCACGGTTTTACAAATCTCACATTTGGCAACAAAATCCTGAACTTGTTTAGCCATTCGGGGCCAGTAATAAAACCGTCTGAGTTGATACATAGTTTTAGCGACTCCACCATGAGAAGAAGTAGGTAAATCATGGGCTTTTAAAATTAACCCATACGTCAATTCTTCAGGCACCCATAACTTCCAAACTTCTCCTTCTGGTGGCACGTCAGCTACATTAAAATGAACTCTTTTGAACACCAATCCATTTGCCGTTCGTAGGTCAGGAATTGATCCTTTTGAATCTTCAATGATGTTTAATAATTTAACATACTCAGCAGTGGTAAAAGCCGGAGAGCTCCAATCAATATCACCCCGGTCACTTTGGTTTAATTCATCTAGCGAGAACATTCTCGAGAGGGCGTCGGGTACAGTGTTTAAGCTACCACGACGATGTTCGATTGTGAAGTCAAAACCCTGCAGCTTCAAGCTCCATCGAGCCAAACGGCCCGACAGATCTCTCTGCTGCATCAACCATTTAAGAGAAGAATGGTCGGTGATAATTTTAAACGAATGACCCTCGATGTAAGCTCTAAATTTTTTTATACCCAGAATAGCGGCAAGACATTCCTTCTCGCTGACAGAATAATTTCGTTGGGCTGCATTCAGTTTCTTGGACATGAAGGCAATCGGATGTTCGATTCCCTCCTTGTCCAACTGTACCAGAACACAACCCACTCCCTCGTTACTCGCGTCGCACTGGAGCACGAAGGGCTCTCGATAATCAGGATTTACCAGAACCGGAGCCGATGTCAATGCGGCCTTTAACGAATTAAAGGAAGCATCTGCTTCTGGGGTCCAAACAAGATTTTGTCTTCTTTAGCAAATCCGATATCGGAGCCGAAAGTGCGGCGAACCCAGACACAAACCGACGGTAGTAACCGGCCATTCCCAAAAAACGTCGAACTTGTTTCACCGTTCTAGGAACGGGAAAATCGGCGATGGCTGCGGTTTTATCGTCGTCAATTTTTAACACGCCATGTCCTACCACATATCCTAGGTATCGCACTTCAGGAAGTAAAAATCGGCTTTTTTCTACGTTTATCGTTAATTTCGCACGACTAAGACACCCGGCGACTTCTTCCAGTACCTCGATATGTCTATTGAACGTATCGGTGACTATCAAAAGATCGTCTAGATAGACAAAGACGCACGATTTTAACAGAGGCGGAATAACAAGATCCATTAGTTTGGTCATGGTCTGAGGCGCGTTGCACAGTCCGAAAGGCATCCTAGCGAACTGATACAACGGCCGACCAGGGACCGTAAAAGCCGTTTTTTCTCTCGATGACGATTCTAGAGGAATCTGCCAAAAAGCGTCCTTCAGATCCAGACTGGATATGAAGTTGGCCTTTGGCAAACGACTCAGAATGCCATCGATCTGAGGAAGAGGGTACGCATCCTTCTTCGTACAAGTATTGACTTTTCTCGAATCGAGACACAAACGAACCTTTCCTGGTTTACGTATGAGTACCACCGGAGAACTCCATGGACTGGAACTTTCTTCTATCACTCCAAGCGCCAGCATGCGATCCAGTTCCTCTCCCATCATCTTCTCGATGGCTGGTGAAATTGGGTAATGCCGTTGTTTAATGGGGACCGAGTCACCAACATCAATTACATGTTGGTGACATTACGTAAGAGAAGGTATAACAAATAAATTGAAAGAATGTGTTTGCCCTTTGAAAGTAATTGGAGTGTTCATACAACCAACCACTCTATGAATCGTACCATCTGCCGTAGTTATATTTATGGACGAAGGGGAAAGCTTACCAGACATTTTTACTACTTCAAGTGCAAAAGCACCACCAATCACGCTGACAGCTGCACCACTATCAAGCAGTCCAACCCTTTTCGAGTTAAACAGATTCACTTCAGCATGATAACGGGCATCCTTTATTACCGATATAATATTCGATACCTCTGCCGGATAATTAGTTTGTTTCCTCCGCCAAAATTCGCGCATTCTACGGGCTGATCTCGACGTGTTAACTCTATCTAAGGTATGTATACCTAGTTCTTCTCGGCGAGCTTCGTATTCACTCAGTCGCTGCTGCGGTGATTTATAGAACGGAGATGGTAATGAGGATCGCGGCGAAGTAGTTGACTCACTTCGCTTTAGAATGGTTAGAGGAGCAGGTATGATGGTTGTAAACTCCAAAGATATCTCAGAAGAATTATCACGATTGGGTGCACCAGTCACATCTACATGAGATGGTTCTTTCGCAACACAAAGCGGTGTGGAAAGAAAATTAGAATTCAAATTATTGACAAAATAAGGAATAAATGAAACAAAACAAGTTTCGCTTATACTCAGTGTACAACTCCCATTATTAGAAGGTAACGTATATGAAGAAATTCCTCCACATAGTTGATGGATGCATAGATGCATAGTTGACATTATGTGAGTAACTGATATCAGCAGATCCCAGGTAGGAACCACCCGCAGATCTTCCCAGCAAGGGAGCCTTGGTTTTCAAAGATAGGACAGATTCAGGAGTGCAAGACAATATCTCAGTTGGACTAAAAACTAGGTGGAACAGTTGAGAGTTAGAATTTAAGGAGATAATTGGGGCCGACCGTGGAATCTTGTGGTCGGCCCGCGAGCAAAATTTCGCTTGCATTCCTCACACTTAGGTTTGTACGTATCAGGTTTCCCGCAGCCATAACAGAACACAGTTCGTTCCTCTTCACAATCCGGGAAGCCATGACCCATTTTACGACAGTTCCAGCAGATGATTGTAGAAGCAGTAACTCGAGTGGAACTAGTAGGTTGACAAGCAGAAATGTCGGGCGTAACGCTTTGGGTCACGGAATCTGAGTATTCTTGAGAGTCCCATAGGAAATCGTCTTGGCTCTGCGGCGGTTCGGATACAAAGACTTCGGAAAACTGCCTATTTGACCGAAAAGTTGGTTCACGGGCACGGTGTTGAATAGTATTTCGCCACTTTTCACTATTCCGACAAAGTTCTCGCAAATGTGTTACATTATGAATGATCACGTGCAGAAGTTCTTTCTGCAAATCTACTTTAAGGTTATTCCGTAACAGACACAGCATCTCGTGATCAGAAAGAGGAACCACCAGTCTATCGCTCAATCTGAGAATGCTCCGGGAGAAATCATCAAATGTTTCATTCAGACCCTGCTTTCGCGATCTCATCCGATCCCGTATTTCGTCATCCGTGGAGCGGTCTTTGAACTCATCTCGTAGAGCAATACATAAGTTATGCCAGTTCACGATCTGGTTTCCCCGAAGGTACCTCCAGAACCATTCGGACGCTAGCCCCTCGAACAGCAAGTGAGCATGAGCAGACAGAATTGGAAAATTGTCAGAGAATTCTGACCGATAAAGATGATTCACTCTGTGAATGAATTCCTCAACATCCATTTCTCTTGCATCCCCCTTAAAAGTGATACGCCAGTTCCGAATGGTACTGGAGTTCTTGTCAGCGTGCGGCTGACGTTGATTGTGGACCGCTGTATGTGGAGGAATAGTTTGAGATGGTAAAGGAGATGATGAAGTCAAGGGAGGTGACTGAAAACAAACATTACGTCCCACGGACGGTACTTGGAGGTTAGCGGAAAAGTGAGCAGATCCTTGTTGAGCAGTACCCACGTTACCATAGTCTGCACGACGCGACCAGGACTGGCTAACCTGATTTGGTCCTGATGAATGTTTCGTCTGGGTAGCTTGTACCGAAGAAAGCTGATTCGTCAGGGCCGGCGTTCCAGCCGAACCCAGAATTCGTAACCCTTGTTGCAGTGACAATGACAGTCGATCTATATGTGCTGACATTTCCTTGCGTAGTTCGTCATTACCACGGCGTACCATTGCTTCCACCGACTGTTGATCCTCCCATTCACGATCCTCCTCACTCGGTTGTAGAATTCTTCGTGGCTGCTTGGACTTCTTGGCAGCCTTATTAGAGTGTTTTTTTAGAGCGGGTCTAAAGAGAGGAATCGAAGAAGACCCCGTTTTGGAACGAGTAGTCATCTTGTGAGCAGTGCCTCTTGCACTCGGGCCCTCCTCCCAAGCTTGGGCGTGCGGCAGACTACGCAAATCAGAAGGGGTGCACTTCAACCTACAGGATGGACACGTAGCGTGAGCCTCGAGCCATTGCCTAACACAATGATCATGAAATGAGTGCCGACAGGGGGCCGATGCAACCGCGTCCGTAAGAAGGATTTCCTCTTGGCATACGTTACAGATCATTGAATTCAGGGGTTCCATTGTTTTCAACATTAATATATCCTCTCCTTTACCTTTGTCCACCTAACTTCACCAAAAAAAACTTAATACAAAAAAAAATTCGTACACTTTAAGTACAAGTCGAACAATAATTCAAAACAAATTAACGCGTATGGTGTGATATACACACTCCAAGAAAATAATCCTAAAAAAAATCAAAAAGGAATCTAAGAATTCAAAAAAAAGTATGTAATAAAAAAAATTGATATAAATTTATAAATTTTGAATATAAATTTTGTTAAGAAGAATAAAATGAATAACATAAATAAATGTAATGAGAAAAAAAAAATTGAATTTGTAACCATACGTGGTTAACACTAAACCAATTCAAGACGTAGGTAAGATATACCCACCAACCAATAAGTTTCAATTAACACAAAAAAAATTATTCACCAAATACCAATCAATTGGAAAAAAAAACAATTTGTATGGAAAATAATATGAATTTATAGGCATAAGTGTTTAACACTCACCCGCTAGTCCGTTCGGTTTGCACCTCTTCCCTCGGGAACTAGGTGGTGTTTCCCCACTCCGAAATTAATTCGATCTTGCCTTCTTCAGACCCTTTAAAAAAAATCTAAAAAAAACAAAAATACCAAATTGAGTTAATAGGGCGGGTGAAAGCTCTCAAAGATAGTGGTGTTGTAGAGGAGAACTAAGAGGATCCTGAAATTAAAAATCTCATGTTCTTTACGATTGATGAAAAAAAATAAAATAAACTACTCTACTAGGGGGAGTTAAGGAGAAACGGAATCCCAATGTCCCCAGTCAGTCCAGGAGCCAGAGGCGGCCTGACTATGGCTCAGAAAGCCAAGCGCCAGTACTCCCGCTCTCTGATCCTAAACCGACCAAGAGCACTACGATCGTTCCTATAGTGAAGGGATAGACAATAGGAATGGAATTACATCGGAGTACGTTACAGCAGACAGAAGGCTTGACGATCTTGGCCAACCTCAAGTTGAACTCGTCCCAAGTATCTTCCACCGAACGTACCCCAAGCAATCCACCTAAAAAAAAGAAATACGTTCTAATGGGAATTATTTAACGAAGACTATGGGAAGTGTTGTTGTGAACGTATTCTGGGTTCCACTAGGATCTCGAAGAGGACTCAAGGCCTGATGGAACATATGGGTTGGCCAGGTATTGATGGATATACCGACAATCACCTGTACTCCAGTTGCCCACATCTCCCATCACCCCTGACCTCCTCTAACGAGGCGAGCAGTTCCCTGGATGAAGTGCTTATCAAGTTGAAACAATCGGCCCAAGTCACACCCGACACAACATTCTTCAGCCATGCTCATCCATGACTGGCTGTGAGAACACTGAATCATTTTTAATGCAATGACTAAGCAGACCCTCAGCTGTAAAACTAAAGATTTGACTTAGTCAAAGCTCGACACAATCCTCCCAAGCTCCTCACGTTACGACATGGCAGAAGAACGCTGAATCCTTTTTACAGTGGGCCCGGGCAGATTGTTCCACTTGGTTTCAGTCATCCCAAAGTCTCATCGAAAAGGAGAAGGCTCTGGGACAAGTGTTTATAACTCGGGAAATGCGGGAGCGTAAGGTCCCGTTGGTAGGTATAAATTACCTTACCTATCATCCCTGCATATCTGAACATTAAACTCAAGATTGAAAATGATATGGTTGTTTAGTCGTTAAAAAAAATCCAGCCGTACCCAGCCCCACGTTGGGCGCCAGATGTAGTATAGTTAGAGGTACTTACTTCGTTTCGAAGAAATTAGAAACAAAAAAGAAAATGACTTGGAAAAAAAAATTTAACCATTTGCTTTCGGGCACACGTCTGCTGCTATTTTTGTCTTCGGCTGCTCTGGCCAGAGGTGGAATTGGTCGTGGATAATTATTTACTAATGGTGCCTTGCCTATACTAACATCAGATGAGCAGACAAGATAAAATATAAAAAGGGAAAAGATATTTGGGGAGAGAACGACTGGATAAAACAAAACAAGCAAATCAACCACATGAATTAAGGATCCTCTTAGGTTCACCCTCACGTTATCTTTAAGTTTTAACTGAACCGTATCTTAAGAAACTACAGGATTTTGATTTATAGTCGGTAAGAAATTACGTATTCTTTGACGTTTTATTTGATATCAATTTTGGGTTAGGAATCAATTTTATAAATCCATTAATTCTTTCAAAGCGAACAACCACAAAATACCATTACCGATCTTCGATTATCACTGGATAATTACAGGCATTTTACGTTTTAATTAACTCACTATATATACATATATATACCCATACACACATATATATTCATATATACACAATATAGTGAATTTTAATATGTTAGTCAATATATTCCATACATGAAATCATTAACCATAATGATAATTATTGTTTTTATTTCCTATTTAAATTAACAGTTCAATTACTGTTCATAATAGTTTATCTTGGAAGATGATAGTGGTTTAATTCAAAATGTTTGGATTTTCTTTCCGAAATTTAAAAATAATAATAAAGTTATAGTATAACAGACAGGTAAAATTTTACATCATTTTTAATCGAAAAACTTTTAAATTTTAAATGATAGCTTTTCAAAGCATAACCTCAAAACGTATCAAAAAAAAAAGTATGATGTTTGGTCTTATTTTAAAACGGTAGACAATCAAAATGAAGCGACTTTTACTAAAGGTTCAAAGGTTCTAGGATGTAAAGGATCAAACACCAACCCCTAATAAGTCACCTGAAAACACAGGACCCCGCAATTACTAAATGGATCGTTAAACAAGAAATTGTAATGAAAAGGACTAAAATTATTAATCTTCAACTATGCTCCAATAATTTGTTGTTATGTTAAATGTACATTTAAATCAATGTTGCTGTTGTTTATACACAAAAAAAAATAAACGGTAATTAAAATAAAACATAATACTAATAGTAAATAAATTTGAGTCATCTGGTATTGCACAACCAAACCGTTTCCTTTTGAGTTTTATCGATCATTCTTAAAGAAATTATTTTTAATCTTAGTTTGTTTTGTCATTACGCATGTGTAGAAAATGTTCATGAGTTTTAAACCACCGAAACAATATTATTGAGAATAATTAGTTAGAAAAAAATTAGTTTCTAATAAATTAGAAATATTTAATTTGAAACAAGAATGAAAATGGGGAAGAGAAGAGCGACTCAAAATTGCAGGAGCCAATGAACAACTTGATCTTGCCAACACTCCATCCGCCTCACGCCACCGTTGACCCGGACTTTATCCGTTGCATTTTATATTTTCGGCACCGGTTTCCACCTGCATTACTCACAAATCAGCCACTAGTTTCTCTAGCGGCTCAATGCTAACTATACGCGTACCCCCAAAAGAATTTCACTCTTCACACAAAAAAAAACAATTTAAATATGTCCATATCTAAGAAAAGAAACTCAAATGATGGCGATAATTAGAGGCTAAACAAGATCGTAGGAGAAGTTATAAATATAACATAAAAATATATTATAAAGAGAGATCGATCTTAGTCAATCAAAGTAAAAACAAATCTGCACTGAGAGAAATCGTATTCTAATATTAAGTAAAAGCTACTCTTAAATCTAGAAACTCTTAGTTGATGAAAATTCGAAACTCATTTTCTAGATTATAGAATAACTGGTTTAAACTAAGAGAAGTTTTGTCAATATTATCAATAAGTCTATTTTATAAATTAAGATTAACTTGCTCAATTTCACTTAATTATGAAATACTCAATTTAAATACTTTACATTTATTTTCATAGATTTTACGATCAATTTAATAACTATGCGCTTCAAAATAGAATTTCCATAAATCGATGATATTGTCCAATGTTTATTTCTATTTAAATATTTACAATCATTTGTAGAAAAACCAATTCTTGAAAATGTATTTCTAATATAGTTTTACTGTGAGAAAATTGCATTAAAATTTTTTTAACTCAATTTCTTAAATTTAAAAGCGATTTAACTCAATATGAGAATTTCAATGTATCAAATGTTTTTAACATGCAAATTGCAAATAGTTAATAGATTATTATAAAATAGAAGTAGTTGAGAAGTGAATTTAATTTTAAACTAACTTTTAAAATTAAATAAACAGTAAACAGTTCAACTTATGTCTTGGTGCATACTGCCATTAATTTTGGCAATTGTCATATTCCTATATAATTTAATTATGATCAATAATCTATTATAAAGCCATATAATATTAATGTGACGCATGACGGGATTAATTTTTGTTAATTTGTAACTGTATTTTAAATTGTGATCTTTAGTTGTGACAACCTTTCGTACTCCAGTCCCCAGTCCTTGACAATACCACTGATACATTACTAACCAAGATGCTAGATGTTGGCCATTGAACTATATTCCGCCAACGGTAGAAATTTTAGTTTTAATTATTGAATATTTCTTGATGATAGTTGAGGAAGACAGTGCGTCACATACTCAAGTGGAGAATATAGAAATGTTCATGATTCATGAACTCTTGTATATAATTCTACATTCAAAAATATATGAATTCAAAAACTGTGTTTAGTTATTCTTCATTTATGTAAAATAAAATCAATAATGGGTTCTAATCAACAATTTGTCGACAGTTTTGTTTCTTATACTCAAGTAGAGAATTGAGTGATATATTGTTTGCAAAACTTCCTTTTTTTATAATAATAAAAGAAATGATAATTAATACATATAATAAATATTTAGGCAAAAGTAATAATTATTACCAAAAAATTTTCTAATATGAAATTTAATATATTTTTTTGGAGTAATTTTTTTAAAATTTAACATTAATGTTAACTCTAATAAAAGAGAATCAACAATTTTATTTTAAAATTATGCAAATTATGGCAACTATTTTAATGAATAATTATATTATTATTATTTATTATGTATTATTATTTTGTTACGATTAATTTATTCATACAAATTGATGTACTTTTAACTTAAACAATAACAATAATACTAACTTTTAACTAATTTGTAACACATATTGAAGAAATATTTTCTTTATTTACAGAATTCTTTTTTTGTATCAAAAATACATTTTTCAGAAATTTATAATGTCGTCTATTATTTTCACTTATTTTCAGAATGGTTGTTTATGAAATTTAAATATTATTCTTAATAAAATAATTTGGAAGCGTGTTTAACATGCATTGCTAGTCTCAAATAGATTTCCAGTGTGTTACAAAACGATTGCTTTTATTCTCAAATCCAGAAATTACATCCACTAGTTTGTCTCAGATTATGAATAATTGTACTTGGCTCAAATTTATTTTATAAAGATTTTGAGCATATTATTCTCTCATCAACAACTCAAATGTTAATCACTATTTTCTTAATTATACCAAAATTATGCTCAGCTTTAGAAAAAAAAGTTACGTTTTGTAATAAATGTATTCTTATATTTAGAATGTTTTTTAATATCATGCTTAAAAAGAGTAGCTATATTCACAAATCTAATCTAAATTTAAAAAGGTTAACAATTTTATCAATGGTAAATTTTATAAGATACTCGAATTGAGAAACTATATTTCCTTGATTTATATTTTAAATTCATAATATTAGAATTTCAAAAATTAACAAATTGTCGGTCCCTTATTCTTCATATTAGAACAGGTTGAGAATAGTTGTTCTTGGCGCACATTTAAGCAACTTTTATGCATGATTTAATACATATATCGTATAATTTGAGCACACCTTTTTTTCAGTGTGGTAATCCCGTTGCAATTGTTTGGTTCTAATCAGACTAACAATAAACGAAGTTTTATGCCCATACGGTTAAACTAAATCAACTACACTATTCGTACCTGTAATATCCAATATGAAATTTTCAATCTAATACCAACAATAGTTATTGATATCTCCAACAAAAAATATTCCTTCACTCAAAACAAATCAACTTATTTCACTGCTATCACTAAACTCGTTCACAATTTAAAATCGACTGACTTCCAAACTCAAGTCTACCTATTCAGGTTGACTTTTAACGGCACAACAAAAAAAACAATCCAGTCTGTGTCATAAAAAAAATAGCATAGGGTGGATCATTCGTACTACCATTAATGATAGTACAGTGGAGCCACGAGATGCTCGCAACCCAAAATTCTGGAAGAAAATCTCATATCATTATTAATTCTTTTTTTTTTTTAAATATCGATTTCATTACACCTCTTGTGTTAGAAAAAAGTTATATCTTGTATAAGAGCAATTTCACGAAGATTCAACAACGTTTTGACTTGACCCCTTTTAATTTTGATTATTTTTTGTTTATAGATGGTATTAGAACTAAGTTTTTCAAAATGTACACTGATAATTTTTTGAAATAATTTTTAACGGTGTAACATAAGAAAAAAACGGTGTAATTGAAAAAAAGATGGCATAGCCTTTTTTTTTTTTAACTAAATTGAAGCTTATTTTATATTTAACCACTTGTGAAAGTTTGGGACTTGCGTTATTTTTCGTTTTAAAGATAAAATTCGTTGTGCATATGACTGTCGGGAATCAGTTTTTTTTGTTCTGAAGGAAAATTATAAAAATGGCGTTATAAACTAAGAGATTTTTTTTTTATGTTAAATATCAAATATTTTAATATTAGATGAACTTTTTAAAACATTATAAAAATTATATATGTAGTACAATAAATAAAATAAATACAATTGTTAAAAATGATTTACTTATTTTACAAACAGAAGTTTCTTTTGAATAGGAAAACACTTCTGCAATTATTTTCTTTATATAAGATGGCATACAAAAATGAAATGTTTATATGTCACTTTTAGTAATCACTTGTCACTCTTATAAAAAATAATTTGACAGTCTCGACTGCAAACAAAAAAACCGTATAAATAACAAAATCTATTTAGGAACTTTTGACTGGTGAAGTATTATGTTCGTATTATGTTATTATGGTCATAAAGTAAAAGATTGTATTTTAACATTAAATTACAAATATTTTATTATTGAATAAACTTTTTAAAGTATGATACTTTACAAATTATATATGTAGGTTAAAGAAAATAAATATAGTTATTAAAAATTATTTACTTATTTTACATTTAAAAGTTTCTTTTGAGTTGGAAAACATTTTTGCATTTATTGTCTTAGTATTTAATGGTACAAAAGAATGAAATTTTCACTTCACAATTTTCACAATTTTCCACTTATAGTAATCGCATTTTTATATCGATTTTGTAATTTTTTTTTGTTAATTGATATTCATTTTTAGCGGCGTATCCAAAGTTCATGGTAGATTTCCATTTTAAAGCCCATTCGAAAAGTTTTTTTGGTGTATCAATAATATTATCTTCGCTCGCCATACTATAACGGTGTGCAGCACGCTTCAGTGTACCACCAATTCCATGGCTGGTAGCATGAAAATGCCATTCTGCATCAACCTTAAAGTCTTTTTTATGGTGGCATAAGTTAATTAGGTTATGTTTATTTTTGTATTGAGTGTTATAAAGTCAGTGTTATAAATTATTTTCGTAATATTAGAATTTATATGCGTTTTGATGAATTCAATAAGTTTTGTAATGAAAAGATGGACTGTAGTACTGTTGTGATCGTTTATATCCGAAATGAGTATAAAACTTCGGTGCTGTATATATTCACTTGCGGCACTTTTAAAATAAATGACAAATGGATGAATAGTAGCTTGTGAATTATTATAATAATAGCCTTGAACCGCATCCTGAATTATGAAGCGGTAGTTTTCAGAAAAATTACCTTGAACGAAGCACTTCCTGCTTCTAATTTTTTTTCCTCAATGAATGTAGATTGCTGTTTTGCTATAAAGTTGTGTGGTATCAAAATTTGTAAACGGTAAATAAATTTTTTCACAAATTCTTCTACAGTTTCTATTAAAGTATCCAAAATGCATCGATCAGTGGTATTCCATTGTTGATATTTGACTTGAAGGATTCCTTTAACGTCAAAATCATTTAGTAATCTTTCTTTCAGTTGTTGAAGTTTTTTAGAACATTCATTGCACTTCAAAGTATGACAATCTTCTGTTAATTCACCACATGAAACAAAGTCAATTAATGTTTTATAATTTTGGAAAGCAGCATCAGTAATTCAAGACATCTTAGAGTGTTGAATCATTAGTTTCATATTTTGATGTATGGTACACACGCACACATTATGAACTCCTTGGGGTAATTTTATACATTCTTGTGGTCGAAGGGACGTGAATTTAGTAAATCCTATTTTCACATCAGGAAACTTATTTTTAAACTCCACATAAGCTTCATTTAATGTACATAGCAATAAGCGCTTTTGTGTTTTTATGCGCTCATCTCCTTTTTTAAAAGATATTGCATCTCGTTTGCCTGGCAATAATCTACTGATTTCATCACTTTTATAGAACTGCTCCACAACATTTATATCTGTTGTGAATACACCTCTTTTATCCGTCGCAGATGAATGCTGAAAATTATTTTTATGTAGAGTTTTACTTTTTTCAACCAAATGACGCGTAGCATTACTGTTGTTTGTTATTATAATAATATTGTTATTATAATTATATTATTATACTTAAAAATATAATAATTTATATTATTGTATTTAAAAAAAATTCTACTTGAAGTTGTATTTTTCATTTATCAAGGGCTATCTATGAACTAAAAATAAACCAAATTAAAAAGGGTCGAGTCAAAATGTCGCAAAATTTTGCTAAACTTGACTGAAATTGCTTTTTAAAAAGTTCATTTAATAATAAAATATTTGATATTTAACGTAAAAAAAATTTGAATCTAAAAATCGCCATTTTTATAATTTTCCTTCAGAACAAAAAAACCTGATTCTCGACAGTCATATGCACAACGAATTTTATCTTTAAAACGAAAAATAACGCAAGTCCCAAACTTTCACAAGTGGTTAGATATAAAATAGGCTTCAATTTGGCTAAAAAAAAAAAAAGGCTATGCCATCTTTTTTTCAATTACACCGTTTTTTTCTTATGTTACAAAGCTAAAAATTATTTTAAAAAATTAACAGTGTACATTTTTAAAAACTTTGTTCTAATACCTATTCAACGACATATCATTTATGAAAATCGATTCAGTAGTTTTTTTACAATCGCTCGTCAAAATGCACTCACATCACAAAATAACAAAAAATTGAGGGGCACCCTGTGAAGACCCCTGGTCGAAAAAAAAAATTCTAAGAGAACCAGTATTTTTTATTTATGAAAGACTATCCATAAACAAAAAATAATCAAAATTAAAAGGGGTCAAGTCAAAATTTCCCAAAAATTTGCTGAACTTGCGTGAAATTGCTCATAAATATTTCAAATTTACAAATCGGAGTTTTTTCTTTTTCTTACGATATTTAATTTTAAAGATTTTCAGTCCGAGCAAAAATTTATTAACAAAAATTGTTAGCTACTGATGTTTGATTTAAATCGTTCGGGCTATTATAGAACGATAAACTAGCAATAAACATAATTAAAAAAATAATTAATAAGTCATATGTACTGAGGTTGCAACCGAAAGAGTTGATTGAGTCGATTGATTTCGGAATTTAAAAAAAAAAATAGAACCGACTTCAGAAAAAACAAAACACAGTTGTGATCAGCTGGTTTGTATTTCGAAAACTTTAAATAATTGTTATTTCTTTCAAATCCAGATTGTTTTGTGTTGTTTTTAAGTTGTTTTTACCAGGGTTGCTAATATACACGTATAAAACGTTTTATACGTTACACGTATAATACGTAGCGTATAAAACGTATATAACGTATAAAACGTATAATATGATTTTGTTTTTGAAATTCGTTCATAAAAAATTAAAAATACTTCTTACTTCAGATATTAATTATATTTTTAGTCAAAATATATATATTTTAGTAAAAATATAATTACGTAGTTATAAATTATTTATATATTTTATAATTTATAACAAAAACTATTTAAATTCTAGATGTTATTTGAATGTATATTTTTATACTTTATACGAAAGACTATGTTACTGTACATTAAACTGGTTAATAATTTTTAATTCATTAGATTTGAATATTGAAAATTTTGAATTATATATTAGAGATTTTTTTGAGCACTTAAACTCAAGCATTTAAATTATTTTTGAATTTTTCAACACGTATACTATATGATTTTCTTTCATTTTAATTCCAACATTTACTTAATGGGAAACATTTTGGCTTAGAAACATTTGGCTCATGAACTTAATTATTTGGCGGCTATTGAATATATAAAATATGGTTCAATCCAACTTCAGCTCCTTCCATCTAATAAGAACAGCTGGGAAATATTATGTTGTTTCAGAATAAATGTCGTTTTTTCATAGCAGTTAGGGAAATTATTAGAGATTATTAGAGAGATGTTTGTAAAAACATTTGTTGTGTGAATCCGGGTTGCACCACTTTCAATTAATAGACACAGTTTGAAAACAACAGGTTCTTGTAGATCAAATCTTCTTTTTATACAAAAGTTGTAATAGTTAAAATATGTATTTACGTCAAACGAAAAAGTTTAGTGAGAAGTTTATTGAGTAAATTCAATTTTGGTCATTGATGAATAATAATTAATAGGTGTGGTTGGAAATGTCAAATTATTGCAGACTAAATTTGTTTTGAAAACAAATAATTATATTTTGAAAAGAAGCATTTACGTTAAATGTGGAAGTTTTCTGAACTAATAGGAATAGTTGGGTAAGAAATTATCATGACGACGCTATATTTTCTAAAGCAACTGTTCCTATTAGTCCAGAAATCTATAGGCTTTATAAATATTAAATATCACGAGTACGATGAATAATATGCCCGCGATAATATTCTATAAATGTATTTTTATTTATTAAGGATTTTACTTTTATACGGTATAAAACGTAAATAATTGTGTGTTTTATACTGTACGTTTTATACGTTTTATACGTACGTATAATACGTGTTTTATACGTTACCGTATTATACGTTACAACCCTGGTTTTTACTATAGTTTCTTTATTATTATTTTTGCAATAAATTTTAATACATATCACTCAGCTTCAGCTAAAAACATCCTATTAATGTTTTAAAAAGATGACCATTGATTTAATGCGGTGTGTCTCTAGAGTTAAATTAATACGATTTTTTAAATTACGCATTGCTGTTTTAATAATTTTAATGGTATTGTTTTGTTTAAAAGGGTTAACGTAAACAAAAATATAATTTACTAGATATAACATAAAGTAAATGGTATTATAATTATCAGGAAAATTAATGTGTTTGTAAAAGAAACTATAGGATATCCTTTTAAAAATTGATAATTTATGTTTTACTTCGGTCTGAAAGACCTAAGTATTACATTCATGAGCTCAAAGTGAAATTCTTACCCCCACTTTTTTGACATTTCTCGACGTTTTAGGACCTCCTGATTCTAAAAAAGCAAAAAAAAAATGTATGTCTGTCTGCCTGCCGGCCGGCCGCCGTCATTACCTACGCTGCAGGGAAACCGCTGGAGGGATTTCAAAAATTTTTTTTTCTAAAAATAGAGATACTCAAGGGACAGGTCCGAAAGGACGCTGTGTTCGATAACTGTACCGGAAGTGTGTCAAAAAAATCATTTTGTGTGTCAAAAATAGCAAATTTTCATATTTTTGGCTAAAAAAAACGTTCATTTTAAGTGATTACGAGTAGGAACATTAAATTTGGAGAAATCTTGATGGTAGGGATTGGTATGTGAGATCAAAAACTAGATTATTGCATTACAAGTTTGTCAAAAAAATGTTGTCAAGTGTGTCAAAAGAAAGATTTTTATTTATTTTTTTACCTAATTTATTGGAAAAAAAATAAAATTAATTGTTTGTTTGAAATGAGATTTTATTATTATTATTGAGAATTATGGCATTACATATAAGTTTGTCAAAAAAATGTTGTCAAGTGTGTCAAAAAATAATTTCATTTATTTTTTAGACAATTTTTTGGAAAAAAAAATGTAGCTGTTTTTATGACGTAAATGTAATTGAAAATGAAATTGGACATGGAAATTTTTGAATTTGTTATAGTTTTTGAAATATTTTTGGAATTTTAAAAAATTTTGTATATTTGATTTTGTAATAGTTTTTGCATTATTTTTAGAATTTCGGAAAAAGTTTTAATTTTCGATTTCGTAAGATTTTTTGGAATATTTTTAGAATTTCGAAAAATTTTTAATTTTTGATTTTATTATAATTTTTGGAATTTTGAAAAAAGTTTCAATTTTTGATTTTCTAATAATTTTTGCAATATTTTTAGAATTTTGGAAAAAGTTTGAATTTTTAAGAATTTTTGGATTATTATTGGAATTTAGAAAAAGTTTCGTTATTTGATTTCATTCTAATTTTTGGAGTATTTTTGGAATTTTGAAAAAGGTTTCAATTTTTGATTTTGTTATAATTTTTGCAATATTTTTAGAATTTTGAAAAAAAATAGAATTTTTGAATTATATATACATATATATATTTAGAATTTTAATAAAAGTTTCAGTTTTTGATTTTGTAAGAATTTTTGGAATATTTTTAGAATTTTGAAAAATTTTAAATTTTTGATTTTATTATAATTTTGAAAAAAATTTCAATTGATTTTGTAATAATTTTTGCAATATTTTTAGAATTTTGGAAAAGTTTGAATTTTTAAGAATTTTTGGAATATTATCGGAATTTAGAAAAAGTTTAAATATTTGATTTCATAAATAATTCTAAGATTTGAAAATTAAAAAATGCACCTTTTCTCAGCCTGTTTATTTTATTTTATTTTTTAATTTTTATTTAATAAAATATTTTAAAATTGTTTACACAATATTTCGCCAAATTATGGCATTATCAAGTGTATGTATTAAAAATATTTCACAATTGGTTTTTTAGACAAAAATATATATATAAAATCAAACTGACATAATTATTTAAATTTAAATAAAATTTTTTGAAATGAAAATGAAAAAATTGTTTGTTTAAAAGGTTACTACGAAATTGAAAAAATTGAATTATTTTTTCTTTTTGAATTTAAAAGTGTTTAAAAGGTGTATGTAAGGTTTTTTTAAATTTTCTGCATCCGTCTTAAAATTTATTGAATTAGGTTTATCCAAATGAATATAAGCTGATTCGATCATTTCTCGTTTTTTTGTGTTTTTTTCTGAAGAAAGAATATTCTAGTTTTTGGAATATTTTTGGAATTTTGAAAAAGTTTGATTTTATTTAATTTAACAATATTTTTGGAATTTTGATTATAATTTTCCGGCAACGTATTGATATTTTCGTGTTAATTTTGTAATAAGTTTTTAAACAGATATAAAAAATACTTGTACTTTAACAAAGAGTGTTGATATACCTCGCTGCCCAAAACTAAAAACCATGTCGTCGTGAAAGTTTTTTGCCGAAAACTATATCAAAATCCTTTACCCAGACCGAAGTCTTGATATCTCAGAGCTGTGAGATTTCAGCCCCTCCATATTTTTCTATTAAAATTTTGCATATAGTTTAGCTCTTTCCTTCTATCCACAACTTATTGTTTCATTATATTCAAGTTTTAAAATAAAAAAATTAAATTAAATTAAAAGTTAAAAGTGAAAAGCTAAAAGTGAAAAGTTTAAAGTTAAAAGTTTAAAGTTTAAAGTGAAAAATGAAAAGTTTAAAGTTGAAAATCATTTTGACTTAAAAGTGATACATTTTCCTCCGGTTTCTAACAATTTTCTTTCTTTAGGGAGCCTGTAAACGAGCAACGAAAAATACGCATTGATGGGCAATATTGCTGAAGATATTGCCCGGCAATATTTTCGGCAATGTGTTGGCGAAAATATTAGCAAAATAATAATTTCGGCGTCTAAATTAAATCCGTTTACATTTTTATTGTTTCAAAGTGACAATTAATGGTATTGGTTGATTTATTGTTGTTTCTATTTAAACAGATGTTTGGAAAAATGGTCAATGATCTTCATTGGGTTTTGTTTTGGAGGTAGATTTCATATAAAAATTTACTTTTTGTAATTAATATGCGTCATCACGGGAATTCACAAACATTTTCTTTCCGTTTTATGAGCGAGGTCAACGTAACTGCATTATCTGACCATTATTTTATTATTTTTGCCGTATCACTCCTCAATCGGTCAATCGACAAACAGTCAAACTGTGGAGATCACTCACCGTTGTAGTAAGAAAATGCAAAAGTACTTCTTTGTCCGTACATCGTACAAATGGAATGCTTTGCCCGAATCGATAGTTTCGAGGACGTTCAATCCACACAAAAATAAAGCGTTCATTAAAACCTCCGAACCCATGTTGTTTTGCGACCTAGGTCTTTAAAGGTATCAATGTATCTCAGTATGTGTTGTTCTGATACACAGGCCCGACAAGAGGGGGGAAGGGGGGTTTCCCCCGGGCCCGGCTTTTTAAAAGGGCCCGGTCTCCGACCAAAATGAAAATATTATATAGACAAAAAACTGTTTTTAACCAAAACTAAAGTATACAGGGTGTCCCACGAAAGCTGTCCCACCGGTTAGTTAACTGGCGATACCTTGGAAAAGCGCTAACAACTTTTGTTCAAGAATTTCACGAATAGTTCTTTTGTTTCGCGGAAAACAGTTTGTTTTGTTTTTTTATTCCTTAGCAAATTAAAATGCCTCTAAATTCAATAGCGAAGAAGTTAGGAGGTCGCGGTTTTTTTATTTGATTCACAAGTTTGTGTACTAAAACGGGTGAACATTTGACAAAGATTACTTTGATACTTTTGACGCTATTCCTTTACAAAGTCAATTTTTAGTTAAAATTTAAAAAATATAATACTTTGCTTTCCATTATTTCAAAAACGTTATCTAAAAAACGTTATCTAAACGTTATCAAAAAAATTATCTATTTTTCAATGGAAATGTTTAATGGAGAGCTACTTCAAGATGGTCTTCAAAGTTTTGGGTTTAACCAAAGTAACTTTCAAGTTGACATTTCAAGGAACATTTCCGTTGAAAAAAAAATTATGACGTATATCACCGTTTTTGAAATAATGGAAAGCAAAGTATTATTTTTTTTAAATTTTAACTAAAAATTGACTTTGTAAAGGAATAGCGTCAAAAGTATCAAAGTAATCTTTGTCAAATGTTCACCCGTTTTAATACACAAATTTGTGAATCAAATAAAAAAAAGTCGGACAAGTGCGAATAAAATTCGCTCGCCAAGGGTTCCGTGAATGTAAAAGAACACAATATCAAAAATAAATGACATAAAGTTATGTTGTAAAGTCTTTATATCGCCAAACTATGGACGCATAACAGAATAAATGTTTAATCGTAAACGTCAATAGTAAATGTCAATCACATCTACATTGATCAAAAATGTTACTTGAGGTTAAATCTTATCCATAGCTGTTTATGTTAGCTAAAGAAAGATTTAACCAGTATTTCAATGGTCTAAATTGGGAATATTTGTTCTATAAATCAGCGTCGAAATATAGGGTGGTATACATACACTTAAAATAGCACTTTTTTCATCAATAACTAAAAAACTGTGCATCGCAGAATTCTAAAAAATGTTGCAATGTTTCTTAAATTAAGTGTTCTTCCAAATGACACCCCACTCGTTTGGTTACAAAAAAGTTTTTTTTTACCCTCCCCACACCCATCCCCTAAACACACAGAAATATAATTATTTGAGAGTTCGCTGTAGTTTTCGTTCAAAATATAGTAAACTTCCTGTCTCTATGAATTTTTTTAATTTTTTCTGTCTATCAGTGTCGAAACGTAGGGGGAGGAACGGTCTGGAATTTACACATTTTTTAGAATAACTCAAAAACTGTGTACCGCCAAACTCTAAAAACAGTTGCAATGTTTTGGAAATTTTGTGTTCTTTCAAATGATACCCCACTCGCTTGGGCCAAAAAAAGTTTTTTTTTACCCTCTTTACACCCTTCCCCTAAACACACAGAAATATAATTATTTGAGAGTTCGCATTAATTTTCGTTCAAAATATAGTAAACTTCCTGTCTCTATGAATTTTTTTAATTTTTTCTGTCTATCAGTGTCGAAACGTAGGGGGAGGAACGGTCTGGAATGTGCACATTTTTTAGAATAACTCAAAAACTGTGTACCAGAAAATTCTAAAAATAATTGCAATGTTTTGGAAATTTGGTGCTCTTTTAAATGACACCCCATTCGCTTGGGTCAAAAAAAGTTTTTTTTACCCTCTTTACACCCTTCCCCTAAACACACAGAAATATAATTATTTGAGAGTTCGCATTAATTTTCGTTCAAAATATAGTAAACTTCCTGTCTCTATGAATTTTTTTAATTTTTTCTGTCTATCAGTGTCGAAACGTAGGGGGAGGAACGTTCTGGAATTTACACATTTTTTAGAATAACTCAAAAACTGTGTACCGCAAAACTCTAAAAACAGTTGCAATGTTTTGGAAATTTGGTGTTCTTTCAAATGATACCCCACTCGCTTGGGCCAAAAAAAGTTTTTTTTTACCCTCCTTACACCCTTCCCCTAAACACACAGAAATATAATTATTTGAGAGTTCGCTATAATTTTCGTTCAAAATATAGCAAATTTCCTGTCTCTATGAATTTTTTCAATTTTTTCTGTCAATCAGTGTCGAAACGTAGGGGGGGGGAACGTTCTGGAATTTGCACATTTTTTAGAATAACTCAAAAACGGTGTACCGGAAAATTCTAAAAACAATTGCAATGTTTTGGAAATTTAATGTTCTTTCAAATGATACCCCACTCGCTTGGGTCAAAAAAAGTTTTTTTTTACCCTCCTTACACCCTTCCCCTAAACACACAGAAATATAATTATTTGAGAGTTCGCTATAATTTTCGTTCAAAATATAGCAAATTTCCTGTCTCTATGAATTTTTTCAATTTTTTCTGTCAATCAGTGTCGAAACGTAGGGGGGGGGGAACGGTCTGGAATTTGCACATTTTTTAAAATAACTCAAAAACTGTGTACCACAAAATTCTAAAAAAAATTGCAAAGTTTCTGAGATTTGGTCCTCTTTCAAATGACACCCCACTCGCTTGGGTCAAAAAAGTTTTTTTCACCCTTCCCCACCCCAATCCCTTAAAAACACAAAAATATAATTATTTGAGAGTTCGCTATATTTTTCGTTCAGAGTTTATCAAACTTCATGTCTCTGTGAATTTTTTCAATTTTTTCTGTTTATTAGGCTCGAAATGCAAGGGGGGGGGACCAACTTTTTGTGTCACTTTAGTGATAATAATTCAAAAACTATGCATTGCAAAATTCTAAAAAAACTGACAATATTTCTAAAATCAAGTGCTCTTTCAAATGACACCCCACATGACCTGGTTTTAAATGATGTTTTTACCCCTTAACATTCGCACCCCTTTAATAAATATAGTTATGAGTGTCTGCCACTTTTCTATATTTTTCATTAAAAACCTTCTCAATTTTCTATCATTCCAAATATATTTCAAGATTTTCGATGAAGTAGGGTCGGAGTTAATCGGGGCAATAAAACATCCCGAAAACGTCATTTTTCAAAATTATACAAAAAATGGTGAGGTGTAAAATTCCAAAATATATTTTTAAATAATGCTGAAATGAAGCGCTTTCATATGATACCCTATTCGTCTCGCTAAAAAAATGTATGTTTTCAAAGGCTTTACATCGTACCTCCTTAAAACAAACGAACACAACTTTATTTATTTTTTAGCCCGCCATCTTGTGTGGATAGGTTAGTTTTATAAGCACCTCAAATTTTAAGTTCATCGGATTAATGGTTCACGAGATAATCGAAATAATGTGAAAAACACGTTATACTCTCACCAATAGTGTTCCGTATAAAAAACGGAACCCTAAAAACCGCGACCTCCTAACTTCTTCGCTATTGAATTTAGCGGTATTTTAATTTGCTAAGGAATAAAAAAACAAAACAAACCGTTTTCCGCGAAACGAATGGACTATTCGCGAAATGCTTGAACAAAAGTTGTTAGCGCTATTCCAAGGTATTCCCAGTTAACCGGTGAGACAACTTTCGTGGGACACCCTGTATATGAATTTGATCTTTCACTAAATTCTTACCATTAATAAAATACACGATTATTTAATTTAGGTTTAAAGGGTCCAAGGTTTAAATAGGAAGTTTTTCTTTCCAAATATGAGTCATATAATAGATGCCACATATGTTATTACATATATAAGAAAAGGATAAAAAGCGATCAATTTTGCAAAGTACGATTTTGAAAAAATTAACAGTAACCAATAAATCAAAGTATTGAGATGAAATTTAAAATAACTGTTTTATGGGGGACCTAAAAAGACAACGTGAACTAATCCTGTTTTGACCACTTGTCTTAGTAACTGGTTTTTGAGCACCACCCATGATAAATATTTAGTTTTCTCTCACAAAAACAAAACAATTAACACAAACCATTCGCGCTTTGAATTTCTAAAATGGAGAATATATTACACGACTTAGTAAATGTTTTCTAAATTGAAACTTAAGTTTCAGCTTCTCAGCAACAAAAGTTAATTCTGTTTGTAAATTCGAATTCCCAATTCCTTTAACTTGTACATCGCAAGCAGAAAACCAAAGAAAGGATATTGGGTTTCGCCATGGTTTTGATGTTGGTAGTTAGATTAGAAGATAAAATACAAGAAGTCACAAATTACTGAAAATATGATTCGTCGAGGGTATATGCGTAAATGCTTACATTGTTTGCCTCAAAATTTTATCAAAAGGAGAAAAAATTGAACGAGATTGGTTAGTTTTGAGCTCCAAAAACGATCCCTTTTATTGCCTACCGTGACGATTCTTTAGCACGAATATTAAGTAAAATCGTTCTCATCTATATCGTCCTTAAGGATATTCTTAAGCTAAATTATACGACATATTATCGGCTTATAATTATTTTGCGATCAAAACAAAGACCAAGCAAAAATATGGAGGCACATTTTAAAAAGAATTTTGGATACTATTTTGTTTTTAAGTGAAAGGAGCATGGTTTTGAGCGGAGACAGCCCATATGGTTGATGAACTTAATAACGGTAACTTCTTGGGAATTTTGGAGATTATTAGTCACTGTGATCCCTTGCTACGTTATCATTTAGAAAAAGTAAGAATTTCCAGGCAAGCTTAGCATCGTTAACAGTTTCATTATTTATCATCTGAAATTCAAAATGAGCTCATTTAATTATGTGCAAGCCATGTAAAATTAGTAATTCAAGCTGAACGAAGGACAGGGGTATGATAACGAAAGCAACATCAAAAGTGAAAACAAAAGTACGGAAAGAGAGATTTGTAGAGAAAACCTATATGCTGTGTATTCCCCTCAAAAGTCTCAATTGATTCTGCCGAATAATGTTAAAATGAGGTTACATTTTTTGGAATAATTTAAAAAATGCTATACCTTATTTAGCAGCAGCTCTCAACGATGAGCGATTTTAAAGAAACATATTTCGCAGTCTCTACATAAGCTTTCTAGCACGCGGTGGTCAGCTAGAATTGATGCTGTTAGATCTTTTGCATAACGTCTTACAGTACTAAAAATATGGCTGAAGTACTAAGAATATGGCTCTAAAAGCTCTTAACTTAACAGTCAAAACTTATCTAGCCACCAATGGAATTAAAAAAGTTGTTATGTAGACTGGAAAACGATGTCGTGGTTCTGTGGAGTTCCCCGATTCGTAGATTCTCTGCTTTATCATATATCACAGATATATAAACGTGAACTCAATTTTGCTGGGAAAATTGCCTTATTAAAACAAATTGCACTAATAAAACTAACTAATGCTGAATGGAGGCTGATTAAAGTTGTCCTGCGTGACTCACACTTGAATTTAAGAAAGAGAACATGAATGCAAACTTCAGCTTTTCACTTGGTCATTCATGAGATTTATAATCAATTGAGAGACAATCCTTTTATCCTGCCTAATTTATAATCATCGACTCAAATAGCTTCCGTTGCACATATTTATTCTTATCATTAAAAAAAATAATAATTTTTATGTGCAATACACTAATATTGGTTCACACGGCGTTTTCACCACCTTAGCTTCGTCATACTACATGAATTTAAAATCTCCGGGACTCTAACCATAACTGCTCTAAATTTATTCAAACCTCAAATAGCTGTGCACATTTGTCAGTTCGTTGTGCTATCCTAAAATTGTATCCGTCAATCAGCGTAGAAATTGGCCTAGGATTGTTATATTTATTGCTATCAATATTTCTCTCCGCTATACATATATAATTTATATGTCTCGCAATTGTAGTTTGCTATTTTAATATTGGTTGTAAAACGTCATAAACCGATATTCTAAATGTACATCCGAGACTTCCATTGGAATTCATTAGTTTTCACTATCTACAGGGTATGTCCACCAACCGGTTGATATTTCAGATTGCTATCCATAAGCATACTCCAATTTTAGGACCCGGGTATTGTACGATTGTTTTGTTGTTTTTCAAATACATTGGTCAATATATTTCCCAAAATAAGGAAAAAATCCATTTCATGATAGATGTCTCGATTCATGATTGTTTTCGATCGTCACAACATAAATTCGAGATATCAAACCAAAAAAATGTTTTGAACTCGCATGCTATATAAGCGCTGATTTTTCATATGGCGGGGGCTAGTCGATTTCTTTATTTTGCCTAGAACTTTGATTCTGACATTTGGTGAAGATGTGTGTTGTTAAAATTGTTATCAAATGAATAAAAGAAATATATTTAATTTTATGGTGCATCAAGTTGTGAAATTAAATGGAAAAACACCAAAGAAAAATCATATTGATATTATTATTCGATTTACTGTATTAATTGGCTGGTGATCGATAAAAAGGTATTTCAGATTCATGTCAACTCATTGTGTTAGTCATTTTTTAGGGTGAGTCATTTCGAAATACTGTGATATTATTCAGTGTTGTACATACCTGTAACTGTTAATACTTTTTACTTATACTTAAAATAATTATGAATCAATATAAGCTTACATTAAATTACTGTGATAACAAATGTATGTTAAAAAAATTTTATTAATTGGCTGTTGATCGATAAAAAAAAGGTATTTCAGATTCATGTCAAATCATTGTGTTAGTCATTTTAGTGTTAGTCATTTCGAAATACTGTGATATTATTCAGTGTTGTACATAACTGTAACTGTTAATAATTTTACATTTACTTAAAATCACAATGGATCAATATGAGTTTGCATTAAATTACTGTGATATCAATTAATATTAAAATAACTATGAATCAATATAAGTTTACATTAAATTACTGTGATACCGAATGTATGTTAAAAAAAATTTATTAATTGGCTGTTGATCGATAAAAAGGTATTTCAGATTCATGGCAAATCATTGCGTTAGTCATTTTAGTGTTAGTCATTTCGAAATACTGTGATATTATTCAGTGTTGTACATAACTGTAACTGGTAATAATTGTACATTTACTTAAAATCATTATGAAGCAATATAAGTTTACATTAAATTACGGTGATATAAATTAATATTAAAATAACTAGGAATCAATATAGGTTTACATTAAATTGCTGTGAGACCAAGTAATATTAGAATAACTATTTACCATTATAATTTTATCCTTACATCAATTTCCTAGGATTGTAATGGATAGTCTGGCCTAATGTCAGAACGCAGTGTGTTACAGTCGCAGTTTCCTTAGTTGTTGTTCCTTATAATAATCTGTACCACTTGTAATAGATTCTCATCCCTTCGTCATCAATAGTCATATTTCATGTAGTTTCCTTAACCCATAGTTTCCTTATATTTCTCAAAATCTACTAAATCTGCAATAGCCGGACAAACGTATGGGAGAAAGAAAATTACACTAATTACCTTGAATTATTTATTCATTAATATAACACAATATTGGTTAATTTGAATTAATTAATAATTTTCCTTAATCATCATCCGTATAATCACTAAAAATTAATCAGAATTTAATCTTGCAACGCACTAAAATTGACGCGCGTTATACTTCCATTCGATTGTTCTCGCCTTACTACTTGAGTTTGAACTTTTTTGTTTCAAAACACAAACCGTAATGAAATAACGAAATTCTCAAAACCTCATAACAGCTACGTGTATTTTGTTTCCAATCGTCAACATACAACGAACTACTATTTCTGCTTTGTTAAACATTTGATTTGTCTTTGTATGAGTGTTTTGCTTTAAACAATCCTTCTGTGATTGATCTGAACTTCACTGTATTGATATTGCAGAATGTAGTTACTAAATGTCTAAACATCATTGATCGAATCTGTATTTGATTCATTTTGAATTCAATTATACGTGTTATGAATGTGTCGGAAATATTGGGGATCCCAACCTTATTTTAGTACAATATTATCAAGTAGCAAACGGTTTTGTGAACTATAATAAGTTCCCAATAATTTGAAAATCTGATGTAAATTAATTATCTCTCATCTAAATACTTTATTCGAGTTATTGCGAGACTAAAAATTTGGCTATATAATGAGCACGGTAAATTATTCTCGCTCTTAGTTTATTACATTTTGTGTTTGGTTAGTGAAACATTGGCTATTCCATTCGAGACGTCTAGTTCGTTGGTTATTTTTTTGACAGCGAATATATTATTTGGTTTGAGCTGACGTGTCAAGAAAAATTGATTGCGGTTCCAGAGAAATAGGATTTTTTGATTTGGCTTTCAAGAAAACCTGATGGGCAGGCATCATTGAGGGAATTATTCAACTTGGATGGTAACATGACGTTCGTGTCCGACAAATGAAGAGGACCCATAGAGGAATAGTATGTAAATCGTCACAATCAGGTACCGATAATTTTTTCTAGTTTAGAGGCCGCTTAACGGCAATAATAATCTGTTTTCGTGGTTACTTTGATCATAAATATAATAATCACGGAACCTAAGTGACGGTCAGATAAAACACCAAAGTGAAATTCATTCATTACCCGTGTGCTTCATAAATGTTATTGAGAAACGAATGCCAACCGGAACTAGGTGTTTCTAGAACGAATTGTGTCGATTAGTGATAACCTCCTGATACCTGAAGGTGATCTAACCTAAAGTTTACGGTTGCACATATATATAGGAACAAGGCCATTAATGGAAGGATTATTGAAGTCTACCTCAACCAAAATCCTGAGTTTTCGAAGGGATAAAGAAAGCAAAAATCAATGTTTCTGGGTTGCTATTTGTTAATGTGATAGTGTAAAAGAAAGAATAACATTCCATATTGCCAGTTTTAAATCGATTTTATTAGATGCATTATACAAAACAAAATTAAGTGTCTTCCAAAACGAAATTGTTGGTTGAGTTTTATTAGCATAATCCTGTTTAAAGAACAATGCTCTATGTTTCTAAGTGTCGTTTGATTATTAACTGTATATCTTAATCAAGTGTAATAAAACCAAATTAAGTGTTGCAAAAGCAAAACTAGTTAGTTATTACGGTAACATAATCGTGTGAAACACAGAAAAACAGAGTAATGTTCCATATTTTTTTTTATTTTTAATTTAAACTAAATTAAGTATACAAAACAAAATTGAGTTTTTTTTTAACAAAAAAATTATTGATCGTTTTTTTGTTGGTGTAGTATTAGTCCAATCGGGTATAAATTAGCTGTATATATATATATATATATATATATATATATATATATATATATATATATATATATATATATATATATATATATATATATATATATATATATATAAATTAATTAAGTGTTATAGAACAAAATTAAGTGTTTCAAAAATACTAGTCATTTATGGATGATGTAATTATTTGTTGTTTGTGATTAGCGTAATATTAGTCTAATGGCTTACATTAACTGTACATATTAATTGAGTGTTACTCAACAAAATCGAGTGTTTTAAAAAAAAAAAAATATTGTTGATATTGTTAGCTTAAATTTAACCTAGATAAATTATACAAAATTGAGTATTTGGCAAGGTTGGCATGATATATATCAATGATATATATCCGATATATATCATTGATATATATCACGATATTTATTCCTTGATATATATCATGATATTTATAAAACCATTAATTATTCCTACCTTAAAGTTAAAAACACTGTTAACAGTGTTAACACTGCTTGCAAAACGCATGTCTATCATAAAACAATATTTTTATTCAGGTTATTCCCCGAATTCGTTTCGAGTTATTTTTCCAAAAAAATTCCTAGAATTTCTTTCGTGTTATTTTTCAAAACACATCGAATGAATCTTTATTTCATTATTTCTTCAGTAGTTTATGAGTTGGTCGATATAAAATTTCAACGGATATTGTGTTGAGCTGTTAATAATATATCGTTAGTTTGTAGTTTATTGTTTGTTATAATAAAATTAAAATGCCAAAACGTAAACTGACTATTTGGAAATATTTTGAAGAGATTCAAAAGATCGGAAACACTGGAAAATGGGCGATATGTAAAAACTGTAACAAAGAAATGCAAGGTATACCAACACGTTTGCATGATCATTTTGTTAAATGTCCAGGAAATCAAACCAGTGTTGAAGTTATAGGAAATGAAGCAAAAGGGTCGGATAGTGAAAATATTACTGCTAGTGACCTCTTAACCAGCCAGCAAGGTAAATAAATTTTAAATTTGACTAAAAAAGTAAATAAAATTTTGTTAATTTAGTAATAATTATTTAGTTAACCCAGTGTAGTGAATTTAAGTTTTTCGCATACAAATCTCAAAAAAGTGGTATTTTGTTTTGATATATACATGTATTGTTTTTATTTTAGTTGATCCTGGAAGAGATAAAATTGAGTTTACTGTAGGAAAAACCAAATTAGGTCTGCTTAATATACGTAAAGACACCGATGTTGTTTCAACGTCCCAAAAATACAAAGAGCAAATTGACATTCAAATGGGAAAATTTTTTTTCTCCACCAATACCCCATTTTCTCACATAGAACACGAAGAATTTCACAAATTATGTAACTTATTACGACCGGGTTATGTCCCTCCGAGTAGACACCAGATTGGAGGACCTATTTTGAATAAAGTTTATTCCGAAACAATGGTTGAATGTAAAAATAAATATGATGGAGAAATTGTATCCATGTCTTTGGATGGATGGAGCAACATACACAACGAACCGATAATATGTACATCTTTTGTAACTCAGGCCGGTGAATCTGTACTTATTGATAGTGTTGATACATCTGGTAAACCTCATACATCAGAATATCTAAAAGAAATTGCTTTGGAATCAATCTCTAAGGCCATTAAAAAATTTGGAGTATCAGTACGAAGCATAGTTACAGATAATGCTAGTAATGTTACTTAAATGAGAAGAAAACTTAATACAATATGGATGTGCAGCACATATATTAAACTTATTGGCATTGGACTTGGACAATTCTGCAGTTACTGGTAACATTTTACGTGTAATAAAATATTTTCGAAATAAACATTTACCTGCCGCACTTGCAAAGGAAACACTCGGAAAGAAACTTATTTTACCCCATGAAGTTCGTTGGAACACGATGACCGATGCTATCAAGTCATTCTTGGAAAATCGAGGTAACCTGGTTCAGTTATGCCAAGATCACAAAGATGACATAGATACTGACATAACTAAAATTGTAAATGATATAAATATTGTCATTAATGCTAAACATATGCTTAGTTGCCTAGAGCCAATAGCAGTCGCTTTAGACAGAGCGCAAAGAGATAAAACTACGATTGCTGTTGTAGTTGAAATTTGGCATAAACTGGAACTTGATCTTAAACTAAAGCAATCTTTAGAAGTTAAGAAACATTTTTATCGAAGGAGAGACATGGCTTTACATGCACCTCATTACCTAGCTAATATGCTTGACCATCGATTTTTGGGTAAACGTTTGAATAACGATAAAAAAGAAGCAGCATATAATTATTTAAATAAAGTGAACTCAGACTTCATTCCATTTGTAATGGCGCTTTTAGCTGAATCTACACCATTTCCGAAATATGTATTTGGTTCTCAGTTTAGAAATACAAAACCAATGGTGTGGTGGAAAGGAATTACAATTAATGATGGATCTTGGCCAAATAAACAAGACTTTTTAGCTTTATGTGAACAGCTGCTTAGTGCAGTTGCGACTACCGCATCTCTTGAGAGAACGTTTTCGTCATTTGGTCTTGTGCAATCAAAGCTACGTAATAGGATTGGAAACGAAAAAGCTGGCAAATTGACATTCTTATTTAAATACAAAAATCAGATAGAAAAAAATAGAAAAGAAAATATTGATTGGATTTGGGACAATTCTAACGTTTCTATTATACCACCTTTACCAGAAGAATCATCGCAACATTCTGAAGAGTCCGACGATAATTTACCATTAATAAGATGGTTAATATAAAATTTTTGGCACCATTCAGATATTCATAAGTTGATTAGTTTTTCGTTTAATATAATGTGCAAGTAAAGTTGTATTTTTTTTTTATTAGTTTCAGAATTTCTATTTATTTTTGGCGTTTGTAATAAAAGAATTTACCTAAATAGTTTCTTGTTTTTTTTGGCTACTATATATTGAATAATATTATAGTTAAATAAATTATTTAAAAATAAATATCATAAAGTGATATATATCGGATATATATCGGATATATATCGGATGATATGATATTTATATAAATATCATGATATTTGCCAACCTTGGTATTTGGAAAGAAAGGAATTGTTTTTTTTTTCTATTGTTGATTGTCAGCATATTGCTGCTAAGTCGCCATAAAACCACAAATTCTGAATACGCACGGGTTAAAATTCCTGAACTGGATAGCAAATAAAAATCATTGGCATCCATTCTACGTTCTAATAATATATTTCTTGAGTGTGGATCACCGGTTATTAAATCCTTGTTCAGAGCGGCAAAATTCTACATGCAAAAAAAAAAGGAAAGGAAAAAAAATTAAAGAGGAAAGGAACAACAACAACCAACTAAGCAGTTTCATAGTTCAGTTTACAAATTTAGTCAGCGTTAAATTATACAAAATTATTGTCATTACCTCTTCCACGAATTCAACTATATGTACAATTTATTCAGCCTTCATTGGTGCAACTTACTACATTTTTTGGATTTCAACGCATCCGGCAACAATTGTCTCTCAATGTATTGCTCCACAACCGTTGTTACTAAATTATTACAGTTCGGCTTCAACGAATAATTTCACTGGTATTGATACAATTATTTACATTTTTTGATTCAACCAAATTTTACAAATTTATCTAACGTTTCTACTCATCATTTTTGATTCAACAATATTTTACATCAATTATGTCAATGTGATTCAACAATATTCTACATCAATTACAACATTTTTGATTCAACCAAATTTTACGAATTTATATAACGTTTCTACGTATCATTTTTGACGCAACCAAATTTTACAAATTTATATAACGTTTCCACTCATCATTTTTGGTTCAACAATACTTTACATCAATTACATCACTTTTGATTCAACAAAATTTTACAAATTTATACAACGTTTCTACGTATCATTTTTGATTCAACGATGGTATACAAGCATATATAATGATTCTACTTATCATTTTTGATTCAACTAAACTATACATTGATTGCAAATTTATATAACGTTTCTGCTTACCATTCTGATTCAACCAAAATTATCCATCGATTGCCAAGTTATATAACGATTCTGCTTATCATTTTTTTTTGATTCAACTAAATTATATATTGGTTGCAAATTTATATGACGTTTCTACTTACCATTTTGATTCAACAAAATTTCACATCAATTACAATATTTTTTTTTGATTCTACAAAATTTTACAAAATTTATATAACGTTTCTACCTATCATTATTTGATTCAACCATATTTTACAACAATTACATCATTTTGGATTCAACAAAATTCGACATCAATTACACTATTTTTTGTTGATTCCACAAAATTTTACAAATTTATGTAACGTTTCTACTTGTCATTTTTGATTCAACAAGATTTTTCATCAATTACATCATTTTTGATTCGACAAAATTCTACATCAGTTACAATATTTTTTCTTGATTCAACAAAATTTTACAACTGTATATAACGATTCTACTTGTCATTTTTGATTCAACAATAGTATACAAGCATATATAACGATTCTACTTAACATTTTTGCTTCAACAAAACTTTACATCAAATTACAATATTTTTTTTGATTCAACAAAATTTTACATCAGTTACAACATTTTTTGATTCAACAAAATTTTACAACTGTATATAACGTTTCTACTTGTCATTTTTGATTCGACAATAGTATACAAGCATATATAACGATTCTACTCGACATTTTTGATTCAACAAAACTTTACATCAATTACAATATTTTTTGATTCAACAAAATTTTACAACTGTATATAACGTTTCTACTTGTCATTTTTGATTCAACAATAGTATACAAACATATATAACGATTCTACTCGACATTTTTGATTCAACAAAACTTTACATCAATTACAATATTTTTTGATTCAACCAAATTTTACAACTTCATATAACGTTTCTACGTATCATTTTTGATTCAACAAAACTATACAAGTTTATATAACGTTTCTACTTACCGTTCTGATTCAACAAAGTATTCAACGATTGCAAGTTTATTGAACGTTTCTACCGGACAGTTTGATACAACGTTCGTACGTGCAACGCCATTCAACAATTTTTATACCAAATAAATTTGAGATATTTCAAACCTGAACAACGTGCTGATGGAGGGCTGATGGAATCCGAATAGGAGGACGGGGTTTAATCATGGGGTGAGTAAATTTATTTTGTTACTTCAGTCATAGTGATAAGGGGGTGTGAATGTGTGTGTGTGTGTGTGTGCGTAAGTAAGTGAACGTGGGGGTTGGACGGGTTGATCGTGGGTCTTTCGCAACAGGGGTCGCCAGAGTCTTCGTTTTTCCACTTGTATTTCTTTCCATTTCTGCAAACTTTCGTGAATAGCGTACATTTCGGTATTTGTGCTGAAGTAGCAGGGTTACTTTATCGTTCCCATGGGCTGAAGCTAGCTTGGGGCTTGAAAATCAATCTCGCTAGGTACGCTTCCTGCTATGTCCTTCTCATTGGTTCGCCAATGAGAAAGCGCTTCATTACAAATTGGCGCCCAACGTGGGGCTACTCTAAGGGTCCCTACAGCAATGTAGGACTCTGGAGGAGTCCCTCCATATTTTCAAAAAACTTGGAAAATTTTTTTTAAAATTTTTTTCTTCAAATTTAATTTTATTTTCCACAAGCAATAGCTAAAAGACTCTGGCGGCGTAGAAGCAATTCCCTGCTTCAAACGCGCAGGTAGCAAAGGAAGTCTGAGATCCCTCAGACTTTTCTTTGATGGGGAGTTGCGTCCCTACGCCTCCAGCAATGTTTCTCCCTTTTGTTTTTTTTTTTTTGATAACGCAAGGGTGGGAATGTTTCTTAGGAAGTATTCCCAATGGGCATTACAACCCCACGGACCCTAGTTACGGGCTGGGTTTCTGGCGATGTCACGAGGGCCGAAGGTGATTCAGGTGCCAGACCTAGACTGACGTGTATTGGTGTATACGCCAATTCTCTCCGAGTCTGGTCACCTGGTCAGGCTTCGGGTTCGTGGTGTCCTCAGAGTCCAGTCCGAACTGATATTGTCTAATTGTTAGAGTCCCCTCCCGACAATATTGGTTTCCTATGGCCTGAGTGTTTCGGTTCCCCATGGATAATACTGAGGGACATTTTCCAAAGTAGCCCGATCAGCTACTGAGGGAAAACGCCCGCTCAGCTTTTATGCCGTGGTTGACTGGATCCACTCAGGTCATAGCACCTCGCCCGTATGTGTTGGTGGTGTGGATCGCAGTTGGCAGGGGTTGATGATCGAATGGTGGTCCAGAGGATTTATCTTCTGGCCATCCCGTCAACGCTTGTCAGCTGGGTGAAATCCCATCAGCACATACCCCATCTTATTCCTTTCCCACCCTACCTTTTCCCATCCTTTTACATCCCCTCTTCTCCCCTGTTCCTGTCTGATTTCCCATCCTTTAACGTAGTATATTTTAAACTTTTCTTTGGTCCCAAACTAACAAAACTAACAAAAAAAAAATTTTAATTAAAAACTATAAACAACCAAACATTTAATGAAAGACCGGCGATCACCACTTCCAACCCAGGTGTGGTGAACTCCCTCATGATTGGTCCGTCTGTCCTTCGTCCGTCAATAAATAGATCAATAAATAAATAAAAGAATAAATATATGAAACAAATGGTCAGATTTAGAAATAGATGAATTAAGTCAATAAATTAATAAATAAAAGATAAATAAAACTGCTGGTATTACCAGATACTAATGCTGGGTTTTTCCTCTCTAAATTTTAGGTCTAGTAAAATCAAATATATAAGGAAAATTACATATTTATGAACCAGAAAGAAGAAAATAAATAATTTATATCCAGAACAACTGAAACCATATTAGCTTCAAGAAGCATCAAGTATTCAAACCATCATTATAGAAAGAAACGAAATAAATCATCAGGAGATCCGAGCACCATAATTAGCTCTAAGTATTTTAAATTATTTATAGGATTAAGTTTTTTTTTCCTGCATGATAGTTTAAGTATATATACAACCATTTAAATTTTTATACTCAATTTTTTTTTGATAGAATTAACTTTTGTGTAAAATTCTCCTTGTCTAACCGGTAGGCTTGCCGCACTTTTTGATTGATTTTCGAGTTCCGGGAACTCCAGAGTCGCCCGAAATCGAGTCGGAAATTTTTGTTTATTCCACCGCCTACAATAGTATAGTATATTAATTTTCTCGCATTTTGTTTCATAAATTTTGCTCCCCACTTACATCGTCAATAATAGTGTAGCTTACTTGTTTTTTTTTCTCGCACTTCATTTTCGTGTTTGTTTGATCACCAGATTAAACTGCTATTCGTTAAAACCAGTAAACTTCCTTTAGCTTGACATCGTTTGTCCTGGGATCGTCGGATTTGCCCAGCCCCGATTGAGTCCGAAATTTGTATTTATCAATCCACTTTGTGTCTCCATAGCCTTAGAATACCGATTTAATCTCCGAGGTCCATTGTTTTGTTCGCTTTGTCGTAAGTGAGAAAGTCAGACGAAGCATTCTATTTTCTTAGTTTGCCTTTTTTTTTTCTCTTCACTTAGACTCGAGCCCGGAATTGGGTCTGAACATTTTTCATAATTGCCATCTTCTGCCATATTTGTAGTATACTTATTTTCTCTCAAATCTTACCGTTTATCTTGGTTCTGTTCATATATCAGCACCTTGGAAAACAATCGTAAATAGTAATAAAATAATATCAAGATAATAATCAATCTGATTTAATATAATTGTCGAATTGAGAAAAATATTGCGCAGCTGTTTGAGGTTTGAATCGCTAAATTTCCATATACCTTTTTTTTTTTTTTAAAATTCTGCTTTAAAATGTTCAAAGTAATCAAGTATTGGGATGAAGATAGTCTTTTCTGTTGATAGTTAAATTGTTTATTTGGATTCTACGTTCGCATCGATAGTGTAACAACTTTCGTTTCGCTCTCCATATACGTGCATTTATGGATCTGGACCTGTGCGGCGGTTTGAGTATTCATCATGTCTACGGTGGTGTTCGTTCTCATGAATATGCCTTGTTGCCGTTAATTTTTTTAATATGATAACATATGATAAAAAATTAAAATAGTACCGACCGAGTTAACTAATATGACTGAATGTTCGTCAGTTGACAATCCACATTTTAACCATAAAACCCAACTTAGAAATCCACAAATAAATGGAAATCCGGATGTTTTCACGGTATATTTTAGTTTGATATATACTGTTTACATATTACTGTTCCTGATATAAATTGGATGATTGTAGTAATTGCAGCTAATGAAGCTACAATATCCGTTAAATTAACTAAATACAGTTTATAGCATGTTTATCCTATATAAGACAAGCAACCTAATTAACATTGTTTTTAATAATTTTATTATTTAAAAATTAACCATTTTTATATAGGAAATCCAATCGAATAAATTGACGATGTGTCAAAACTCCAAATTATCGTATACAAAATTTTAAGTTACAAAATTTACAACTTGGATAAATTTAAAGAGACAGATCTAATTTTTTTTACTTCCCGCCCTGGTTATGCTGTCTAATCGCCTGTTTCCTTTCGAGTTGTTTCAGCATTAATAATTTGAAAATTCCTGGTTCTGGAGTACAGAGCAACATATTAAGTATGGGGTCATCGAGCGAGCAGATTGCATATGCAGCCTGCCCTCTCTGGCCGGGTCTACTTGTCGTACTTGTACCTTTTCACTCACCCTGCCGATAAAACTGCCCGTCATGTTTCACTCATTTTTCTTCCACACTTGGAGTTGCGTTCTTGGAAGAGTTAAGGGGCGCAATCGCATAGTCTTGGCGACTTGGAGTCCACTTGTACGAGCCCTTTCTGAGACCTTTAGGTAATGTTTTACTGAACGGAGTATTGATGTCCACTAAAATTTAAACGCAGGTGTAACTAAATCGTAATGAACTTTGTTTTCTTTCAAGGACGCTAAGATCATTGATGACATCTTATTGATGTTGGAAGTATTGTGGTTGGCTTTTACTTTCGTCTTTTAGCTGACACCTTTCTGACGCTGATGTGAGGTGGTGGTACTGGATGAGTTGAGGAGGGGTTTCTTTTGTTCGTACACATTTTTTTTTTGCGGGTGATAAGACGTGTCGTGCACTTCTTATGAAATATCGATACGGCCTCGAGCCCTCCTTGCTGTTCACCACTAGCTACAACATGGGATGTTACCTTTGGTGACTGGATTGCATGCACCTGATGGAATTTCTTTTGTTGATTCAAAGACCTGTACAAATTGGATGATCTTGGTTTCTTTCTGGTTGATGCAATTTATTGTGATCAAGCGTACTCAGAAGTGGTGGCTCCACACCGGTGTTTTCCTTTTTCTTGCTTCCTCTTTTCGCCTGATCCGCGACTACGGTTGAGCATAGCAAGTCTCCACTGCTTATGTGAGAGTCCGCGTAAGGTGCTCTTGTATAGGAACTATCGAATGTCTTTGCCAACTGAGCTGTCGAATGCTTCCTCTTCTCCCTCCCATTCTGCACAGTAACTGTGCCAGCTTGTGTTAGGGCCGAGATCTTAGTGGATTGCAAAATCCCACCATTTTTGGTTGACCCGGAGGGCTGCACGATGGTTGTGATCAATTTTATCAGCTGGAAAAACAGCACAAAAAAAAAAAGTATCGAAACTGGTTTCGACGAATTTATATAAATGAATAAAGGTAATGTTATCTCCCTAACTCAACCCTCTGTTTGGAGTGTTTATCAACACCAAAACCCCTTTACCCTATGTACTTTCGGGGTGGGACAAGTTTTATTATCCACTCATAATTTAAAGTATCGATGTGTTATCGACCCTCTTATCTCGCATTCATTTCTGGCGACTGACTAGCTGCGACATGGGGTGAAGCGAGGCTTTTTTTTGTTGTTTTTTCTGTTGTATGGTTAACCGGAATAATGGATTGCGATGCTTCGTGTTCTTCTCCGTGGTTTCCCTTGCTTGGAATCAAGACGGCTATGCACCGTATTAATTCTCCGCTACTTGTCGTGAGATGCAGTGTGGATCATTCCTGTATGTAGGAACTGGCGAGTGCCTTTACCAACTGAGCTGTCGAATGCTTCCTCTTCTCCCTCTTAACCTGCACGATGTTGTCGTAGGTGCCAGAAGGTGTATAGTCGAGGTCTTAATAGTCGGCACAATCCGGCGACTTTTCGGTTATCAACTGGTTTTTTTTTTTCTAAGTGGGTCTTAGTATGGCTCGAGATTCTTATTGTCATGGGGCCTGTGATTCTGGGAGTTCGGTGCCCAGCTTTGTATTGTTATAATATAAGCCGACGCCAGTGGGACTCAAATCTCTTTTGTTGTCTTGGCCTGTCCGACCAACTTTATCTTACGTTAGATGGCCACCTAATGTAGACTCACTGTAATATGTCTTTTGCTGACTATCCACCAATAGGAGACGGAGAGAAAGACGAAAGTAAAACTGTGAACCATAAATCTTGTCATTCGCAGGACTCTCGAATCTTTTGTGATTCGACCTGGTAGGTTGATTGATGGTTCCGTTGCCGACAATAGGCTCCGACATTGTCTATCTCTGTATTCGCAGATAACCTAATTTCAGGCCAGGTGAAAAGCTGGCTTGGGTTTCAGATCTTGAGATTCTTCCAAGGGGCGAGGTATGGAGATTGTGGTTACCCGAGGAATACGCTGACGAGTGTATTGCAAGGGCCCACAGTCCACCAGCTTCATCTCATGGGGGTTTAGCAAAAACAAAAATATTGTATTCTGTCGTAATATTATTTTGAGCGATGCAGATAAACTGCAGACAATTATCTGTAGCGCTCTCACAAAGGTTTGCGAAGCCAAAGTTTGAAAGTTGGTAGGTAGCGCTGCTTATCAGCTGGAGGACCTGGCTTCTAAACGTAGAGGTGTTTACCATTCCAAGGACATTCGTGCCTAATATCGGTGATAACTTCTTTTGTCACTATGTTAGTAACTTTCGCTTGTGTTTTACCGCCATTGTAAGTCAAGAGTATCGACGACCATATGAGGGTAGTTTCGTCTTGAATTCACAGTTCAGTAAGCGTGTATCAGCTGTGGTGTTCGGGTCTTGTTTCAAAATCTTTTTTCTGTTTTGACTATTTATAAGTGCAAATTCCGTGATTGAACGTATTTGAATTTGGTTCAGTTGGTTACCTTGAATCTATATGAACAACCTTCCGAGTCACTTGGACGGAAGCGTACAACAGTGTGGCCCGGCTAGCGAGTCGGAGACGCATGAGACTCGTGTTAGTTCAGGTGTGGGTTGCGAGCCTGCATAACGTAAAAACGAAATTGTGTCGGATGTTTCATTAAAGAAGTCGGTCCCACGGTGTTTTTTCCTTTCGATCTGTAGCAGATTGAATCAATTTTTATTGTGACTTTAGAGTCCCGGGAACCCCCAGATCTGCCCGAAATTGGGTCTGGAAGATTTTAGTTATCCACCGCTTGCAATAGAGTAGAATACTGATTTTATCGATACCCCTCCCAAAAGTTTTTTTTGTATATTCTTAGATACTTTGTTACTTTGTTTCTGCTAAGACTGAGTTTGTAATACTGATCGCATTGATTGCTAATCTGTGGTACGTCGAGGTGCTTCACCAAGCTAATATGTATATACAAGGTCTATTGGCGACCAGCCTATGCCTTTTTCAACTTCTTTTTGGTCGTAGGTGTTCGTCCAAAAAGCACTTGTTCTGTAATGGATAGTCTGGCCTAATGTCAGAACGCAGTGTGTTACAGTCGCAGTTTCCTTAGTTGTTGTTCCTTATAATAATCTGTACCACTTGTAATAGATTCTCATCCCTTCGTCATCAATAGTCATATTTCATGTAGTTTCCTTAACCCATAGTTTCCTTATATTTCTCAAAATCTACTAAATCTGCAATAGCCGGACAAACGTATGGGAGAAAGAAAATTACACTAATTACCTTGAATTATTTATTCATTAATATAACACAATATTGGTTAATTTGAATTAATTAATAATTTTCCTTAATCATCATCCGTATAATCACTAAAAATTAATCAGAATTTAATCTTGCAACGCACTAAAATTGACGCGCGTTATACTTCCATTCGATTGTTCTCGCCTTACTACTTGAGTTTGAACTTTTTTGTTTCAAAACACAAACCGTAATGAAATAACGAAATTCTCAAAACCTCATAACAGCTACGTGTATTTTGTTTCCAATCGTCAACATACAACGAACTACTATTTCTGCTTTGTTAAACATTTGATTTGTCTTTGTATGAGTGTTTTGCTTTAAACAATCCTTCTGTGATTGATCTGAACTTCACTGTATTGATATTGCAGAATGTAGTTACTAAATGTCTAAACATCATAACATTGATCGAATCTGTATTTGATTCATTTTGAATTCAATTATACGTGTTATGAATGTGTCGGAAATATTGGGGATCCCAACCTTATTTTAGTACAATATTATCAAGTAGCAAACGGTTTTGTGAACTATAATAAGTTCCCAATAATTTGAAAATCTGATGTAAATTAATTATCTCTCATCTAAATACTTTATTCGAGTTATTGCGAGACTAAAAATTTGGCTATATAATGAGCACGGTAAATTATTCTCGCTCTTAGTTTATTACATTTTGTGTTTGGTTAGTGAAACATTGGCTATTCCATTCGAGACGTCTAGTTCGTTGGTTATTTTTTTGACAGCGAATATATTATTTGGTTTGAGCTGACGTGTCAAGAAAAATTGATTGCGGTTCCAGAGAAATAGGATTTTGTGATTTGGCTTTCAAGAAAACCTGATGGGCAGGCATCATTGAGGGAATTATTCAACTTGGATGGTAACATGACGTTCGTGTCCGACAAATGAAGAGGACCCATAGAGGAATAGTATGTAAATCGTCACAATCAGGTACCGATAATTTTTTCTAGTTTAGAGGCCGCTTAACGGCAATAATAATCTGTTTTCGTGGTTACTTTGATCATAAATATAATAATCACGGAACCTAAGTGACGGTCAGATAAAACACCAAAGTGAAATTCATTCATTACCCGTGTGCTTCATAAATGTTATTGAGAAACGAATGCCAACCGGAACTAGGTGTTTCTAGAACGAATTGTGTCGATTAGTGATAACCTCCTGATACCTGAAGGTGATCTAACCTAAAGTTTACGGTTGCACATATATATAGGAACAAGGCCATTAATGGAAGGATTATTGAAGTCTACCTCAACCAAAATCCTGAGTTTTCGAAGGGAAAAAGAAAGCAAAAATCAATGTTTCTGGGTTGCTATTTGTTAATGTGATAGTGTAAAAGAAAGAATAACATTCCATATTGCCAGTTTTAAATCGATTTTATTAGATGCATTATACAAAACAAAATTAAGTGTCTTCCAAAACGAAATTGTTGGTTGAGTTTTATTAGCATAATCCTGTTTAAAGAACAATGCTCTATGTTTCTAAGTGTCGTTTGATTATTAACTGTATATCTTAATCAAGTGTAATAAAACCAAATTAAGTGTTGCAAAAGCAAAACTAGTTAGTTATTACGGTAACATAATCGTGTGAAACACAGAAAAACAGAGTAATGTTCCATATTTTTTTTTATTTTTAATTTAAACTAAATTAAGTATACAAAACAAAATTGAGTTTTTTTTTAACAAAAAAATTATTGATCGTTTTTTTGTTGGTGTAGTATTAGTCCAATCGGGTATAAATTAGCTGTATATATATATATATATATATAAATTAATTAAGTGTTATAGAACAAAATTAAGTGTTTCAAAAATACTAGTCATTTATGGATGATGTAATTATTTGTTGTTTGTGATTAGCGTAATATTAGTCTAATGGCTTACATTAACTGTACATATATTAATTGAGTGTTACTCAACAAAATCGAGTGTTTTAAAAAAAAAAAAAATATTGTTGATATTGTTAGCTTAAATTTAACCTAGATAAATTATACAAAATTGAGTATTTGGAAAGAAAGGAATTGTTTTTTTTTTCTATTGTTGATTGTCAGCATATTGCTGCTAAGTCGCCATAAAACCACAAATTCTGAATACGCACGGGTTAAAATTCCTGAACTGGATAGCAAATAAAAATCATTGGCATCCATTCTACGTTCTAATAATATATTTCTTGAGTGTGGATCACCGGTTATTAAATCCTTGTTCAGAGCGGCAAAATTCTACATGCAAAAAAAAAGGAAAGGAAAAAAAATTAAAGAGGAAAGGAACAACAACAACCAACTAAGCAGTTTCATAGTTCAGTTTACAAATTTAGTCAGCGTTAAATTATACAAAATTATTGTCATTGCCTCTTCCACGAATTCAACTATATGTACAATTTATTCAGCCTTCATTGGTGCAACTTACTACATTTTTTGGATTTCAACGCATCCGGCAACAATTGTCTCTCAATGTATTGCTCCACAACCGTTGTTACTAAATTATTACAGTTCGGCTTCAACGAATAATTTCACTGGTATTGATACAATTATTTACATTTTTTGATTCAACCAAATTTTACAAATTTATCTAACGTTTCTACTCATCATTTTTGATTCAACAATATTTTACATCAATTATGTCAATGTGATTCAACAATATTCTACATCAATTACAACATTTTTGATTCAACCAAATTTTACGAATTTATATAACGTTTCTACGTATCATTTTTGACGCAACCAAATTTTACAAATTTATATAACGTTTCCACTCATCATTTTTGGTTCAACAATACTTTACATCAATTACATCACTTTTGATTCAACAAAATTTTACAAATTTATACAACGTTTCTACGTATCATTTTTGATTCAACGATGGTATACAAGCATATATAATGATTCTACTTATCATTTTTGATTCAACTAAACTATACATTGATTGCAAATTTATATAACGTTTCTGCTTACCATTCTGATTCAACCAAAATTATCCATCGATTGCCAAGTTATATAACGATTCTGCTTATCATTTTTTTTTGATTCAACTAAATTATATATTGGTTGCAAATTTATATGACGTTTCTACTTACCATTTTGATTCAACAAAATTTCACATCAATTACAATATTTTTTTTTGATTCTACAAAATTTTACAAAATTTATATAACGTTTCTACCTATCATTATTTGATTCAACCATATTTTACAACAATTACATCATTTTGGATTCAACAAAATTCGACATCAATTACACTATTTTTTGTTGATTCCACAAAATTTTATAAATTTATGTAACGTTTCTACTTGTCATTTTTGATTCAACAAGATTTTTCATCAATTACATCATTTTTGATTCGACAAAATTCTACATCAGTTACAATATTTTTTCTTGATTCAACAAAATTTTACAACTGTATATAACGATTCTACTTGTCATTTTTGATTCAACAATAGTATACAAGCATATATAACGATTCTACTTAACATTTTTGCTTCAACAAAACTTTACATCAAATTACAATATTTTTTTTGATTCAACAAAATTTTACATCAGTTACAACATTTTTTGATTCAACAAAATTTTACAACTGTATATAACGTTTCTACTTGTCATTTTTGATTCGACAATAGTATACAAGCATATATAACGATTCTACTCGACATTTTTGATTCAACAAAACTTTACATCAATTACAATATTTTTTGATTCAACAAAATTTTACAACTGTATATAACGTTTCTACTTGTCATTTTTGATTCAACAATAGTATACAAACATATATAACGATTCTACTCGACATTTTTGATTCAACAAAACTTTACATCAATTACAATATTTTTTGATTCAACCAAATTTTACAACTTCATATAACGTTTCTACGTATCATTTTTGATTCAACAAAACTATACAAGTTTATATAACGTTTCTACTTACCGTTCTGATTCAACAAAGTATTCAACGATTGCAAGTTTATTGAACGTTTCTACCGGACAGTTTGATACAACGTTCGTACGTGCAACGCCATTCAACAATTTTTATACCAAATAAATTTGAGATATTTCAAACCTGAACAACGTGCTGATGGAGGGCTGATGGAATCCGAATAGGAGGACGGGGTTTAATCATGGGGTGAGTAAATTTATTTTGTTACTTCAGTCATAGTGATAAGGGGGTGTGAATGTGTGTGTGTGTGTGTGTGCGTAAGTAAGTGAACGTGGGGGTTGGACGGGTTGATCGTGGGTCTTTCGCAACAGGGGTCGCCAGAGTCTTCGTTTTTCCACTTGTATTTCTTTCCATTTCTGCAAACTTTCGTGAATAGCGTACATTTCGGTATTTGTGCTGAAGTAGCAGGGTTACTTTATCGTTCCCATGGGCTGAAGCTAGCTTGGGGCTTGAAAATCAATCTCGCTAGGTACGCTTCCTGCTATGTCCTTCTCATTGGTTCGCCAATGAGAAAGTGCTTCATTACAGGATACCAATAAATGTTATAATAACTGTTCATCCTTATGAGTTTGAATTTTCATTAAATTACGGTGATACCAACAAAAGATAAAACTAACTGTTAAGGAGCAAATCACGATTGTATTCCTGTCTGTGATATCAAATATGGCCTTAGTTTTTGTGGCGCAACATTTTATTATTATTATTCAACTTATCAGTACTCGCCTTAGTTTGTGTGGCGCAACATTTTATTGTGATTATTCAACTTACCAGTAATCGCCTTAGTTTTGTGGCGCAACATTTTATTGTTAATATTCAACTTATCAGCACTCACTTTAGTTTTTGTGGCGCAACATTTTATTGCTATTATACAACTACTCATAACTCAATAATCGCCTTAGTTTCTTGTGGCGCAACAGTTGTCTAGTGCTTTCGAGTAACGCCAATTGCACTGATCATCTCATCTATATATAAACGTGTCATCAATATTCTCTGGCCTGCAGCCTGTGTTTGATATACCTTTTGTACTGGGGGATGCACCGATGATGGAACCATAAGATAGTGAGGACGGTCTGGATATAACCATGTGATGAGTGTTTTTTAGCTATTCTTGTAAATTAAAGGTATGAATGAGCGTGAGTGGAGGTATGTATGAATGTATGTATGTAGGGTGGGTTCATGAGATACATGCTGGGTGCATAACATTTCCTTATTTTATTGCATTTACCGAACAATATGGATGAGGGTCAAGTAACCGAACCTGAAGTCTTGAAACGTGAATGTTGATCGTCAAATATTCTGGAGGGTAGGCCCTCTTGTCAAACCTCTGCGTTATAATAATTACCTAAAACGGAGAAGAAGGCAATTAATCTATCCGTCTAAATTAATTGGAGATGCAATCAGGGTGACAAGGACCTTAAATCAGCAGTTTATGTTAGGTTATTTTCAATAATTTTGTCAGACGATCTAGACCAAATAATTAAACGTGTAATATTCTTCTGTATTTCTCCAAATTGCGCCTTATTAAAGATAAGTAAGAAATGAATCACTAACAACGGAAATACATTCGTTTGGGGTTTAACTTAATTATATTATGTTGATTCAATATTTGAGATATCTAAATAATATTTTCTTCCTAGATTATCTCCATCAAAATGATACCAAAATACACAAATTTGCATAATATTTATAAATTTAATTTAATTATGACGATAACAAAATTCAACGTGAATAATAACCTATTAACTACATTAATAAAAATAGAAAGGAAAAAAATATTACTAGTGATTTGGTTTGAGTGTGTTTGAATGTGGGCATGGATGTGGATATGGTTGATATTGTGCATGCGTGGGAGGGTGCGAGCGTGCATGAGGTGTGAAAGTGTGAGCGTATGGGAGTGAATGTGGAGGGGGGGGGGGGGTTTGAACGTGGTGATCGCGAGTCTTTCACCAAAGGGGTCGCCAGAGTCTCATTTTTTCACTTGTCTTCTTTCCATTTCTGTCTGATCACGTAATCTGCGTACATTTCTGTATTTGAAGTAGCAGTGTTGAAGGAGCAGGAATATTTTTACCAGATCCACGAAGGCTGAAAGCTAGTCGATTTGGCGTTATAAATCCCACTAGGTACGCAGCCTGCTATGCGCTTCATTGGTTCGCCAATGAGGAAGCACCTCATTACAAAGTACATGAGTAAATTTACCTGAAGATTAATGCCATCAATATGGCTTAAAATATTGAAAGATATCCATGACAGAAATATCATCATTCAAACAAGACAAACAATAATTATAGATAATGAGGTCTGCAATCTTGATAGTCTTCTCGCAGATTCGAAGAAATCAATGTGACGTCATCTTGAGGGAAAGGAAATGGTGCCAAATGGTTTAAATATTTCTTCATTTTTGACAGTAAGTAAAAAAATAAAACGGTTCGGAACATTTTCTGGAAATGCAAATGAAGATCCTGAAAACATCTGCCTTTATGACCAAGAAACAGAATTCAAAAGAAACACGATTTTAGTTATTGCAGATTTAGTAATATCAAGCGTAATATTTAAATTTTAAGGAAAGAGGAGGAAATATTAACCTGTACAAAGCAATTCGTTGCAATATACAAGGCAGATATTTCAGAAGAGTTGGCGAAATGAGATAATTCACCTCAAACTGCACGTATATATGGAACATTTCGAAGAAAATCTTTCACTCTAGGTTTATTGAATGCAATTGCCATTAAAAATATTGATACTATTTTTGAATCAAAAATTTTCAGTGATCCTGTTCCTTTCAAGATCATGTCTTGCGATTCTGTACTAAGAATTAAAATTAGCGAAGCAGTTAAATTTCGGTGAAATTATAGATTTTTTTTGCATCACCAAAGCACTGAAAGCAAGCTCAATTGTTATAAAAATGAACTACTCAAAGAACTACTCACAAAATTCGTACTTAAAAAATTTACGCATGGAAGGATCATGTTTTTAGGGTTCCGTTTTTTATACGGAACACTATTGGTGAGAGTACAACGTGTTTTTCACATTATTTCGATTATCTCGTGAACCATTAATCCGATGAACTTAAAATTTGAGGTGCTTATAAAACTAACCTATCCACACAAGATGGCGGGCTAAAAAATAAATAAAGTTGTGTTCGTTTGTTTTAAGGAGGTACGATGTAAAGCCTTTGAAAACATACATTTTTTTAGCGAGACGAGTAGGGTATCATATGAAAGCGCTTCATTTCAGCATTATTTAAAAATATATTTTGGAATTTTACACCTCACAATTTTTTGTATAATTTTGAAAAATGACGTTTTCGGGATGTTTTATTGCCCCGATTAACTCCGACCCTACTTCATCGAAAATCTTGAAATATATTTGGAATGATAGAAAATTGAGAAGGTTTTTAATGAAAAATATAGAAAAGTGGCAGACACTCATAACTATATTTATTAAAGGGGTGCGAATGTTAAGGGGTAAAAACATCATTTAAAACCAGGTCATGTGGGATGTCATTTGAAAGAGCACTTGATTTTAGAAATATTGTCAGTTTTTTTAGAATTTTGCAATGCATAGTTTTTGAATTATTATCACTAAAGTGACACAAAAAGTTGGTCCCCCCCCCTTGCATTTCGAGCCTAATAAACAGAAAAAATTGAAAAAATTCACAGAGACAGGAAGTTTGATAAACTCTGAACGAAAAATATAGCGAACTCTCAAATAATTATATTTTTGTGTTTTTAAGGGATTGGGGTGGGGAAGGGTGAAAAAAACTTTTTTGTAACCAAACGAGTGGGGTGTCATTTGGAAGAACACTTAATTTAAGAAACATTGCAACATTTTTTAGAATTCTGCGATGCACAGTTTTTTAGTTATTGATGAAAAAAGTGCTATTTTAAGTGTATGTATACCACCCTATATTTCGACGCTGATTTATAGAACAAATATTCCCAATTTAGACCATTGAAATACTGGTTAAATCTTTCTTTAGCTAACATAAACAGCTATGGATAAGATTTAACCTCAAGTAACATTTTTGATCAATGTAGATGTGATTGACATTTACTATTGACGTTTACGATTAAACATTTATTCTGTTATGCGTCCATAGTTTGGCGATATAAAGACTTTACAACATAACTTTATGTCATTTATTTTTGATATTGTGTTCTTTTACATTCACGGAACCCTTGGCGAGCGAATTTTATTCGCACTTGTCCGACTTTTTTTTTATTTGTACATTTTTTTTTATTTTTGATCTACGGGTGTGACAACCCCGCGTACGCCAGTCCCTGCTATTGACATATGAGTTCAAGCGAGATATCACATATACCACTGGCAGTATGGCAGTAAGAATTTGAGATATCACTAGCCAAGGTGATAGCTTAGGGGTGCTGGCGGATGATCTCTATTCAACCAACGGTAGCACCCCCAAGTTTACCTATGAATTATTCCTTGATGATAGTACGTTATTACTTGCTCGAACAATTGAGCCATCATATAACTCTATGTGTGGACTATTGATTGAGGAAAACAGTGTAGCTGGATTATTGGCAACACCATTTTTGTTTTGTAACTGCAAAATTTTAAAATAAATTTGCTATTTATCTCTTATTTTATTTTTATTTTCGCAATCCTATCACGAAATATTAGCCTATGTATGTCACACATATAAAATGTTTAGTTATTCATTCTTTAAAAAAAGTATAAAAATACAGAATACCAAAGATTTGCATTCACCAACACCTTAGAACGCATGTTGTTGTGAGACCTTGGGCTTAAAAGTATGTAGGAGAGTGAATGTAAAGAGGGCCCGTAATTTATGTCCCCCGGGCTCGGTTTTTATCTCTACGGCCCTGCTGACACATATTGTTATTCCTATATAACACAATACTTTATATTAAAATCGGATAGTTCATAGAGCTCACCTGGGGTTTTAGTCGGTAAAAAGGATATGGAACTATTAATTTCTGCATCTCTCTCTCTCTCTGGCGTTTACATCCCATGGAGGGATTTTGCCGTCTGTGCAATCAGCTTCCAATCATTTCGTTCCATGACCAGTTGACCCCAGTTTCGACATCCTATATCACGAGGGTCTTGGATGATGTTATCACGCCAGCGTTGTCTATGTCTTGCTTTTCGACGAGCACCAGCTGGTTGTTGTTGGGACGCTTTTTTTATCATTCTATCTAATGGAGCCCTTTCTACATGACCAAACCATCCAATCTTGTAACGTCCGCTATATTCACCTAAACAATAATAAAACCAATTCATCTTCTTTTTCTAATTCAATAAAAATTTATTTCAATAGTTTCAGTTCATTTTTACATTGATAATAATTTTAAAAATCTTCTAATACTTAACGGCTGGTTAAATTTCGAAATACTGAAAAAATAAACGAACGTACCAATTTTATTTTCATTTCTAACGAACAGATGTCGTTACTCAACTTTTGCTGAATCTTGGTGTTACACGATTTGCATTACATTAGAAGATGTCAAAGAAAAAAATCACGTTTTTTTTGTTTGGAATGAAGTCGATGTTTTAAAAAAATTTGATATGTAAATTCATTCCGGTTTTGGTTTTTAAAAAGATCACATCTAAAAAAGTAAAAATAGTAAAAATAATGCAATTAATATTATTTCAATATAAAAGTGATTGTATGTTTTATCATTATATTTTTTATAATAATTAGTGATAATAGTGAAATTTTGAAAATCGTTTAAACAAAGAAAAGGATAAATTATTCATATATGTAGTGACGAAGAAAATTTTCCTTGATTTTATAAAAATAAAAATAACCTTGATTTGTTAATGTTAAAAATATTTGTGATACGTCATTTGTCTTAAAACAAAAAGAAATAAAAATTATTGAATAAAGAAAAATAAATGATTTTGCAATCATCATTTCGAATTGGAATAAATAAATAAAATAAAAGGAATAAATCAAATCAAATATAAATAAAATAATTATAATTACTTAAAGGTGACATCATCAATAATTAGAAAATGAAATACATTTTTAATATATAAAAATAAAATAATAAAACTAAAGGAAAATATGTGTTGTACGGGATTCTGGGGAACAATTTCGGATTTCATCAGTCTCAACGATCTTTAAGATAAGTTTCTATTTTTATATAATTAATGTTACTAAATTATATTATTCTTTGTATTCTTGGTAGTCCTATGCAATGATAGGCTAATTTTATAAAAGTTAAGAGATTCCCAAATTTAGGATTCGTGTGGGGACAAACCGCATCCCGTGTATATTTTTTTATATTTTGTTAGCAAAAGTCCAAGCCATTATACAGTGGCAGAACAAATATTGGCGTTCGAAACAAAGACCTGGCAAATTTTTAATTATTTTTGATGCGATATTTTGTTTTGATAATACCGTAATAATAACGGTTAGTTATAGTAGATATTGTTTGGCGCGAATTTCAAGCGTAATTTTTTGGTAAAACCAGTTTTGGTTTTTGTGGTTGATTTTAGATCAATTTTTTTTTTGTGAAATATTTTTGGGAAAACCAGCTTGGTTTTGATTTATGAATATTGTATAATATAATATACAATATACAATTTTTTGTAAATTATTTTTTTTTTGATATAATGTTTATGTTTATTAGGTTTAAATTAATAAATAAAATTCTCTAAGCGGTAGGCCTAACAAGCCATCCATGGGGCTTATCCCCTTAACATAATTATGTTCTTAGATCGCCTCTGTCCATTGTGGACATGCGATCGAAGTTCATTGGTTTCTTCTCTTCAATTCAGAAGGAGTTTTCTGGTGATAAGGGGACTTATCCTAACCTAAGGGTACTTAGGTACAAACCAGTAGTACCATTCCCTGCACAGAAGCTTCTTTAATGAAATTAAGAGGAGAGCCAATTTATTTTTTTATCAAGATCGAGGCTTCCTTCACCTCACACAACTTTAAAATTTTTCCACTTTTACATTTAGCTTGCAATAGACAATTTTCATGGAGTTTAGGGTTTGAAGTCTGGTGTTCGGGAGCTTTCTTCAACTTTGGCATTAGTTTAATGGTAATTTATTTTTAGGTAGAACAACCGCAGCTGGGTCAGTAGAAATGGGCCTAGGGTCTAATCGTGACAGTTGCGATTGTTTTTGTTAGGTTGGGGAGAAACTGTTCTGTACAATCTGGTCGTTAGGGGCTTTTCTAGTCGGTTCTCACATGCATTGTTGGAGTGGGCTCGCGAACGCGAGAATTCAAATACTAAATGATATGGATATTGTAACTGTTGACACCTCGTCAAAATTCTAAAAAGAAATAAATAAAAATTATCAGAAAATGTAATATTCACATGACTAGTATTCAAATTAACTTAACTTTTTTGATGTTGTTTATATGTTGTATTACATCAACATAAACATAAACCAATTTTAAATTTCAATCAGTAGATATTGCTGAACTTTTTTCATTGTAAGATGAATTACTTTAATCATCTCAATGTTTCTAAAAAGAAATAAATAAAAGTTAGCACAGATATAATGTTCAAATACCTGGTGTTAGGATTAACTTAACTTCTACAATCAGAAAATTATTTCTATTATGTCCTTTTGAGAGATGAAGTATCTTAAGATGCCATTTATAATTCTAGAAATATATGAAAAAATATTATTTAAATGAATAATTGCTAAATATTATAAGTTGTTTACATTTTAAGACGTCAGCTTGACAATTAATATGATGTCCCGTTGTTAAAGAAAACAGCAATTTTTGGCTACAATCAGTAGAATTTGTGCTATATTGCTAAAATTTATAATAAAATTGTGGAACATATTTTTTGTTGGGTTGTCGGATTGTTAAGTTTTAGATATATAAGTCTTCATGTTTTTAATATATCTCTCTTCTTTTTGATATAATTTTTGTATTATCAACATCATCTTAAAATATATTCTGTAATTTAAACTCGACTTTTTAGAGTAATTTTTGCCTTTAAGCTCGTTGCAGTTTTATATAAATTATTTGTTCGGGCATTAAAATTTAATAGATTAATCGTGTATCAAGTTTGTGTTAAACTTTTGTTCATTAAAGTGAAATAAAAATAAAGAAAATGTGTTGAGTTTTTGGATTTAGTAGAATTCCGCCATTTTTCTAGTCATGGCATCAGGGCGTGTCTGATCAAATAGCCGTGTGAGGCATTATTATATTTTTATTCCTGGATAATTGCGAAGTGAATTATATTTTAATGGACAATCAGCAGTCATATTTTGTTCATTAATCGCCTTGTCAGGCATTCATAGATTTATAGCAACAATATTGTCAATTATCAAATAGCCGTGTGAGGCATTATTATATTTTTATTCCTGGATAACTGCGAAGTGAATTATATTTTAATGGACAATTAGCAGTCATATTTTGTTCATTAATCGCCTTGTCAGGCATTTATAGATTTATAACAACTATATTATCAATTACCAATAGTCATGTATGGCATTAACAAATTTTCATCATAGAACAACTTTTGTATTTATCCATTTATATCGTCATCACCGTCATCGAGTTTGATATCGCATTAACAGACTTATCATTTATTTCAGCAATCACAGTTTGGTCATCATTCGCCTTGTAAGGCATTCACAGATTTGTGGCATCAATTACCGCCACAAATTTTATACCGCCATCATCAGTAGCCTTCATCAAGAGTTTCATATGGCAACAGATTTATATTACCATATATCAAAATTTGGATTTGTATATATTATATCGTCATCATCCGTAGCCTTGTAAGGCGTTGCCAAATGCATATCATCATATAACAGTATTTATATTTCATATCGTCATCATCAAGAATTTTGTAAGGCAATAACAAATGTACATCAGTTATATTGACAATCATATTCTATTCATCAATGGCCTTGTAAGGCATTTACAAATTTATATTACTTACATCAACAATCATATGTACCAGTTTATATCGTCATCATCCGTAGCCTTGTAAGGCATTACCAAATGTGTATCACCATATAACAGGATTTATATATTACATCTTCATCATCAAGAATTTTGTAAGGAACTAACAAATCTATACCAGTTATATTGACAATCATATTCTATTCATCAATGGCCTTGTAAGGCATTTACAAATTTATATTACTTACATCAACATTCATATGTACCAGTTTATATCGTCATCATCCGTAGCCTTGTAAGGCATTACCAAATGTGTGTCACCATATAACAGGATTTATATATTATATCTTCATCATCAAGAATTTTGTAAGGAACTAACAAATCTATATCAGTTATATTGACAATCATATTCTATTCATCAATGGCCTTGTAAGGCATTAACAAATTTATGACACTTATATCAGCAATTATACTTTATACATACATATCGTCATCATCAATAGCCTTGTAAGGCATTAACAAATTTATCTAATTAATGTCATCAATTTCAACCGCTGTGTGAGCTGATCCATGTCACATCCTTTGGCTTCTTCATCTTCCAACAAAAAAACAAATCATACAGTCCACTGCCAAGCCAGAGGCGTGTACATTTTGGTCCTTCGAGCCGGATCTAGAGGGCGCTAATAATCAAGATTCTGTCAGGTATTCTTTAAGTATTAAATTTAAGTAAATATATTTTTATAGTTATTATACAATTTAAATATCAACTAAAAACATTTGTTTAATCAATTTGCAAGTCTGGTCAAGTTGAATTGTCAAATTTGTTAAGAAATAATATCTGTCGTCATCAAAATATTATGTCATTTTCTTTATTTCAATTTTAATCTAAATTGTCCTTTTTGCTAAGACAATAATATCCGTCGTCATGTTGTGTCATTCTCTCTAATTCGGTTTCAAGTTGGAGTGTCTTTTTGTACAGAAAATTGTATCTGTCTCAGGTCTGATTTAGGGTTAGTAGTCTGACGAAGGACAGTGGCTTGCTAAGCCTTGGACTCGATTCATTTAAATTCAATAAGTGCGTTATCTCATTTCTTATAGTTTGCGATAATTATGGCGGACACGGCAAACATTGAGCTTCTCAAAAAGCAACGTGCCGCTTTTAAAGGTCAGTTGACAGCATTCAAATCAAAACTGTCAACAGCCATATCAATTGGTGGGGTAGAGTCCTTACTTCGTCGCCTCCAACGGGTCTATGACAAGTATGACGCAGTACAAAATAAATTAGAATGTCTAGATGACACTGCGGCTCTGGACCGTTCAAGTTTTGAAGATGATTACAGCAACCTAGAAGTTACATTGCGCGACAAGTTGCACGATATCAAAAAATTAGAAGAAGTTTCGTTGTCCACGTCATTTCACAATACCTCTCAGCATGACTTGAACTCAAGCACGACCGTCTCTGCGAGTCTACGTCTTCCAGAATTAACATTACCAGTATTTAATGGGTTGGAGTCGGATTGGTTGTCGTTTAGGGATATCTTCATCGATCTAATTCATAACAAAACGTTGGATAACACAGTAAAATTTCTATATTTGATCTCTAGTATTCGTTCTGGGTCGGCTTATTCTCTAATATCTAGTATACCAGTAACAACATCAAACTATGAAACTGCATGGAAGCTACTGTGTGAAAAATATGATAACGAAACATCAATCCAGAGACATCATACCCGCGAATTATATGAGGTACGTAATCCTCAAGAACATTCATGCAAAGCTCTGCAACTATTCATTGATAAAACTTCCAAGCATTATAATGCTTTAAAGTCTTTAAGCGTTCCCGTTCATGAATGGGACTTATTTCTGGTGCACCACTTAGTCCAGCGATTGGATCAGTCTTCCAGAATTCATGTGATCAAGAAGACAAAACCAAATTCCATTTTGACGTTCACCGAATTCATAGAAATACTACGTGGGCGCATTAGAGTGCTTGAAGCATTGACCTCTAACTCTAATCTAACTCAGTCTCGTCCTCATAAAGCAGCTCGACAAATTTCTTTAAACGCAGTCAGTACACCATCTGGATCATCCAATAGTGAATGTGCATGTTGTTCAGGATCCCACACTCTGCCTCATTGCCCAACATTTTTAAGTGATAGGTTCAATCCAAGAGCAAGGTATCACTTTGTCAAAGATCGTCGCCTTTGCGGAAACTGTCTACTAGACCGACACGCCATTAGTGAGTGCCGTCATCCTCCTTGCAACAAATGTGCTTTAAAGCATCACACCCTGCTGCACTTCGAACGCCCTGAATTCGTATCTCAACCTACAAGTCAGTCAGGAGCTTCGAACCATTGTTTTGAGCAATCACTTCGTGACTCCACAACGTCATCAAATGAAGTAAACGTAGAGAATACTTGTACATCATCATCTCTTCAACCAACAAAATTCACACGACATAGTGAAGACATCGTATTGCTAGGTACAGCCATGGTTCATGCATTAGTTCATGACGGCATAAAAATTCTGTGCAGAGCATTACTAGACAGTGGTTCCACTATGAATTTTATCACCGCAAATGCATGCCACTTACTACAAGCTCGTAAATATCCAACGTTCAAATCCATTACTGGTATTGCTGGAGCAAAGACTCTCATTAAACACAAAACCCACATTACTATCGCATCGTGTGTATCGGATTTTAAGGTTACACTCAAGTTTTACATTCTGCCCACAATTACCAACAATATACCTTGTGCTCGAATTGAAATTCCTGATCTATCAATACCATCTCAGATAAAGTTAGCCGATCCGTCATTCAATTTACCCAATCGAGTTGACATCTTATTAGGCGCCGAAATCTACCACCAGTTGTTTAAAGGGTCCTTTATTAAGCTCCATCGTGACTTACCTCCCTTCTATGATTCAGAGCTAGGTTATATCGTGAGTGGTAAAACAAAACTCGCGTCACCAAAACTTATTGACTGTCAACCGCATAGGGCGTTATGTAGCATCGAATCTCTTGAAAAACAGATCAAACGGTTTTGGGAAATCGAAACAACCTCTTCCAAACCAATATGGTCTCAAGAAGAATCATTGTGCGAAGAACATTTCAAACAAAATGTTCAAAGACTGAACGATGGGCGCTACGTGGTGACATTACCAACCAAACCTAACTTGAGTCTTTTAGGGTCATCTAACATCTCAGCTCAGCGCCAATTTTTCGCTCTTGAAACACGGTTACAGAGAAACCCAGAGTTATACAGTCAGTATAGAGATTTTATGAACGAGTACCAGTCGTTGGGTCATATGGAACGTGTCAATCACAATACAGAAACTCGTACTTATTATTTACCCCACCATTGTGTTGTAAAAGAACAAAGCGAAACTACCAAACTGCGGGTGGTGTTCAATGCATCAGCGAAAACATCATCGTCTATCTCATTAAATGATTGCTTAATGGTCGGCCCGACAATCCAGCAGGACCTCTTTTCAATAATGCTGCGATTTAGAAAGCATATTGTTGCATTTAGTGGTGACATTGCCAAAATGTACCGCCAGATTCTGATTCAAGAGAATCAACAAGATCTTCAGCGGATTCTATGGCGCAACAATTCTTCAGAAACTATTCAGACATTCAAGCTACGCACTGTGACATATGGAACAGCGAGTGCTCCGTTTTTGGCTATTCGAACCCTTCATCAATTGGCTATGGATGAAAGAGAGAAGTTTCCGATAGCTTCAAAGATCCTTGACAACGACTTTTATGTTGACGACCTCTTAACTGGTGCAGCGTCTATAGACAGTGCCATCACATTGAAAACAGACTTAATTCAGTTATTGAGTCAAGGAGGTTTCGAGCTGCGAAAATTTGTTTCCAACATACCCCAATTATCATCACCTGATCAAGAAAATTCAGCAGTCAAAATTGTACTAGGAGTAATCTGGAATACGAAGTCCGATAATTATGAAATGCACTTTCACCCGCCGATAAAGTCATCAATTTGCACCAAACGTAATCTGTTATCTGAATTGTGTCAAATATTCGATCCGTTAGGAATTTGTGCGCCCATCATCTTGACTGGCAAATTAGTTATGCAAAATCTGTGGACAATGCACGACATTGGTTGGGACAACACTCTTCCTATTCACATCGTTACCTTTTGGAATGAGTATAAAAACGAGCTAGCTACACTAAGTCGAATTATGATTCCGCGTCTTATAGTATCCTGTACTGCTCAACACATCGAACTTCATGGGTTTTGCGATGCGTCTGAGAAGGCGTATGGCTGTGTACTTTATACCCGAACATTATCTTCAACTAACCAATATCACATACACTTATTGTGTGCGAAAACTAGGGTCGCTCCTTTGAAAAAGGAAACGATTCCCCGTTTGGAATTGTGCGCGGCGGTACTACTATCAGAAGTCGTTTCCAAGGTAACATCCGCACTGGACGTCACTTTCAGTTCAGTATATTTATGGACAGATTCGCAAATAACGTTGTTTCGGATCCGTTCTGAGCCTTCGAAATATGCAGTGTTTGTTGCAAATCGGCTCATTAAAATCCTGGAACTCACATCACCTACAGATTGGCATTATGTTAAGACGTCAGAAAATCCCGCTGATCTAGCATCTCGAGGTCTTATGCCTTCGCAATTTACAACAGCGAGTCTCTGGTGGAATGGACCAGCATTTTTAAGAAGTCAATCTTCAACCTGGCCTGATTGTCCAGATAGTTTACTCTCCGATGAAGTAACAACCCTTGAAGTACGTAATCCACACAAACATGTCTTAATCCAGAATCAGTCGGACGACCAATCTATTTTCCTACGATATCAATCATTCACATTACTGGTTCGCGTGGTTGCTTATATCCTTCGATTTGGCAAAAATGCTAGGAACGAGCAAAATCGAAAATCAGCATCATCCATATTTCTACAACCCTGTGAAATCCACAACGCTACATTGCAATTAATTAGATTGGTTCAACAGAGCCAGTTTGGAGAAGATCTGCACTCCCTCAAAACGACTCAAGGTCTGTCACGAACCAGTTCGTTGTCTGCCCTTGCGGCTTTCATTGACAATGAGGACGTGTTGCGAGTCGGTGGTCGTTTGGTCCACGCATCGGTTTCAGATAATCAGAAACATCCAATTTTATTACCCGGCCATCACCCTTTCAGCGTATTGATCGCAAGGCATCAACATTTGAAATCCCTTCATGCAGGTCCTCAGGCTCTCCTGTACAACCTTAGACTTCAATATTGGATTATTGGAGGTCGCAACCTGTGCAGGAAAATCGTCCAACAATGTGTTCGATGCCATCGAGCTAAGCCTCAACTTCGAAATCAAGTCATGGGCAACTTACCTGCTGATAGAGTTCAAACAGGTGTACGGCCATTCTTGAGTGTCGGAATTGACTTCTGCGGACCATTTTGGTATTTACAAACGAGCAGGTCTAAAGTCAAATACAAATGCTACATCTGTCTTTTTGTCTGTTTCACCACGAAAGCGGTACACTTGGAATTAGTCATGAGTGTATCTACGGAATCGTTTCTAGCTTGCCTTCGTCGTTTTGTTGCTCGACGTGGCATAAGTAGCAGGATTTATTCTGATAACGCCACCAATTTTATAGGTGCGCGCTCTGAGCTCAAAGATTTACGAACACTCTTTCTCTCACAATATTTTATAGAATCTACTACCAAGTTTTGTAGCTCAAACAATATCGAATGGAACACCATACCTCCTCGGTCTCCGCACTTTGGCGGGCTTTGGGAGGCGGCAATTAAAAGTGCCAAGCATCACTTTAAACGCGCTGTTGGAAACGCTATATTTACTATAGAAGAACTTCTCACATTGGTTTCACAGATTGAAGCTTGCTTAAATTCACGGCCTTTGACTCCAATGTCTAGTGATCCTTCCGATCTGAACGCTCTGTCTCCAGGTCATTTCCTCATCGGAGCTCCACTACTTTCGATTCCGGAACCGTCCCTAATTGATTTGGTTCCAAATAGACTATCTCGCTTTCAACGTATTCAACAAATTTCGCATCATTTTTGGGAACGATGGCGGTGTGAATATTTATCTGAACTTCAGCAAAGACAGAAATGGCGTCAAGGAGTATTTAAGTTTCAAATAGGATCATTGGTCATTCTACAAGATGACAATTTACCGCCCTTGAAGTGGAATTTGGGTCGAATAACCGCACTACACCCTGGAAAGGATGGCGTGGTTCGCGTAGTTTCTGTCAAAACGTCGCAATCAGAAGTGAAAAGAGCAGTTAATCGCATTAGCGTTCTTCCCATTCCCAACGAAAACTAATGTATTCGAAACTATAATAACTGGTATTTGTAAATAAATGCCAACTTATTATTATTATGTTCATTCAATGTAATCATCATATTATGTCTTCATATACTTTTATGAAATTATTTCTATAATGAAATAAAATAATTGAGATTACATATTATCTCAAGCTGTTCATTCATCATTCGGTGATAAGCATATTAAGTATGCTTTAAAATTCTTGAACAAGCAAAAAAGACCTTTAAACGAAATATCACAATTCTCATCGAGCACATGAAATTATTAGTCGATAAAATTCTTGAACAAGCAAAAGACCTTTAAACGAAATATCACAATTCTCATCGAGCACATGAAATTATTAGTCGATAAAATTCTTGAACAAGCAAAAAAGACCTTTATACGAAATATCAAAAATTCTCATTGAGCGCATGAAATTACTCGTCAAGAAAATTCTTGAACAAGCAAAAAAGACCTTTAAACGAAATATCACAATCCTCGTCGAGCGCATAAAATTATTAGTCGAGAAAATTCTTGAACAAGTAAAAACGACCTTTTATCGAAATGTCACAATTCTCTTCAAGCAAATAAAATCAGTAGTCAATAACACTCTTGAACGAATAAAATCGATTTTTTTTTTAATTTTCATAATTATCGTCAAGCAAATAATTCCAGTTCTCAAAAAAAATCTTCAATCTTCACTGAAATGGTAATCATCAAATGGGTTTTTGTGCTTGACAGGATTTGTGATTTTTCATCAGCTCACTGAGTTCATAAAGGTCCGTATCTTCAAGATGTAAAAGAGTTGTGAACTTGAATTCACTAACCATCCAGGTACGAGAAATTAAAAACTCGAAAGGCAAGTCAAATTGTAACTCGATCAAGAACTTACATCCTCGGTCGATTGTTACTTTCGTCGTTTCACAAGTGTAACATCATCTATTGCCTCAGTTACCTTCAATCTTCTATGTCAGTTTATCCATCATCCTAGGCAATGTTTTGAAACATTAAGTTGTAGTCAATGCTTTACATTTTTTCATGTTCAAGCAGGTATTTTCTTCGGTTGCTATGCACATTTCAGGTTTAAGCATGTATTTTCTTCGGTTGCTATGCACATCTCATGTTTAAGCAGGTATTTTCTTCGGTTGCTATGCACATCTCATGTTTAAGCAGGTATTTTCTTCGGTTGCTATGCACATCTCATGTTTAAGCATGTATTTTCTTCGGTTGCTATGCACATCTCATGTTTAAGCAGGTATTTTCTTCGGTTGCTATGCACATCTCATGTTTAAGCAGATATTTTCTTCGGTTGCTATGCACATCTCATGTTTAAGCATGTATTATCTTTGGGTGCTACGCACATCTCATAGTTAAGCAGTATTATTTTCAGTCGGTATGCAAATTATCTTCAGTTGTTATGAGCTCTTCATGATTGAGCTGCCACTACCATCAATGCGCGTAATGTCTAATAAAGCATTCACTTACAACAATTTCCGTCTTAAATTCATTTTAGTCACAAGATAACCACCTGACGTCATTAATTCATTTTTTTAGGCATTTGGTGTAGATCAAAACCGGCATAAAGCCCTGTTGAAAAAATTATGTTCCATATCATCATCATCGTAAGATCTCCCAATGTCGTCCGCTACAAATTATTGCAGACTTTGGTCGTTTCAATATCCAGAATAGTCTTCATCTTTATCTGGGATATTTTAGCATGTTCGTATCTAAAATGAGTCATGTATCAAAAGGTATTGATCATACACTCCTGAATACATGTCCAAGGTTTAGCAAGCTATCGATTAGTCCACACAAACCGTCAAGTTCATCTCAATTAAACCGTTCAATTATCAAAAATTGTTTGATTAACCACACGAACGGAATACTTACCTACTAATACTTACTATGATGAAATAGATCTTTTCTTGTGACTTATTAATAGTCCTCATCATTAAAAATATAAAGTAAACAAATGTTTTTCGTTCATATTTTATTTATAAGAGTCACGTAGAATGAACTACACAATAGATTTACTGGAAATGCATAACCAGTAATTAGTCAAATTAAATTAATCAAAACCAGCTAAATTTTATAATTTTGATTTTTTTAAATCGTGATTTTGATAACCTCCTGAAGAAACATACTGTTAAAGTAAGACTTTAACGGCGGGAGTATATGTTGACACCTCGTCAAAATTCTAAAAAGAAATAAATAAAAATTATCAGAAAATGTAATATTCACATGACTAGTATTCAAATTAACTTAACTTTTTTGATGTTGTTTATATGTTGTATTACATCAACATAAACATAAACCAATTTTAAATTTCAATCAGTAGATATTGCTGAACTTTTTTCATTGTAAGATGAATTACTTTAATCATCTCAATGTTTCTAAAAAGAAATAAATAAAAGTTAGCACAGATATAATGTTCAAATACCTGGTGTTAGGATTAACTTAACTTCTACAATCAGAAAATTATTTCTATTATGTCCTTTTGAGAGATGAAGTATCTTAAGATGCCATTTATAATTCTAGAAATATATGAAAAAATATTATTTAAATGAATAATTGCTAAATATTATAAGTTGTTTACATTTTAAGACGTCAGCTTGACAATTAATATGATGTCCCGTTGTTAAAGAAAACAGCAATTTTTGGCTACAATCAGTAGAATTTGTGCTATATTGCTAAAATTTATAATAAAATTGTGGAACATATTTTTTGTTGGGTTGTCGGATTGTTAAGTTTTAGATATATAAGTCTTCATGTTTTTAATATATCTCTCTTCTTTTTGATATAATTTTTGTATTATCAACATCATCTTAAAATATATTCTGTAATTTAAACTCGACTTTTTAGAGTAATTTTTGCCTTTAAGCTCGTTGCAGTTTTATATAAATTATTTGTTCGGGCATTAAAATTTAATAGATTAATCGTGTATCAAGTTTGTGTTAAACTTTTGTTCATTAAAGTGAAATAAAAATAAAGAAAATGTGTTGAGTTTTTGGATTTAGTAGAATTCCGCCATTTTTCTAGTCATGGCATCAGGGCGTGTCTGATCAAATAGCCGTGTGAGGCATTATTATATTTTTATTCCTGGATAATTGCGAAGTGAATTATATTTTAATGGACAATCAGCAGTCATATTTTGTTCATTAATCGCCTTGTCAGGCATTCATAGATTTATAGCAACAATATTGTCAATTATCAAATAGCCGTGTGAGGCATTATTATATTTTTATTCCTGGATAACTGCGAAGTGAATTATATTTTAATGGACAATTAGCAGTCATATTTTGTTCATTAATCGCCTTGTCAGGCATTTATAGATTTATAACAACTATATTATCAATTACCAATAGTCATGTATGGCATTAACAAATTTTCATCATAGAACAACTTTTGTATTTATCCATTTATATCGTCATCACCGTCATCGAGTTTGATATCGCATTAACAGACTTATCATTTATTTCAGCAATCACAGTTTGGTCATCATTCGCCTTGTAAGGCATTCACAGATTTGTGGCATCAATTACCGCCACAAATTTTATACCGCCATCATCAGTAGCCTTCATCAAGAGTTTCATATGGCAACAGATTTATATTACCATATATCAAAATTTGGATTTGTATATATTATATCGTCATCATCCGTAGCCTTGTAAGGCGTTGCCAAATGCATATCATCATATAACAGTATTTATATTTCATATCGTCATCATCAAGAATTTTGTAAGGCAATAACAAATGTACATCAGTTATATTGACAATCATATTCTATTCATCAATGGCCTTGTAAGGCATTTACAAATTTATATTACTTACATCAACAATCATATGTACCAGTTTATATCGTCATCATCCGTAGCCTTGTAAGGCATTACCAAATGTGTATCACCATATAACAGGATTTATATATTACATCTTCATCATCAAGAATTTTGTAAGGAACTAACAAATCTATACCAGTTATATTGACAATCATATTCTATTCATCAATGGCCTTGTAAGGCATTTACAAATTTATATTACTTACATCAACATTCATATGTACCAGTTTATATCGTCATCATCCGTAGCCTTGTAAGGCATTACCAAATGTGTGTCACCATATAACAGGATTTATATATTATATCTTCATCATCAAGAATTTTGTAAGGAACTAACAAATCTATATCAGTTATATTGACAATCATATTCTATTCATCAATGGCCTTGTAAGGCATTAACAAATTTATGACACTTATATCAGCAATTATACTTTATACATACATATCGTCATCATCAATAGCCTTGTAAGGCATTAACAAATTTATCTAATTAATGTCATCAATTTCAACCGCTGTGTGAGCTGATCCATGTCACATCCTTTGGCTTCTTCATCTTCCAACAAAAAAACAAATCATACAGTCCACTGCCAAGCCAGAGGCGTGTACAGTAACCATACTTACTTTTATAGTGTCTCTAGACGAATCTGATTTTGGGAATCTCTTATCTTATTAAATAAAAATAAAATAAATAAAACAAATTCTTTTTGAAAATTAAATAAATAAAAAAATGTTTTATTAAATAGAATAATTTTTTCTTTAAATTTAAATAATTTTAGGTAATTAAGTAAATAGATAAATTTTTATTAAATACGCTTGACATCAAGAGTTAAATAAATATTCTTTGTTTTGTTAAAAAAATAAATAAATATTTTGAGTTAAGAGGACCACCCAATAAATAAACATCTTTAAATATTTTTTTCAAATGTTAAAATAAATAAATATTTTTTCCATAGGGGTGTGTCGTCAATAAATAGTGATAGATATATATATTTCAGTATATCTGAAATTAATTAAATAAATAAATTATATTTTTATATACAATATTTTAGGAATTTTTGTGAAAGGTGAAGCAAAGATTGAGTACAAGGTAATCTTTTTGTTCTTTTACGAAGTTTGTTTTTACAAAAATTTTGGCGTTTTCGAATTGGGCGTTCGTTGTTTTTTTCGTTTTTGCGTTTTTCATTTTTTTTTACATTTCCATCGTACTAACTCCATTTTTTGGGGGGGAATTGGTTTTAATATTGTTGGTGATTGCGAGTTCATAATTTTACGGGTTTTACCATCAAAATGTCAAACCAAATAGACGTTGACTATCCGTTCTATGGTCTGGAACCCAGCGAACTACTGGTCGAATGTTTGGTTCGGGGTGTGAACTTCGGGGGGGCCAATTGGGCAGAGGAACTGCGAAACCACGCAGATCATGGTGCAGTTCCAATAACAGTATCTCATGCGAGAGATTTGGTAGCTGAATCTCAAATGGTGGTGCAGGCAGCACAACTTGTTTTAGATCAGGTACGTCGACTTCAGCCACCGATTAATCAGACCTTCTTAGATGGTTTGGCGAATCGAGTGTTGCATTACACAGGTAGAATGAATAGGTTGGGTCCTCGCAATGACTTGCAAGAAGCCCGTACCTACGCTATCTCGCAATTGTCACGCGCCTGGGATATAATAGGATCACTGTCAACACGTCCAATTATGCAGAATAAACCAGGAGTATCATCTGCTCCATCTGCTTCACCTGCTTTTCAACCAGATGAGAGATCCACACCGATCCCAGTACGGCCAATATCGGAAACAATACATAGTCTGAATCGACCAAACCAGCAACAACAGAGACGGTCAGATCAATTACCACCGGCTTATTTCCAGCAATCGGGTTTGAGAGCTGAGGACTTTGTAATACCACAATTGGGTCCATCACTCCAATCTGAACACACACACAATAATCCAGCATTAGTACAACCGCAATTACAATTAAATTATCCATCAGTACCACAGGTACAACCACTACCAGTATATCCGCCAGCTCCACTAACAGCACCACCACCATACAACCAACCTCCTCAGGTATGGCGTGACGCGGCTCCAGCGTTAGCACCAGTGGAGTACCGAGGGGTTCGTGGGAACAATTTGAGTCGTTATGACTCAAATTGGGTTCCAACCTTCACAGGAGATGGTCACTCTCCTGATGTTCATGAGTTTATTCATAGAGTGGAGGCGGCTGCCAGAAGAGACCGTGTGTCATGGGACGACCTTAGGTCTATCATACCACGGTATCTGAAAGCAGCGGCCGACAGATACTATTTGAATTTAACTCATGAATATGAGGTGGTGACCTATCCAGTGCTAAGGGAGGGACTCCTACAAACCTTCGGTACGCTCACTGATGATAAGGCGATCTTGCGAGTTCTTCTGAACCGCAAACAAAAGTCAAAGGAGGGCGTGTACGAGTATCTGGTGGAGATTGGTTCGTTGAACCGTCACTTAGCACGTCCATTTGCTGACCGTGAAATGTTGGAGATTGCTCGGGAGGGACTGAGTGTGGAACTCAAAAATGCTACTCTAGCAGCAACAATACATTCAATTGATGAACTTCGGACTTTATGTCAGAAGTTTGAACGTTTGTGGTCCACACCAGTCCCGACCAGAACATCAAATTTAAGAATTAGCGAGCTACAGCAGGTGGATGATTATGAGGTGGATGTGGAACTAGATCGAGATGGATATATTGAAACGATGGATTCAACACAGTCCGAACAACAGCACGAAGAAAGCGACGAGAGATGTAGGAACGCAGGACGATCTGCCACCACTCAGGAAAATCAAATAAAATCATCTAGCACATTTAATTTCCCATCGTTATATCGAACGTATTTTAGACGTCTTGAACGTAACATCAGATATTGGAGGATGAGGAAATTATTTCGTAAAGCTTGTATTTTATCTATCCTTTCAGAAACAAAGGATCCTCGGCCGCGATTGACAATTAGGATTTTGGACAAAAATATCGCCGGATTATTGGATAGTGGAGCGTCAATCACTATACTTGGAAGAAATTCCTTGGAATTATTGGAATCATCAAGTACAACCTACCGTAAGTACACTTCGTGTATTCGTACGGCAGATGGTACTGCGAATAAAATTTTAGGTTACATTGAAATTCCAATAACTGTGAATGGCTCCACTAAACCAATGCGGTTCCATATAGTCCCTGGTTTACGAGAAGAGCTCTACCTGGGCATAGATTTCTGGGAGAAATTTGGTATTGTTCCTTCTTTTGTTAGTGAACTGACTCGTACAGAGCCAATAACTTTAAATACACACAACCTCACCACTGATCAGCAACATGAACTGGATATGATCAAGGATTCTTTCCCGTCATTTGAAGTGTCTGGGCTCGGAAAGACTTCTTTGGTTGAACATGTTATCGATATTGGTGATAGTGCACCTGTTAAACAGAGGCATTATCCCACATCGCCGGCTGTTCAACTAAAGGTTTATGCCGAACTCGACCGAATGCTTCAAATGGGCGTGATCGAAGAGAGTAACAGTTCTTGGTGCTCGCCAGTGGTTTTGGTACAAAAAGAATCTGGTAAAAACAGATTATGTATTGATAGCCGTCGTGTCAATTCACTAACTAAAAAGGACGCTTACCCACTTCCCTTGATTGATGGCTTATTAGGTCGTCTAAATAGCACAAACTACATTTCAAGTATTGATCTCAAAGATGCTTTCTGGCAGATTCCTCTGGCAGAAGCATCTAGAGACAAGACAGCCTTCACAGTGCCTGGTCGTCCATTGTATCAATTCCGGGTTATGCCCTTTGGATTGTGCAATGCTCCCCAGACAATGTGTCGGCTAATGCACAAAGTGTTACCACATCAATATCACGAAAATGTCTTTGTTTATTTAGATGATCTATTGGTAGTCTCTTCCACGTTCCAGGAACATATGGAATTGCTGTCCAAAGTCTCTTCATTGTTAAGAGCGGCTGGGTTAACCATAAACCTCAAGAAAAGCAAATTTGTTCTGAGAGAGGTGAAATACTTGGGATTTTTGGTTGGTGAAGATGGTCTTCGAACAGACCCTGACAAGGTAAGAGCTGTAGCAGAGTATCCAGCTCCATCTACAGTTAAGCAAATACGACGTTTATTAGGAATGGCCGGTTGGTACCAACGTTTTATACCAAACTATGCATGCGTGGTATCACTGATTACAGATTTATTAAAAAAAAGTTCTGGGAAATTAAAATGGACATTGGAAGCGCAAGCTGCTTTCGAAAATTTAAAACGATTGCTGACTACAGCACCGGTATTAATTAACCCTGATTATAATAAAGAGTTCTTTATTAGATGCGATGCGAGTCTGACAGGGATAGGTAGTGTACTGTATCAGATCGACGAAGACGGACAAGAGTGTCCGATAGCCTTCATGTCGAAAAAACTTAATAAAGCTCAACGAAACTATTCTGTTTCTGAGCTTGAATGTCTTGCGGCAATTCTGAGTGTGAAGAAATTTAGGGGCTATGTTGAAGGTCGCCGATTCACAATTGTGACTGATCACTCAAGTCTAAAGTGGGTTATGTCACAGAAAGACTTGAGTGGTCGTCTGGTAGTACTGCTGCTCATGGAGGTGTTAAAAAGACTTTAGAATTACTTCGACGTTTTTATTATTGGCCAGGCATGGCGTCACAGGTACACAACTATGTTGTGTCCTGCGACACATGTAAACAAACAAAAGCCACGAATCAGATATTGCGTCCTCCGATGCAATATCAATTCGAAACAGCACGTCCATGGCAGAGAGTCTATATAGATTTTTTGGGACCGTACCCTCGTTCTACACTTGGGAATACGGTATTACTGATAGTTCTGGATCATGCTACGAAGTTTGTACTACTGAAACCACTTAGAAACGCAACTTCAGCAAAGGTGAATGCTTTTCTAAGGAACGAAGTGTTTCTTACATATGGGGTACCAGAGTTTCTACACAGTGACAATGGCAAACAGTTCACTAGTAGGAACTTTCAAATTCTTTTGTCAGATTTCGGCATTAAACACATTAGGACCGGTGTCTATAGTCCTCAAAGCAACGCGTCAGAGCGGGTCAATAGGTCAGTTCTAGCTGCAATTCGAGCGTTCATAAAAGGTCAACATACCAAGTGGGACTCACAAATTGGTGAAATCGCTTATGCACTGCGGGCTGCAGTACATTCTGCTACCAAGTACTCACCGTACTATCTATTATTTGGTCAACATCCAATCTCGGATGGAAATACTTACCATTTGTTGAGATCACTACACCAGCTTGGTGAAGATGCTGGTGAGGAATTAGAACGTTCTGATCATTTGACTCTGCTCAGGAACTGGGTTCAGGAAAATTTAAAAGCAGCTTTCAAGAAATCGCAACATCAGTATAACCTGCGATCTAAACTACGGACTTTTCAACCACAACAACGTGTGTTTGTACGGCAGCATCATTTGAGTGACGCTACAAAAAAATTCTCGGCAAAATTGGCTCCAAAGTTCTTACCTGCAATGATTAAGACTAAGATTGGAAATGTACTCTATGAGTGCATAGATATGAGCGGTAAGAATCTTGGAGTTCATCATGCGAAGGACATCAGGGAATGGTGTCTTTTCGTTAGGTAGGGTCGTTCCTCTGGCTGGTTGTTGTCTCTGGGGTTCACATCTTCAGTGTTATATTTTACTGGTTGTATCGAGGGTTCAATGGTGCTGACGTTAGATGGATGGATGATCGATTTCAGTACTCACTGATAGTTCCTAGGAACTTCATGAGCATTGAACTTGATCATCGACCCTGACGTTGGTCACCATTGATAACTCGATCCCAGATACAGAATAATTGTTGGAAGTAGTTCGGTGGTTTCTGACGTAGAGGGGGTGACGACGTTTTTGTGATTTCAAGGGTAAATATCTTGGTTTTTTACCTTGAATTCATGGTGTAACGTCCGCTATATTCACCTAAACAATAATAAAACCAATTCATCTTCTTTTTCTAATTCAATAAAAATTTATTTCAATAGTTTCAGTTCATTTTTACATTGATAATAATTTTAAAAATCTTCTAATACTTAACGGCTGGTTAAATTTCGAAATACTGAAAAAATAAACGAATGTACCAATTTTATTTTCATTTCTAACGAACAGATGTCGTTACTCAACTTTTGCTGAATCTTGGTGTTACACGATTTGCATTACATTAGAAGATGTCAAAGAAAAAAATCACATTTTTTTTGTTTGGAATGAAGTCGATGTTTTAAAAAAATTTGATATGTAAATTCATTCCGGTTTTGGTTTTTAAAAAGATCACATCTAAAAAAGTAAAAATAGTAAAAATAATGCAATTAATATAATTTCAATATAAAAGTGATTGTATGTTTTATCATTATATTTTTTATAATAATTACTTGTGAAAAATAATAGTGAAATTTTGAAAATCGTTTAAACAAAGAAAAGGATAAATTATTCATATATGTAGTGACGAAGAAAATTTTCCTTGATTTTATAAAAATAAAAATAACCTTGATTTTTTAATGTTAAAAATATTTGTGATACGTCATTTGTCTTAAAACAAAAAGAAATAAAAACTATTGAATAAAGAAAAATAAATGATTTTGCAATCATCATTTCGAATTGGAATAAATAAATAAAATAAAAGGAATAAATCAAATCAAATATAAATAAAATAATTATAATTACTTAAAGGTGACATCATCAATAATTAGAAAATGAAATACATTTTTAATATATAAAAATAAAATAATAAAACTAAAGGAAAATATGTGTTGTACGGGATTCTGGGGAACAATTTCGGATTTCATCAGTCTCAACGATCTTTAAGATAAGTTTCTATTTTTATATAATTAATGTTACTAAATTATATTATTCTTTGTATTCTTGGTAGTCCTATGCAATGATAGGCTAATTTTATAAAAGTTAAGAGATTCCCAAATTTAGGATTCGTGTGGGGACAAACCGCATCCCGTGTATATTTTTTTATATTTTGTTAGCAAAAGTCCAAGCCATTATACAGTGGCAGAACAATCTTTTTTTGCAAATGGCGACCGAGTAAGTTTCTCAAATTAATTGTGGAGTGAAAATAAATTAAAATCCAGTTTCAACATGCCAAAAAACATTAATACAAGAAGTAACACTATTAACTCAACAGATATGAATAGTTTTGAAACTGAAAATCCATCTCTCAACGAAATAATGGCGGCCATCCTAGAAAATCGTAATTTATTTACTACACAAATAGAAAAAATCAATATTACGATAACCAATCTTGGAAAAAGAAAACTGTTGAAGATATCCAAGTAAAACTATCTGATTGTTCCGACAATGTTTCAGAAGTACAAAAAGAAATTAATCGCATTAAACAAAAAGAATTCATAAATGATATTCTCATAACTGGTTTACCTAGGGATATTACACCGTCTGAAGTTGTTGTTGAAATGTTAGATAAAGTGTTTCAATTTGGATTAGAAAATGTTCGATCCTCAAATAAAAAGTTTATCGACAGTAATCGTAACCAAAGTGTAAAACTACTGCAGGTGATAGTTAAATTTAGTGATTTCAATGGAAAGAAGGCTATTCTGCTCGATAAGTTGAAAACGAATGGACCTTTATTGTTGAATCAACTGTTTCCCGAATATACGTCTAATAACAAAATATTCATCAGTAATCGAATGACCTCATTTAATGTCAAGTTATTAAAAAAGTTGAAGGATATTAAAAAGCAGAAAAAAATATCATATTCCTGGTTCAACTACGGTAATATTTATGTTTGCATCAATGAAAATGACGAAACAGCCGTTGTAGTACAATCATATGATGATATTATCAAAATCACACAACAAAATTAGCTCCGCAAAATTTTTCTGAAACCAGTATTCAATTTGATCTAGCTATAATATAATGTTGTGACAATTATGGAAGACGATAGAACACAACAACAATAGAACCTTCAAGAAAATGCTCGTTAGAGAATCATCTTCAAGAAAATTCTCGTTACAAAAAAAAAATATACAAATCAATAAAACCAAATCAACGTAATCAAAGTAAACATAAAGTAAAGTAAATCTATAAGAGAATAGGTATAGATCAACAAATTAAAAAAGAGTAGATTTCACACCTAGGTGTCAATATTTGAAGATCGTCTTATTGTTGAAATAAAGAAAGGAAAAAAAGGGTGTGTTCATCTAGAATATTACAGTACCATCGAGGCTATTTCATGTAGTATATATAAGAAGTGTTCTTCGAGGGTAGAGTTAGTATAAAATTGTTAGCGATACAAAAAGTATAAAATTGTTAGCGATACAAAAAGTATAAAATTTAGCAGTGATAAAGGCGAAGTAAAATTAACAGTGTTGTAAGTAGAAAGTTAAAAGTGATATTGTGAACAAGTATAAAAGAATTATAAGTGGTGAAATATTGTTAGTACAAGAAGAACTAAAAGGGTAATAGTAATAGGAGAAATATTTTTATTGTAAAATCTTGAACGAATAAAATTATAACGTTTAGAAAATACATTGTGTTTTAAATTTCTTGATTTAGTGATCGAACTAAATAGCTGTAACTCGGCTAAGAAACGTTACAATATATCTGATTCTTATAAAGTGAGTGACTATTCAGTGTTTAAAAATATTTAAATTATATAATAATATTGCATAGTTATTTACCAAACATTAACTAAGATACTTTAATATTATTTTCTATTTTCTATTAATTTTATTTTCTATTTTCTATTCTCCTTCTTTTTAAATCAACAATGAATTCTAAAATGTGTGATGATAGTGATAACAACAATAACCACTTTCTAAATCTAGACAATTTCAAAGAGGCTGTGAAGGCGGATATTCTGTAAGGTATCAATATCTTATATATTAAAATCAACAGGATAAGAAATAAAATGGAACAACTTGAATATTTTGTGTACAATTTAAATATAAAAAGTCCAAGCAGCACGTATATCCGCTAGAAATAGGTAGATTTGGGGACCAGACAGCTTTGTGTACAAATAGAATTGGATATGTCAGATTAGTTTAAATAAAAAATTTAACTATAAACAGAATAATCCAAAAAATTTATCAAACAACCAAACTAAATACATAAACCGAAATTACTTTGTCAATGCAATTTCGAATAGTTTTGTTTAATTTGGTTAAAACTGCTTAATAACAAATTAAATCCTTTGGTGGATTAACGTTCTAACTACAGCACAACTGCCATACTATAATTTATAATCAACAACAACATCAACACCTCAAATATAATACAAATATCTATCAATTGTAAATATGTAATCAAATCAATATACATATATTTATTTCAACTAAACCACTTCCAAATATTCCAAAGAAACTATTCCCTAACTAATTCAAACCAATAATAAATCTTCAAAACAACAACAACAAACATTCAAAACAAATTTTTTAACTTTTTGCGAAAAAAAAATAAAAACAAAAAAAATTATATGAAATCTACCTAAAACAAAAGAAAATTTATTTAATTGGGATTAGGGTTTCTCATTTCCCGTAGAAATTCAAATCCCAGGAAGACGGGACAAAAAATGTTAAATTCCCGGGAAATCCCGGGAAACGCTAAAAAGCTAGATTTTTCTAATTGGGTGGTAGAAAAATGTGTAAAATTAAAACAACACAAAAAATGCGCTATTGATTTTTAAATTTCCATTATTTTTAATGAAAAAAACTTCAGAAATTAAGTAAAAAAGAATACATAAAAATAAAACAAAAATAAATTCATAATACTAATTTTACCAATGGCGCCATCACTCGATTTTGTCCGAATTTTCGTAACGAAACGTCCTGCCACAGAAAAAGCTCTTTCCGATTCAATTGATGTCAGTGTGATAGTCATTAGGGCATTGTGTAATCTAAATTATTTGTACTCTGCTTAGTTGCTTCAAAAATTACCAATTCTTTTGTGATGTTTTTAACGTAATATGATACATGTTCTGTGATACAAATAAATCAAAATCACAATAACAACGGTACTTCTCAGCACCTTAAAACATTGGACCCTCGTCCGTATTTTAGAATTGAACATTGAAAGCATTAGCAAGTCAAAAACTGAACACTTAGAAAGAGTATTAAATTGATTATTTCGATATCAAATTATAATTCCTCTAGAGGAAACATTTCAGTTGTTGTGGGACCCAGGTCTAGACCTAGGTCTTAAAAGGTATTTATGTGTTGTTGTGACACATATTCTAAACCCTATTACACAACACATTTTATTAAAAAAAAAAAAAAAAAATAAACCAATTAGTGCTATTTACCATCAAACATATGGATTTGGCACGTATATTAAGTCAGAAATCATGAACTGCGCCCATTTACTTACACCAGACGGACAACGATATACATCTTATTATTGTTGATATACAGTGTGGCCAGCTGATACTCTACCATTGTTTCACCACCCAGCAATATAGGTTGGTGACTTTAATAGCCATCACAATCAGTGGTCCTACTCAAATAACAATCCCAATGTTATACAACTAACTGACGGGACCAATCGACAACATGTTCCTGGTATATGATACGAAAGACATGAAAACCTAATTAGATCTGCTAGATGGCCATCCATTAGATGGCCAAGTTATTACAATCCCGACCTCTGTGTTTCCACAAAAAACGAACAACGTAACCCTATTCCAATATCTAGGGCTGTCTTACAAGGATTTCCACGCTCTCAACATCGTCCAGTAATTTTTGAGGTAGGTTTCCAAATCCTACACGTAAACTCTACACCTTAACCTAGATGCAATTTTAACAAAACTGATTGGACTAAATATGGGTCGGAGTTGGATGCAGTGATTCACTAGATCCAACTCATTCCTAAAAATTACGATAGGTTCGTAGGAGCCATCATTTCAACTGCAAAGAAATGCATCGCAAGAGACTTCCGGCGAAGAATACATTCCTGGTTGGAGTAGAGAGAGCGATATATTTATTATTTGAGAAGCACCTTAGTAGTGGTGAGGCAGACGTGGTTGATGACTTAATATACTCACTGGACACCGCGAGGTAACAAAAGTGGATTAACGCAGTTGAAAACATTGATTTTTCCCATTCTGGTAGGGCTGCTTGGAGTCTTCTTCGGAAGCTGGATGGCTCAAACTCAGTTACTCGTGCTAACAATGACATTGCAAATCACATTGTAAACATGTCTCGTTCCTCTATTAATCGCCTTCATAAGAGAACCATTAAACATAAATTAAGAGAAATAAAGCGCAAGTTTTAGGTAGATTTCTCAGAAAAATCTACCTATTTTAAGTTTTGCTGGTTTTAATTTGTTGTGTTTATGTGTGTCAAAAAAACCATACAAAAAAACCATGACACCATATGTGTCAAAAAAACATTTTCCTAATTTTGAACGAAATTAATTACTACAGAGGGAAGAGAATTAAAAACCACTCGATTTTCGAGTGAGAATTTTTTTAATATCTTTGGAAAAAGTAAAAAAATGTTAAAAAAAATTAGCGGGATACCCGGGATCCCGGTATGAAATCCCGGGAAAACGGGATGTAAATTTACCCCCGGGATCCCGTTTGAGAAACCCTAATTGGGATATTTTTGGGATTTGTTTGTAATTATATAGCGTTTTAGTGGCTTGCATTATGGTTAGTATAATGTTAATTGCATTGGAACTTCCAGGGTTAGAATGTTATAGTGATGTTATAGTTGAAAAGTTGAATTAAAAGCTAGTATTAGTTTAATCAAAATAGAATCGAAAATGATGAAAGCAAGGCCGTTTGCGTTTGTTTTCGTTTTAATAGCCCCAGGTTCTCAACCTCTGAATTTAAACAATTACTTCGGTCTGAAAGACCTAAGTATTACATTCATGAGCTCAAAGTGAAATTCTTACCCCCACTTTTTTTGGCATTTCTCGAAGTTTTAGGACATACTGATTCTAAAAAAGCAAAAAAAAAAAAATGTGTGTCTGTCTGTCGGCCGTCCGTCCGTCCGGCCGTCACAACCGACGAAATCTAGAAAACCGCTGGACGGATTTCAAAATTTTTTTTTTCTAAAAATAGGTTTACTCAATGGGAAGAGCCGAAAGGACGATGTGTTCGATAACTGTACCGGAAGTGTGTCAAAAAAATCGTCAAGTGTGTCAAAACATGGAAATTTGCATATTTTTTGCTTAAAAATCGATCATTTTAAGTGATTACGAGTAGAAACATTAAATTTGAAAAAATCTTGATGGTCGAAATTGGTATGTGAGACCAAAATCTAGATTACTGCATTATAAGTTTGTCAAAAAAATGTTGTCAAGTGTGTCAAAAGAAAGATTTTTATTTATTTTTTTACCCAATTTTTTGGAAAAAAATTAAATTAAAATTTTGTTCGAAATGAAATTTTATTTTATTATTGCGAACTATGGCATTATAAGTTTGTCAAAAAAATGTTGTCAAGTGTGTCAAAAAAAAATTTTTATTTATTTTTTTACCCAATTTTTTGGAAAAAATCAAATTAAAATTTTGTTTGAAATGAAATTTTATTATTATTATTGAGAACTATGGTATTATAAGTTTGTCAAAAAAATGTTGTCAAGTGTGTCAAAAGAAAGATTTTATTTATTTTTTTACCCAAGTTTTTGGAAAAACATTAATTTAATAATTTGTATAACATGAAAATATATTATTATTATTGAGAATTATGGCATTATAAGTTTGTCAAAAAAATAATGTCAAGCGTGTCAAAAAATGATTTCATTGATTTTTTTAGCCAATTTTTTGGGGAAAAAATGTAGCTGTTTTTATGACGTAAATGTAGTTGAAAATGAATTTGGACATGGAAATTTTTTAATATGTTATAGTTTTTAAATTTTTTTTGGAATTTTGAAAAAAGGTTGTATTTTTGATTTTGTAATGATTTTTGCAATATTTTTAGAATTTTGGAAAAAGTTTTGATTTTTGATTTTGTAAGAATTTTTGGAATATTTTTGGAATTTTGAAAAAAGTTTCAATTTTTGATTTTGTAATAATTTTTGGAATATTTTTAGAATGTTGAAAAAAGTTTGATTTTATTATAATTTTTACAATATTTTTGGAATTTTGAAAGAAATATGAATTTGTGATTTTGTAATATTTTCTCGAATCGCTAAATTGAAGGTTTTTGAATAGTTTGCTGAAAATATAACTAAAAATGAAATTGGACATGGACATTTTTGAATTTGTTATAGTTTTTGAATATTTTTGGAATTTTGAAAAAGTTTCAATTTTTGATTTTGTAAGAATTTTTGGAATATTTTTAGAATTTTGAAAAATTTTAAATTTTTGCTTTTATTATAATTTTTATAATTTTGGAAAAAGTTTCAATTTTTGATATTGTTATAATTTTTGTAATATCTTTAGAGTTTTGGAAAAAGTTTGAATTTTTGAATTTTTAAGAATTTTTGGAATATTATTAGAATTTAGAAAAAGTTTAAATATTTGATTTTATTCTAATTTTTGGAATATTTTTGGAATTTTGAAAAAAGTTTCAATTTTTGATTTTGTATAATTTTTGCAATATTTTCAGAATTTTTGAAAAAAGTTTAATCTTTGATTCTGTAATAATTTTTGGAATATTTTAAGAATTTTGAAAAAAGTTTGATTTTATTTAATTTTTACAATATTTTTGGAATTTTGAAAGAAATATGAATTTGTGATTTTGTAATATTTTCTCGAAACGCTAAATGGAGAGGTTTTTGAGTAGTTTGCTGATTGTATCATCTTTTCACTAAATTATGTTAATTTATGATCTTTTATAATTTTCCGGCATCGTATTGATGTTTCGTGTTAGTTTTGTAATAAATTTCTAAACAGAGATTAAAAAAAATACTTGTACTTTAACAAAGAGTTATGTTTGATATACATCGCTGCCCAAAACTAAAAACCATGTCCTCATAAAAGTTTTTTGCCGAAAACTATATCAAAAACCTTAACCCAGACCGAAGTCTTGATATCTCAGAGCTGTGAGATTTCAGCCCCTCCATGTTTTACTTTTTATGTTTTGGATAGATATAAGTTGGTATGTACGTGTGCGAAAGTTTTCATTTTTGAGCTTGGTTATTTTCATCTAGATCAAGGACAACAAAGTTTAGTAAATTTTTAAAACAGCTGATTTTTAGGAACCCTAAATACCAAGGTTGTCATCTGACAAAAAATGATAAAAAAAGATTCAAATATTCAATATTTATCAGTTTTATTCAAACTTTATGTTTCAAACGGAAGTTATAACGCCTTATATTATTCAACTTTTAAGACTCTAGCCGCTTAAACGGTACCCCGATATGGCCAGTTCGCGAACTTGTCCAAGAAATTGTTTGCCGCAACATACACAGAAAACATTTTTGGTGTAGGTCGAAAATTGCGACAGTGAGAGTGCCGGATAATTCCGTTAAATATAAATATATATATATATATATATATATATATATATATATATATATATATATATATATATATATATATATATATATATATATATATATA